>JACEFZ010027008.1:0-33591 GCA_014155875.1 Cepaea nemoralis | reverse complement strand
TGAACCATCAACATTAAGGAATTATGAATTGCCTTCTTCTTCTTCTTCTTCTTCTTCTTCTTCTTCTTCTTCTTCTTCTTCTTCTTCTTCTTCTTCTTCTTCTTCTTCTTCTTCTTCTTCTTCTTCTTCTTCTTCTTTTTAGCGTTCCGAGCCATTGAGGTTCTTTGCTGCAGATACAATCCGTCTCCATTCGTCTCTCTGGTGGACCTTCTCTTGCCAGTCGTTGATTCCAAGTGCTTGTAGGTCTGTATATGTATTATCTCTCCACCGTCTTCTTGGTCTACCTCGGGGTCTACGGTCAATTTATTTCCTGAGTGTAAGCGAGTTTTGTTTCCCTATTATCTTCCATTCTTTCTATATGCCCCAGCCATTGTAGTCTATTAGCCTTCATGATACCAGTGATTAGCGGGGACTTAAACAGATCATAGATGTCTTTGTTACTTCTTCTTTTCCACTCTGCCACTTTGGTGTATCCCTAATAGGGTCCAAAGATGCGTCTTAAAACTTTGTTCTCAAAGGTTTGTAGCAAGGCTTCGTCTCCTTTCGTTGTACTCCAGGTTTCAGAGCCACATAGCACAACTGGTCTGATCAGTATTTTGTATATTGTGATCTTGGTGTTACGAGATAGCGCCTTTGATTTTAGTAGATGTTGTAGTGCATCAATCAATCAATCATGTGCCATGCCGGAAAGCGTGGGCGGTATATCTTATTTCCAGAATTGATTCTAGTTTGTATTTCTTCCCTTATGATGTTGGAGCAGTTGAAGATTGTACCCAGGTATTTGTATGTTTCCGTTCTTTTAATGGTCATATTATCTATTTGTATGTGGCCAGAGTTTTTAGCCATTCCGTCTCTTGAAATTACCATATATTCTGTCCTATCTTGGTTGATAACCAGCCCCATCTGTTGGGTTTTTCCTTTAAGTGAGTCAATATTTCCAATGTCTTTTGTTCATTTTCCCCTATAATATCTATATCATCTGCATAACCAAGCAGCTTGGATGTTCCTCCAATATCACATTGCTCCTTTACCATCCTTACAACTTTCTCTAGAGCCAGATTGAAGAGTAGCGGCGATAGTGCATCACCCTGTTTCAAGCCAGATGTTATTTGGAAAGGGTCTGATTTCCTGCCTTTATATGTTACTATATTATAAGCATCTTCCATGCATAGTCTGGTCGTGTTGATTAACTTCCTTGGTATTCCAAATTCCCGCATAGCATTCCATAGACTATTCCTATGGACACTATCATAAGTCTTTTTAAAATCCACAAAAATGTTATGGAGATCTCTTTTATATTCCCAATTTTTCTCGGCTATTTGTCGTAAGGTAACATAACCTTTAATGCATAGATTAATTTTATAGGGTAATAAAACGTCAAAGAATTGTCACATAATACACGACACCAGAATGCCAGAAAATTGTGCTTCGTGAACAAATCGCTTAATAGAAAACCAGGATATTATGCCTGAAGCCATTTTGAGTCTGCCATTCTGTGGTTTTAATTCCCCCCCCCCTCCCCTGGAAACCCTAAAATGCCCCCCTTTGGGGGAATTCCAACTGGTTGAGAACCACTGATCTAGACCAACAAGCAGCGGTTAGAATAGATGGTGAGACATCAGGCTGGTTTGACATCAAGCAATGAATTTTTTTAAAAGCCACTATTTATCCCATTATAACGCAGAAAGGGATGAAATACAATTACTCTGTTCTAGTTATGACCGTAACTACTTCTGCCTCACCTAGTTTAAACAACATCTCAGTCCACTTTTCCACCCGCTTCTTTAATTGTTATCTTGCAGAATGGCTCATCATCGTCATCATGTGCCTTGCTAGCTGGCGTAGGTGTTCATGTCTTTCCATTTATTTGGGTCCTTGGTGTTCTGGATCAACTCTGCTCTCCTACTTTATCAACGCTTCAGTCCATCCAGCATAATTTATCTAATTCCGCCTCTGTATCTTCTCTCACACATCTTGTCATTCACCACGGTGTATTCCAATGCCTCTCTTCTCATTAAGCGACCAAAGAACGTCGTTTGGCTCTATCCTATAGTTGTAAACAGGCAACCTTTTGTGTTGGTTAATGTTTATGCCTCCAGCGCGAGCGTAGATTTCCAGAGGTGGCAGTCCATCCATCATGTGCCATGCCGATAAATGTTGGCGGTCATGTTTTGCCATCTCGCTCGATCACCAGAGTCGTGGATCAGCTCCGTGATTCTGTCTCAACTATCCCACGTGGCCAAGCCATCCAGGTGGCAGTGCTTGAGTGAAATGTGATGTCACGAGAGGAATGTCACTGTCTGTGGAGATTTCAACGCTAAAGGCAGATCATGGGTGAACATTTCTTCCAACACACAAACGGGGGAGCTTGAGGCCGTACTTAAATCATGGACATTGTTTGTATCAACAGTGGCTGTGACACCAGGACAACAAGTCGACCAGGTGATGAGGACAGTGTTATTGACCTGGTGCTGGTTTCTCACTCACTGCAGATTGTAAATGGGGTATCCTGGTGTACCATGACAGCGGCCACCACATTTGCAGTATATTGATGGAGAAAGGCAGAACCAGGAAGCACAAGTCAAAGGCCAAGACTTTCAAGTATGACAGTGCAGGGCAAGATATGGTGGGTAAAGTAAGGCGTAACAAACACAGAAATCAACATTGCATTGGTGGAATTTTGTGGTGGAAAAGGCCTGAGTGGATAAGCGTTGAGCTGGTATGAAAATGGCACAAAGCCAAATGAAACAGAGTTGCCAATCCTAGTCTTATCTCGCACTTGGAAAGAAACACGGTCACAAAGGTTAGCTATTCCTATAGCGTAGCGTATGCTACTAAGATAAAGGATGATCAAAGTAGATACAAAATAGACTTTCTAAGAATACAGGTCTAACCACTGCTGAATAAGCGACCAAAAGGCTCACATTCTAGACGTATGATTCCAATGGTCCCCAGAAATGGGTTCACTAACTTCAACAGTGCCAGGGCGAAGTTATGACGACCACCGTACTTAAAGAAAGACAGTATGCCAATGGATTCCTGCATCTGTGCCTGCGAAGAATATTGAGCCCCAAAAATCTAACTCATTCTCACAACAAGGAGATAGACAATTACTATATGCATACAGTCACAATCCTTTCATTTGTCACACGATCTATGATACTACTCTAATCTAATGTCACCATTACAAACGTGGTTTGTTGTCTTTTAAATTACAACATAAAAAGTTTATTTCTAATACTCAACGTGAGACCCAAGGGGTACTCACGGACATAGATAAGGAACAAACAATCCCTGTTTAACTTAATTTCCTATATGTATTTTCATAAATCCTATCCTGTTTTATGGCATAGTTCAGCTGGTGAAGATGCTAATCATCGACACGGTTAACTGGTCTGGAATGAAAAAATGGTGAAAAACTGCGATGTAACAAACGGGTGGTGTGCCACTTAACTGCTGGTTCTTGGTCTCTTATGGGAATGCCCCGAATGCTATGATGTCGATTCTTAAATCAATCAATCAATCTTGGTCTCCTGACTGGTAAGCGGGTGCGACCAATCTCTTCACGGTTCCTCCTCCTCTGGTGGACTGAAGTGTTCTATGACACCCTGGGTAGTGGTATGTAAACCACACACTCGGTTGTATAGGTGTGAGTGGTGAGTTAGCTCAGTCAGGGATCTAGACTACTGAAAATATTGCCCAGGGTGTCGACTCTGCGAATGACATTGGTGAGAAGGGGTGAAGACAAGTTCATAAATCTAACTTTTGTTCATGTCCTATTCCTTGATGGCCTACACATGTCTCATAAAGAAAACCTAAAATAGCATGGGCTATCTGTCTTTGCATACTATACTGAGATCAACGACAGCACACTGATCTAAGGAAAAACAGCGAACAGGTGGTATTCTATTCCTTCCTCTTCTTATAGTTAAATCGAATATGTATAACCACTCATACGCTCTACTTCATCCTCCACAGTTATGAATTGTAATTCTAGCAATCATCTTCATTAACACATACTTAATTAAGTATCCATAAGATGTCATAGCTAGGCTTAAGATTACTTTCATTGTAAACAAGAACGATATTAAGGATGAAGAGTTCCCACTGGTTTTATCTTTTATTTTTTTTTTCGCACATCCTTTACAGGATATCGCCGTCAACATCAGAATCTTTCAGCTCATTGTTGATTTCTTGGCAAGAAAACGCTCAGTAGTTTGCCATTGCTTTATGGGCCACCGGTTTACATACCCGGTAAGTTACCGTCTCGGTGAGAATAGTGGATGATATTTGAAACACGTGTTAGTAATCTGACTATGAGTGAGATACAGATTAATAAATAACAAATAATTTTAACTTATTTAACCTCCGAACTAATTCCTTCGACTAATACATATTATCTAAATGAATTTGTTAGTTCCTAAATTAAGAACATAATTAGTATTTTAACTCTAATCGTCTACTATATATCGAGTTTCGTTTCAGCATGCATACATCTTTTATTTTCGATTATTAAGTCCTGTAGTTTAGCCATGTTTAATGCCACGAGTCGGTTGCTTGATTGCGTTATCCCTTGTCCTCAAGCAGCGTGATACAACATTGTACTAGTTCTAGTATTAGTTATCTAACTACTTTTTCTATTAACATTATCTATTGTCGATCATTACTACCTTAAGATCAATGGTTCTCAACCTTTTTTGGCCCGTGCCCCCCCTTCAACCATATTTTCAGAACGTCATCCCCCCCCCCCCTTTCGTATTACCTACCTAAAAATTTGGCCCGTGCCCTCCTTCACCATATTTTCAGAACGTCATTCCCCCTTTCGTATTTCCTACCTAAAAATCCCACCCGCCCCTACACAGTATACGTAATAATGGAAGCTAAATTTAATAGCACATACTAAAACAAGTCTAGACGTCCACATAAAACGTGATTTGTGGGTCTACTTACTTTATAAAATGAATTTTAGAAGGGTGAGACGTACAGAACCGTACAGTATGAAGGGAAAAACAATATCAAGTAATCGGTTCTTGTATTAACGTGATCGTGAAATATCTTAATTCCCCCCCCCCCCCCGGAAGCCCTAAAATTCCCCCATGGGGGGGGGGAATTCCCCACCGGTTGAGAACCACTGCTTTAGATCATACAGATAAATCGACACACACAGAGAAATATTAACGACAAAATACTTCACAACATACCCTTCAGCTTTGGTTTGATCGGCACTATCAGGTGGATGATGGTACCACTGGTTTACACTGTCTTCTTCTTCTTCTTCTTCTTCTTCTTCTTCTTCTTCTTCTTCTTCTTCTTCTTCTTCTTCTTCTTCTTCTTCTTCTTCTTCTTCTTTATCTTTAAGACTTAACAAGAGCCAGAGGACATTTTCTAAAGACACAAACAAGTGTACTAATAGCCAATTGACTTGGTACGTCCGTTCACCATCAGGTCGAGTGACCAAATGACAGAATTACAGAGCTCTCTTCCGGACCAGGAGTAATCCGTGTTCGAGATTTCCTGTTGCCAAATTAATTTTAAGCCAAATTGAATAAAATTCTCAGCCCAACTTTGTTCCATGGCGTCTAAACAAATCCTACACTACATATACCCCAACTTTTTTTTTTTTCGCATATCCTTTTACAGGACATCGCTGTCAACATCAGCATCTTTCAGCTGATTGTTGATTTCCTGGCAAGATTACGCCATTGCTTTCTGAGCGACCGGCTCACATACCCCGTAAGTTACCGACGCGGAGAGAACCGCTATCGATTCTCGCGCAACGTCACGACACTTACGAAATTATACGAGATTACGGAGAAAGTACGGAAAATATAGTGTCATGGACCTAGGTCAGGTGATGAGCCACTCAGCACAGACAGTCTTGACCTTCACGCAGTCCGGTGTGAAGATGAGAAGATTGAGAATTATGCCTTGCATGAAAATAGCGAGGCGGGTGCTGAGCAGGGGACAACGTCTCCTGGCGGCAATCAGTTGGGCTTGAGCCACAGTCGAGTTGAGACGTTGTCCCTGGCCACGTAGCACGGCCACAAAATGTGCCGCTACCTCTGTGGTTAGGTTGTGTAGTTATTGCTGTGAAGTTATCGTAGACTCTAGGTAGTCGTCTTAAAAGTAACTTATATGTGGTGTAAATGATATTGTGTATTGCCAAATGCCTGGAGTCAAAAAGAAGGTGTAAATTTGAATTGTGTTCTGTTGTTCGATGGAGTTGCGTTGAGTTGGCTTTAAAAAGAGATAGATGTTGTTAATTATGTAGCACCGGCGCTCATAGAACATTCATGACACACCAAAGCTGGCATATATATATATATATAATATCATTGGCACCTTTCCGTCTTGACAGACGATAGTTTGGTACATTGTGCTTCAAAAAGGCTTAATAACTACGATCCATGGCGGTGGCGAGTGTGGCTGGTAAGGCCAATTCTTGCTGCAAATGTTTGCCCACAGTAGGTGCATGTGAAAACATGGTCATTTCCACCATTTTGCACCATCTTACGTCTCTCACGCTCTGTGTGTGCTTTATCTGCAATCATTTTCTCCTTTGTCTTTATTCCATTTCTGATAGTTGCCCTCCATGCAACACGTTCAGCGGCGACGTGCTCCCAATGTGCATTATCAATGCCTGTATCAATCATGTCCCGCTTACACACATCTTTGTATCGTAGTAGAGGCCGACCCTGAGATCTCCTACCCAGTCTGTAATTCACCAAAAAAGATGTCCTTTGGTATTCTACCATCATCCATCCTCCTAACGTGTCCTATCCATCTAAGTCTACGAAGACTGAGCATGGAATACACCGTCACACAACCTGATCTTTCCAATACTTCAGTATTTGTGATTTTGTCTTGCCACTTAATACCAAGTATTCTTCGCAGACACCGCATATGAAAGCTGTTTAAACGTTTCTCTTGGCGTGAGTAAGTTGTCCAGGTTTCACTGCCATAAAGAAGAGTACTAAGGACACAGGCTTGGTAGACGAGGACTTTTGTTTTGGCAGTAAGCTTCCTGTTCTCCCAGACTCTTTTTGCTAACATGTTCATTGTTGTTGCTGCCTTGCCAATCCTGATGTTGATTTCCTGATCGAGGGATAATTTGCTATTTACCTCTGATCCTAGATATGTAAAATGGTCTACTATCTCCAGTTCGGCGTCGTCAATAAAGATTGATGGTACACCATGTGCACCTTGTGACATAATCTGTGTCTTCTTTTTGTTAATTGTTAAACCAAATTCAGAACAAGCATTGGAGAATGCAGATAGTAGATGTTGTAATTCTTCCTCAGAGTGGGTCGTAATCGCAGCATCATCCGCAAAAAGCAACTCTCTGATTAGTACCCTGCTAATTTTGGTCTTGGCCTTCAATCT
Organism: Cepaea nemoralis; assembly: GCA_014155875.1. Taxonomy (NCBI): domain Eukaryota; kingdom Metazoa; phylum Mollusca; class Gastropoda; order Stylommatophora; family Helicidae; genus Cepaea; species Cepaea nemoralis. The sequence goes on along the minus strand of JACEFZ010027008.1, from coordinate 26,208 downwards.
CTGAGCATTATAGAGGCCACCATCTGAGCGTGAGTGAATGTATATACCGTCATCCTGATCACGAAAGGCATATTTCAGTAGAAGTGAAAAGTATATCCCAAAGAGGGTGGGGGATAGTACACAACCTTGCTTAACTCCACTCTTGATTTCAAACTCTTCTGAAGTTGAGCCATCAAACTTGATTATACCCTTCATGCCTGTGTGGAACGATTCCACAATGGACAGAAGAGTTGGTGGGCAGCCAATCTTCTTTAGTGCTTTGAACAGACCCTCACGACTGACCAAATCGAATGCCTTTGTGAGGTCGATGAAGGCAATAAACAGTGGCTGATTTTGTTCCCGGCATTTTTCTTGCATCTGTCGCAATGAGAATATCATATCAATGGTAGACCGGTTCTGACGGAAGCCGCACTGTGATTCGGGTAGACTTGATCTCCCAGGACTTGAAGTCTGCGCAGGACAATTCTGGCAAATACTTTCCCAACAATACACAGAAGTGAGATACCCCTATAGTTGTTACAGTCGCTCCGATCTCCCTTGTTCTTGTACAGCGTTATGATGTTTGAATCTTTGAAATCCTGTGGGACTTGTCCTTCTCGCCAGCATAGCTCTATTAGCTGGTGGATCTGTAGAGCGAGTGTGTCTTGCCCACTCCTGATTACCTCTATTGGAATCCCATCCTTACCTGGAGCCTTGCCAGATGCAAGCTCATTTATAGCACACTTAACTTCTGTTATAGTGGGAAGTGTGTCCAGGTGGTCAAGAGTTGGCAGGGCCTCTATGGCGTTGAGGGCATCATCCGCTAGCTTGGTCTCACTTGAGTAAAGCTCTAAATAGTGCTCGACCCATCTATCCATCTGCTGTTTCTTATCAGTGATGATTTCTCCAGTCAAGGTTTTCAGCGGTGCACTTCTTTTGATCATTGGACCACAGGCTTTCTTTATCCCTTCATACATGCTTCTGATGTTTCCCTTATCACTTGCGATTTGAATGGACTCACATAACTTGATCCAATAGTCATTCGCACACTGCCTGGCAGCCTTTTGTACATCCTTCCTCGCTTGCTTCAGCTCACTCAGAGTGTTACGCGTTGGTCTTTCCTTGTTTCTTAAGAGAGCTATCTTCTTTTTATCAATCAAGGGCTGCAGTATCTGGCTGTTTGCCGCAAACCAGTCCTGCCTCTTATGATCCACAGTGCCGTAAACCCCTACCGCTGTTTTATAAATAGTTTCCTTAAGTTTACTCCATTTATCATTTACTATACAATTTTCTGATGTATCATTGAAAGCGTCTTCAAGTTGCTGTTGAAATTCAAAGCACTTTCCAGGATCGTGAGTGTTATAATATTAATCCTGGGGCTAGACTTGTGTTTAGCTGTGTAGATTCTCTTTGGTCTCAGTCTAACCCTTGCAACAACCAAAGAATGATCTGTATCACAGTCAGCACTGTGGTAACTTCGAGTTAATGATGTATGGTTCAGATGTTGTCTCCGTGTGATAATGAAGTCCAGCTGATGCCAATGGCCGGATCTTGGATGTTTCCATGTGACCTTATGCATCTCTTTTGTTTTAAAAAAGGAGTTTGTAATACATAGGTCATTTCTAGTGCAATGCTCCAGCAGCCTTTGCCCATTATCATTCATGCGACCGATGTTGTATTTTCCAAGGCACACTGGCCATGAACTCGAGTCCTTGCCCACACGAGCATTGAAATCACCGAGCATATAAATGTAGTCGGATTTTGGAACTGCCTTGATCGCAGAGTCTAGCTGCTCATAGAACGTATCCTTCACATCATCAGAGGAAGCTGAGTGTCGGTGCATATGCAGTGAGAATGGTGGCAAATCCACAAGAGGTTGCCAAGCGCAGTGATAATAATCTTTCATTACCTCCAGCTGGGATATCAATCATTCCCAGTAGCGAATTCTTCACTGCAAAGCCCACACCGTGTTGCCTTTTTTCTGCCTGCCCTCTTCCCTTCCAAAAAAAGGTGTAATTGTTTTCCCTGAGTGACCCTTCCTCAGCGAGGCGAGTCTCCTGCAGGCCAGCAATATCAATGTTAAGACGATTGAGTTCAGCATCAATCACAGCCGTTTTTCTCACATCGTCAATATTTGTCAAGTCAGTGGAAAATCCTGGACACATGGTTCTCACGTTCCAGGTTGCAAGCCGTAGCTTGAGGTTTCTATTATTCTTTTTATTAGTACCTGGTGCATTGGTTTTACAGCCTGCGATTCAGATTTTGTCCTAGCCCCAAGCACCCATTGAAGCAGGCAGGCTGTGGCGGATCAGCACCCAATTGGCCGGGGGCTGCCCAGCTTGAGGCGGGCGGTAGCTGATCAGTGACACCTGTAGGTGTCTCCCACCGTCAGAGGCAACGCGTGGCGCCCCATGTCTACGCCAACTGACAAGGACTTATAACCCGTAACAGTTGCCTCTCGCTTTGATTCCGAGACCGGTTAAGACCAGGGATGGAGTTATTGCCTCTCCATAGCACAAAGCCTGGGCTAAAATAAAGAAACCATGTGTTGCCCATGCAGCATGATCCCTCTCTCGGCCTGCCTAGTTCACTCCAGAGGAAAGTTAACACCTATACATCTGAACAAGACAAGCTGCAGAAGCTGCCGGATCAGCAAAGCAATGCTCTAACTGTCCGCCTAGTCGGAGCTTCGATCCTAGACCAGCTGCCAACCAACGGCTTAGGGCCTGGACTGCCCTGCCATGACTTATTTTGTCTTTGGGTTGCATTTCCTCGCACCAGGATAAGGCTAGTACCCTCCCAATTGCGCTCTTCCGCCCGAAGCCGTTGGCACAATGTGGGGTGTCAGGGTTTGGTAAGCGCCGCCCAACATTCGGCGCTGACAGAAAGCAGGTAGTACCGTCTACTGTCATACGGTAGCTCAGTCATATCTGACTAAGACCTGACTGACTTTTATATAATATATATATATATATATATATATATATATATAAAAGTCAGTCAGGTCTTAGTCAGATATGACTGAGCTACCGTATGACAGTAGACGGTACTACCTGCTTTCTGTCAGCGCCGAATGTTGGGCGGCGCTTACCAAACTTGACACCCCACGTTGTGCCAACGGCTTCGGGCGGAAGAGCGCAATTGGGCGGGTACTAGCCTTATCCTGGTGCGAGGAAATGCAATCCAAAGACAAAATAAGTCATGGCAGGGCAGTCCAGGCACTAAGCGTTGGTTGGCAGCTGGTCTAGGATCGAAGCTCCGATAGGCGGACAGTTAGAGCATTGCTTTGCTGATCCGGCAGCTTCTGCAGCTTGTCTTTTTTCAGATGTATAGGTGTTAACTTTCCTCTGGAGTGAATTAGGCAGGCCGAGAGAGGGATCATGCTGCATGGGCAACACGTGGTTTCTTTATTTTACCCCAGGCTTTGTGCTATGGAGAGGCAATAACTCCATCCCTGGTCTTAACCGGTCTCGGAATCAAAGCGAGAGGCAACTGTTACGGGTTATAAGTCCTTGTCAGTTGGCGTAGACATGGGGCGCCACGCGTTGCCTCTGACTGTGGGAGACACCTACAGGTGTCACTGATCAGCTACCGCCCGCCTCAAGCTGGGCAGCCACCGGCCAATTAGGTGCTGATCCGCCACAGCCTGCCTGCTTCAATGGGTGCTTGGGGCTAGGACAAAATCTGAATCGCAGGCTGTAAAACCAATGCACCAGGTACTAATAAAAAGAATAATAGAAGCCTCAAGCTAAGGCTTGCAACCTGGAACGTGAGAACCATGTGTCCAGGATTTTCCACTGACTTGACAAATATTGACGATGTGAGAAAAACGGCTGTGATTGATGCTGAACTCAATCGTCTTAACACTATATTGCTAGCCTGCAGGAGACTCGCCTCGCTGAGGAAGGGTCACTCAGGGAAAACAATTACACCTTTTTTTTTGAAGGGAAGAGGGCAGGCAGAAAAAAGGCAACACGGTGTGGGCTTTGCAGTGAAGAATTCGCTACTGGGAATGATTGATATCCCAGCTGGAGGTAATGAAAGATTATTATCACTGCGCTTGGCAACCTCATGTGGATTTGCCACCATTCTCACTGCATATGCACCGACACTCGCTTCCTCTGATGATGTGAAGGATACGTTCTATGAGCAGCTAGACTCTGCGATCAAGGCAGTTCCAAAATCCGACTACATTTATATGCTCGGTGATTTCAATGCTCGTGTGGGCAAGGACTCGAGTTCATGGCCAGTGTGCCTTGGAAAATACAACATCGGTCGCATGAATGATAATGGGCAAAGGCTGCTGGAGCATTGCACTAGAAATGACCTATGTATTACAAACGCCTTTTTTAAAACAAAAGAGATGCATAAGGTCACATGGAAACATCCAAGATCCGGCCATAGGCATCAGCTGGACTTCATTATCACACGGAGACAACATCTGAACCATACATCATTAACTCGAAGTTACCACAGTGCTGACTGTGATACAAATCATTCTTTGGTTGTTGCAAGGGTTAGACTGAGACCAAAGAGAATCTACACAGCTAAACACAAGTCTAGCCCCAGGATTAATATTATTATCACTCATGATCCTGGAAAGTGCTTTGAATTTCAACAGCAACTTGAAGACGCTTTCAATGATACATCAGAAAATTGTATAGTAACTGATAAATGGAGTAAACTTAAGGAAACTATTTATAAAACAGCGGTCGGGGTTTACGGCACTGTGGATCATAAGAGGCAGGGCTGGTTTGCGGCAAACAGCCAGATACTGCAGCCCTTGATTGATAAAAAGAAGATAGCTCTCTTAAGAAACAAGGAAAGACCAACGCGTAACACTCTGAGTGAGCTGAAGCAAGCGAGGAAGGATGTACAAAAGGCTGCCAGGCAGTGTGCGAATGACTATTGGATCAAGTTATGTGAGTCCATTCAAATCGCAAGTGATAAGGGAAACATCAGAAGCATGTATGAAGGGATAAAGAAAGCCTGTGGTCCAATGATCAAAAGAAGTGCACCGCTGAAAACCTTGACTGGAGAAATCATCACTGATAAGAAACAGCAGATGGATAGATGGGTCGAGCACTATTTAGAGCTTTACTCAAGTGAGACCAAGCTAGCGGATGATGCCCTCAACGCCATAGAGGCCCTGCCAACTCTTGGACACACTTCCCACCATAACAGAAGTTAAGTGTGCTATAAATGAGCTTGCATCTGGCAAGGCTCCAGGTAAGGATGGGATTCCAATAGAGGTAATCAGGAGTGGGCAAGACACACTCGCTCTACAGATCCACCAGCTAATAGAGCTATGCTGGCGAGAAGGACAAGTCCCACAGGATTTCAAAGATTCAAACATCATAACGCTGTACAAGAACAAGGGAGATCGGAGCGACTGTAATAACTATAGAGGTATCTCACTTCTGTGTATTGTTGGGAAAGTATTTGCCAGAATTGTCCTTCGCAGACTTCAAGTCCTGGGAGATGAAGTCTACCCTGAATCACAGTGCGGCTTCCGTCAGAACCGGTCTCCATTGATATGATATTCTCATTGCGACAGATGCAAGAAAAATGCCGGGAACAAAATCAGCCACTGTTTATTGCCTTCATCGACCTCACAAAGGCATTCGATTTGGTCAGTCGTGAGGGTCTGTTCAAAGCACTAAAGAAGATTGGTTGCCAACTAACTCTTCTGTCCATTGTGGAATCGTTGGGTATAATCAAATTTGATGGCTCAACTTCAGAAAAGTTTGAAATCAAGAGTGGAGTTAAGCAAGGTTGTGTACTATCCCCCACCCTCTTTGGGATATACTTTTCACTTCTACTGAAATATGCCTTTCGTGATCAGGATGACGGTATATACATTCACTCACGCTCAGATGGTGGCCTCTATAATGCTCAGAGATTGAAGGCCAAGACCAAAATTAGCAGGGTACTAATCAGAGAGTTGCTTTTTGCGGATGATGCTGCGATCACGACCCACTCTGAGGAATAATTACAACATCTACTAATCTGCATTCTCAATGCTTGTTCTGAATTTGGTTTAACAATTAACAAAAAGAAGACACAGATTATGTCACAAGGTGCTCATGGTGTACCATCAATCTTTATTGACGACGCCGAACTGGAGATAGTAGACCATTTTACATATCTAGGATCAGAGGTAAATAGCAAATTATCCCTCGATCAGAAAATCAACATCAGGATTGGCAAGGCAGCAACAACAATGAACATGTTAGCAAAAAGAGTCTGGGAGAACAGGAAGCTTACTGCCAAAACAAAAGTCCTCGTCTACCAAGCCTGTGTCCTTAGTACTCTTCTTTATGGCATTGAAACCTGGACAACTTACTCACGCCAAGAGAAACGTTTAAACAGCTTTCATATGCGGTGTCTGCGAAGAATACTTGGTATTAAGTGGCAAGACAAAATCACAAATACTGAAGTATTGGAAAGATCAGGTTGTGTGACGGTGTATTCCATGCTCAGTCTTCGTAGACTTAGATGGATAGGACACGTTAGGAGGATGGATGATGGTAGAATACCAAAGGACATTTTTTTGGTGAATTACAGATGGGTAGGAGATCTCAGGGTCGGCCTCTACTACGATACAAAGATGTGTGTAAGCGGGACATGATTGATACAGGCATTGATAATGCACATTGGGAGCACGTCGCCGCTGAACGTGTTGCATGGAGGGCAACTATCAGAAATGGAATAAAGACAAAGGAGAAAATGATTGCAGATAAAGCACACACAGAGCGTGAGAGACGTAAGATGGTGCAAAATGTTGGAAATGACCATGTTTTCACATGCACCTACTGTGGGCAAACATTTGCAGCAAGAATTGGCCTTACCAGCCACACTCGCCACCGCCATGGATCGTAGTTATTAAGCCTTTTTGAAGCACAATGTACCAAACTATCGTCTGTCAAGACGGAAAATTGCCAATGAATTATATATATATATATATGCCAGCTTTGGTGTGTCATGAATGTTCTATGAGCGCCGGTGCTACATAATTAACAACATCTATCTCTTTTTAAAGCCAACACAACGCAACTCCATCGAACAACAGAACACAATTCAAATTTACACCTTCTTTTTGACTCCAGGCATTTGGCAATACACAATATCATTTACACCACATATAAGTTACTTTAAGACGACACCTAGAGTCTACGATAACTTCACAACAATAACTACACAACCTAACCACAGATGTAGCGGCACATTTTGTGGCCGTGCTACGGGGCCAGGAACCACGTCTCAACTCGACGGTGGCTCAAGCCCAACTGATTGCCTCCAGGAGACGTTGTCCCCTGCTCAGCACCCGCCTCGCTATTTCATGCAAGCATAATTCTCAACCTTCTCATCTTCACACCGGACTGCGTGAAGGTCTAGACTGTCTGTGCCGAGTGGCTCATGACCTGACCTAGGTCCATGGCACTATATTTTCCGTACTTTCTCCGTAATCTCGTATACTTTCGTAAGTGACGTGACGTTCCGCGAGGATCGGTAGCGGTTCTCTCAGCGTCGGTAACTTAGGGGTATGTGAGCCTGTCGCTCAGAAAGCAATGGCAAACTACTGAGTGTAATCTTGCCAAGAAATCAACAATCATCTGAAAGACGCTGATGTTGACAGCGATGTCCTGTAAAGGATATGCGAAAAAAAAACAACAACAACAAAACAAGTTGGAGTATGTGTAGTGTAGGAATTGTTTAAACGCCAAGTTGGGTTCAGAATTTTATTCAGTTTGGCTTAAAATTAATTTGGCAACAGGAAATCTCGAACACGGATCACTCCTGGTCCGGAAGAGAGCTCTGTAATTCTGTCATTTGGTCACTTGACCTGATGGTGAACGGACGTACCAAGTCAATTGGCTATTCGTACACGTGTTTTGTCTTTAAAAAATTTCGTCTGGCTCTTGTTAAGCTTTAAAGATAAAACGATGAAGAAGAAGAAGAAGAAGAAGAAGAAGAAGAAGAAGAAGAAGAAGAAGAAGAAGAAGAAGAAGAAGATGATGATGGTGATGATGATGATGATGATGATGATGATGATGATGATGATGATGATGATGATGATGAAGAAGATGAAGATGAAGAAGGTGAAGAAGAAGAAGACAGTGTAAACCAGTGGTATTGTATCATCATCAACCTGAAAGTGCCGATCAAACCAAAGCTGAAGGGTATGTTGTGAAGTATTTTGTCGTTAATATTTCTATGTATGTGTCGATTTATCTGTATGATCTAAAACAGTGGTTCTAAAACGGTGGGGAATCCCCCCCCCCCCCAGGGGCGGAATTTTAGGGTTTCCATGGGGGGGGGGGGGGGGAATTAAGATTATTTCAAGATCACGTCGATACAAGGACCGATTACTTGATATTGTTTTTCCCTTCATACTGTACGGTTCTGTACGTCTCACCCTTCTAAAATTCATTTTATAAGGTAAGTAGACCCACAAATCACGTTTTATGTGGACGTCTAGATTTGTTTTAGTATGTGCTATTAAATTTAGCTTCCATTATTACGTATACTGTGTAGGGGCGAGGGTGGGATTTTTAGGTAGGAAATACGAAAGGGGGGAATGACGTTCTGAAAATATGGTGAAGGAGGGCACGGGCCCAATTTTTAGGTAGGTAATACGAAAGGGGGGGGGGGGGATGACGTTCTGAAAATATGGTGAAGGGGGGGCACGGGCCAAAAAAGGTTGAGAACCATTGATCTTAAGGTAGTAATGATCGACAATAGATAATGTTAATAGAAAAAGTAGTTAGATAACTAATACTAGAACTAGTACAATGTTTGTATCACGCTGCTTGAGGACAAGGGATAACGCAATCAAGCAACCGACTCGTGGCATTAAACATGGCTAAACTACAGGACTTAATAATCGAAAATAAAAGATGTATGCATGCTGAAACGAAACTCGATATATAGTAGACGATTAGAGTTAAAATACTAATTATGTTCTTAATTTAGGAACTAACAAATTCATTTAGATAATATGTATTAGTCGAAGGAATTAGTTCGGAGGTTAAATAAGTTAAAATTATTTGTTATTTATTAATCTGTATCTCACTCATAGTCAGATTACTAACACGTGTTTCAAATATCATCCACTATTCTCACCGAGACGGTAACTTACCGGGTATGTAAACCGGTGGCCCATAAAGCAATGGCAAACTACTGAGCGTTTTCTTGCCAAGAAATCAACAATGAGCTGAAAGATTCTGATGTTGACGGCGATATCCTGTAAAGGATGTGCGAAAAAAAAATAAAAGATAAAACCAGTGGGAACTCTTCATCCTTAATATCGTTCTTGTTTACAATGAAAGTAATCTTAAGCCTAGCTATGACATCTTATGGTTTCTTAATTAAGTTTGTGTTAATGAAGATAATGAAGATGATTGCTAGAATTACAATTCATAACAGTGGAGGATGAAGTAGAGCGTATGAGTGGTTATACATATTCGATTTAACTATAAGAAGAGGAAGGAATAGAATACCACCTGTTCGCTGTTTTTCCTTAGATCAGTGTGCTGTCGTTGATCTCAGTATAGTATGCAAAGACAGATAGCCCATGCTATTTTAGGTTTTCTTTATGAGACATGTGTAGACCATCAAGGAATAGGACATGAACAAAAGTTAGATTTATACACTTGTCTTGAAGGATTATTCACCCCTTCTCGCCAATGTCATTCGCAGAGTCGATACCCTGGGCAATATTTGCAGTAGTCTAGATCCCTGACTGAGCTAACTCACCACTCACACCTATACAACCGAGTGTGTGGTTTACATACCACTACCCAGGGTGTCATAGAACACTTCAGTCCACCAGAGGAGGAGGAACCGTGAAGAGATTGGTCGCACCCGCTTACCAGTCAGGAGACCAAGATTGATTGATTGATTTAAGAATCGACATCATAGCATTCGGGGCATTCCCATAAGAGACCAAGAACCAGCAGTTAAGTGGCACACCACCCGTTTGTTACATCGCAGTTTTTCACCATTTTTTTCATTCCAGACCAGTTAACCGTGTCGATGATTAGCATCTTCACCAGCTGAACTATGCCATAGAACAGGATAGGATTTATGAACATAAATATAGGAAATTAAGTTAAACAGGGAATTGTTTGTCCCTTATCTGTGTCCGTGAGTACCCCTTGGGTCTCACGTTGAGTATTAGAAATAAACTTTTTATGTTGTAATTTTAAAAGACAACAAACCACGTTTGTAATGGTGACATTAGATTAGAGTAGTATCATTAGATCGTGTGACAACTGAAAGGATTGTGACTGTATGCATATAGTAATTTGTCTATCTCCTTGTTGTGAGAATGAGTTAGATTTTTGGGGCTCAATATTCTTGCAGGCACAGATGCAGGAATCCATTGGCATACTGTCTTTCTTTAAGTACGGTTGGTCGTCATAACTTTCCGCCTGGCACTGTTAGAAGTTGTGACCCATTCTGGGACCATTGGAAATCATACGTCTAGAATTGTGAGCCTTTTGGTCGCTTATTCAGCAGTGGTTAGACTGTATTCTTAGAAAGTCTATTTTGTATCTACTTTGATCTATCCTTTATCTTAGTAGCATACGCTATGCTACAGGAATAGCTAACCTTTGTGTCCGTGTCTCTTTCCAAGTGCAAGATAAGACTAGGATTGGCAACTCTGTTTCATTTGGCTTTGTGCCATTTTCATACCAGCTCAACGCTTATCCACTCAGGCCTTTTCCACCACAAAATTCCACCAATGCAATGTTGATTTCTGTGTTTGTTACGCCTTACTTTACCCACCATATCTTGCCCTGCACTGTCATACTTGAAAGTCTTGGCCTTTGACTTGTGCTTCCTGGTTCTGCCTTTCTCCATCAATATACTGCAAATGTGGTGGCCGCTGTCATGGTACACCAGGATACCCCATTTACAATCTGCAGTGAGTGAGAAACCAGCACCAGGTCAATAACACTGTCCTCATCACCTGGTCGACTTGTTGTCCTGGTGTCACAGCCACTGTTGATACAAACAATGTCCATGATTTAAGTACGGCCTCAAGCTCCCCGTTTGTGTGTTGGAAGAAATGTTCACCCATGATCTGCCTTTAGCGTTGAAATCTCCACAGACAGTGACATTCCTCTCGTGACATCACATTTCACTCAAGCACTGCCACCTGGATGGCTTGGCCACGTGGGATAGTTGAGACAGAATCACGGAGCTGATCCACGACTCTGGTGATCGAGCGAGATGGCAAAACATGACCGCCAACATTTATCGGCATGGCACATGATGGATGGACTGCCACCTCTGGAAATCTACGCTCGCGCTGGAGGCATAAACATTAACCAACACAAAAGGTTGCCTGTTTACAACTATAGGATAGAGCCAAACGACGTTCTTTGGTCGCTTAATGAGAAGAGAGGCATTGGAATACACCGTGGTGAATGACAAGATGTGTGAGAGAAGATACAGAGGCGGAATTAGATAAATTATGCTGGATGGACTGAAGCGTTGATAAAGTAGGAGAGCAGAGTTGATCCAGAACACCAAGGACCGAAATATATGGAAAGACATGAACACCTACGCCAGCTAGCAAGGCACATGATGACGATGACGAGCCATTCTGCAAGATAACAATTAAAGAAGCGGGTGGAAAAGTGGACTGAGATGTTGTTTAAACTAGGTGAGGCAGAAGTAGTTACGGTCATAACTAGAACAGAGTAATTGTATTTCATCCCTTTCTGCGTTATAATTGGGATAAATAGTGGCTTTTAAAAAAATTCATTGCTTGATGTCAAACCAGCCTGATGTCTCACCATCTATTCTAACCGCTGCTTGTTGGTCTAGATCAGTGGTTCTCAACCAGTTGGAATTCCCCCAAAGGGGGGCATTTTAGGGTTTCCAGGGGAGGGGGGGGGGAATTAAAACCACAGAATGGCAGACTCAAAATGGCTTCAGGCATAATATCCTGGTTTTCTATTAAGCGATTTGTTTCACGAAGCACAATTTTCTGGCATTCTGGTGTCGTGTATTATGTGACAATTCTTTGACGTTTTATTACCCTATAAAATTAATCTATGCATTAAAGGTTATGTTACCTTACGACAAATAGCCGAGAAAAATTGGGAATATAAAAGAGATCTCCATAACATTTTTGTGGATTTTAAAAAGACTTATGATAGTGTCCATAGGAATAGTCTATGGAATGCTATGCGGGAATTTGGAATACCAAGGAAGTTAATCAACACGACCAGACTATGCATGGAAGATGCTTATAATATAGTAACATATAAAGGCAGGAAATCAGACCCTTTCCAAATAACATCTGGCTTGAAACAGGGTGATGCACTATCGCCGCTACTCTTCAATCTGGCTCTAGAGAAAGTTGTAAGGATGGTAAAGGAGCAATGTGATATTGGAGGAACATCCAAGCTGCTTGGTTATGCAGATGATATAGATATTATAGGGGAAAATGAACAAAAGACATTGGAAATATTGACTCACTTAAAGGAAAAACCCAACAGATGGGGCTGGTTATCAACCAAGATAGGACAGAATATATGGTAATTTCAAGAGACGGAATGGCTAAAAACTCTGGCCACATACAAATAGATAATATGACCATTAAAAGAACGGAAACATACAAATACCTGGGTACAATCTTCAACTGCTCCAACATCATAAGGGAAGAAATACAAACTAGAATCAATTCTGGAAATAAGATATACCGCCCACGCTTTCCGGCATGGCACATGATTGATTGATTGATGCACTACAACATCTACTAAAATCAAAGGCGCTATCTCGTAACACCAAGATCACAATATACAAAATACTGATCAGACCAGTTGTGCTATGTGGCTCTGAAACCTGGAGTACAACGAAAGGAGACGAAGCCTTGCTACAAACCTTTGAGAACAAAGTTTTAAGACGCATCTTTGGACCTATTAGGGATACACAAAGTGCAGAGTGGAAAAGAAGAAGTAACAAAGACATCTATGATCTGTTTAAGTCCCCGCTAATCACTGGTATCATGAAGGCTAATAGACTACAATGGCTGGGGCATATAGAAAGAATGGAAGATAATAGGGAAACAAAATTCGCTTACACTCAGGAAATAAATGACCGTAGACCCCGAGGTAGACCAAGAAGACGGTGGAGAGATAATACATATACAGACCTACAAGCACTTGGAATCAACGACTGGCAAGAGAAGGTCCACCAGAGAGACGAATGGAGACGGATTGTATCTGCAGCAAAGAACCTCAATGGCTCGGAACGCTAAAGAAGAAGAAGAAGAAGAAGAAGAAGAAGAAGAAGAAGAAGAAGAAGAAGAAGAAGAAGAAGAAGAAGAAGAAGAAGAAGAAGAAGAAGAAGAAGAAGAAGAAGAAGGCAATTCATAATTCCTTAATGTTGATGGTTCAACTAATACTCTGACAATGTAGCCATTCTGTTAAATACAAAGAAATATATTTTCAATGAATGTGTAATTATGTATAACTATGATTCTGAAGAGAATAGTTTCTTGCTGAACCCTCCACTGAGATTAAACATAGCCAACTTTTTATTTCGCCGTTTGTAAGCCAAATCGTAGCCGTGAATTTCCAATGTAACAACCGGTTCGTTTGTTTCTTGAGAGATTCGTAACGTTCAAAGCAGAAAAATTTACTAATGAAAGCAATTGCTCAGACCGCCATTAATAGATTATAATATTTATCGAATAATTTCATCCACTTTATCATTGCCGTCGTTTCTAGTGAAATAACTGTTCTGGTTAATTTGTCAAGTGAAGGTTAAATATACAGTTCCCCAACTATCAGAGAGTAAGGTTTGGATAAAAGACTGTGTACGATTACGGCGAAGGAAAAGTGCACTGTATTATCTGTCACCATCATCATATTCCACATTTGCCGTCACGAGTCATGGGGAGGAATAATTGGTGCTGCAGCGCCAGATGGGTGGCACTGGATAGTGTTATTCAGTGTGATTGTACAATGTCTTTGATGTCTTTAAATATATGTGGCACAAGGCGTTGATCCCACTAATAAAATAACTTCCTATTCGGCCTCAGTTAAGTTGGCAGCTCTCCTCAAGCATCTAATCTCACAGGCATTGATTTTGTGTAAGTGTGATCTGAATAATGTCCAAGTTAGACATTGGTAGCATAGGGTTGGTGTGAAAATGCTATGTATTATCTGTCGTTTTACGGACAGATATATTTGAATGTTTCAGAATGGGCGAAAGTTGATATGTAAGCACACTTGCTTTTTGACATTAATTTCGAATTCTGTCTATTCTTTTTATTGGTCAGTATTATTTCCATCTTGCAAAATGCTATTTTCTCAATAGCTATTCTTGTTCTAATCTCTTCAAGGCACCTCCCATAAGATGTTATGACTGTTCCGAGATAATTGTACCGAATCACTTGTTTAAGAACATTCCCATTTACCTGTATATTACGTCGCCATTAGAGCTTTGGCTCTGGTCAATCAACCAATCAATCATGTGCCATGCCGGAAAGCGTGGGCGGTCATGACTCGCCATTTCACTCGATCACCAGTGTCGTGGATCAGCTAAGTGTTCCTGTCTCGTCCATGCCATGTGGCCAAGGCATCCAGGTATTTTCCTCTCGGTCTTCCTCTTGGTCTGTTCCCTTCGATCGTGGCAGTTGTCACCAAGTTCTCCAATCCATTTCTTCTCATAACATGTCCAACAAATTTTGACTGTCTACGTCTAATTTCTCTAATCAGTTTACGATGTTCATTTGTCTCCTGTAGTATTTGGTCATTGGTTTTTCTGTCTGTCGATGGTATTCTTTGCATTTTCCCCAGAAACCACATTTCTGCAGCCATCAGATGCTTTTCAGCTTGACTGCTCATTGTCCAAGTTTCACATCCATACAAAAGAACAGGCTCTATGTATCCCCTCAACACTCTTTTTCTCGTTTCAATTGACATCTTTTTATTGGTCAGAATGTTTTTCATCTTGCTAAAGTCTACTTTCGCCATGGCGATTCTTGTTCTAATCTCTTCAAGGCATCTCCCATCAGATGTTATGACTGTTCCAAGATAATTGTACCGATTCACTTGTTGAAGAATATTTCCATTTACTTGTATATTACATTGTGGCACTTCTTCCTTCCTAGTGACGACCATAACCTGAGTCTTTTTACAATTTAATTCTAACCCCAGTTGCTCACTGTGTACAACAACCGCATCTACTAATTGTTGCAGGTCCTGTACATTGTCTGCAATTAATACTGTATCATCTGCATATCTAATGTTATTGATGTTTCGTCCTCCAATGCTGATTCCATTTATATCCTCTACATTTCTGAAAATATTTTCAAAAAAGATCTGGAGACATTACACATCCCTGCCTAACACCTCTCTTAATAGGCTGATATTGTCCCACTTCATTATCAATCCTTATTGCAGCTTGTTGTTTCCAATATATGTTTTTTATTAGTCTAATGTCTTTCCCATCAATTTGTAGATCTGCAAGCATATCCACCATGCTGACATGTCTAACTCCTGTCTCGTCCATGCCATGTGGCCATGGCATCCAGGTATTTTCCTCTCGGTCTTCCTCTTGGTCTGTTCCCTTGGTCTGGTCACTGAAAAACAAATTACTTGATGAGGATTAGGATTTCCGAAATTCTCAATATATTTCGACGACATATAAGAACAAACGATTGATGCCGACAAAGAATATAAACATAGGAAGTGATAAAATCGATTTGTTGGAATAATGTAATTCAAAGCCCATGATGCATATCCCTGTAGCGCAGTGGTTAGGCCGCCATTCTGTTAAGGAACATGCAGTTCAGGATACAGACAACCGCGGACAGATGTAAAAGCACTTCACATGAAATCCACAGTGGGGTGTAGAGAGCAGCATACAAATGATTGTGTATCTGTCTGTAAGATGTGTACAGATTAGTCTGTATCTAAGAAGTATACATAACAGTTTACGTCTCAGAATTCTAAGACGTGTACAGCGGAGTTTGTCTCACTTAGGCACCCACAAGTGTACACAGCTATATACCCATCAGCCTCCATGAAGCGTACAGGGCGGTAGTCGTCTCAGGGTCAAAGAATTGTACAGAGCAGTATACATTACCTGCTTTGTGTTAGTGCCGAATGTTGGGCGGCGCTTACCAAATCCGACACACCACATTGTGCCAACGGCTTCAGGCGGAGGAAATCACTTAGGGGGGGGGGGGGGGGGGGAGAGACACATCTTATCCTGGTGCGAGGAAATGCAACCGTAAAGATAAAATGTCATGGCAGGGCAGACCGGGCCCTAAGTCGTGGTTGGCAGCTTGTCTAGAATCGAAGCTCCGACAGGCAGTTAGAGCAATGCTTTGCTGATCCGGCAGCTTCTGCAGCTTGTCTTGTTCCAGATGTATTTGTGTTACCTTTCCTCAGGAGTGAACTAGGCAGACCGAGAGAGGGATCATGTGCATGGGCAGCACATGGTCTCTACATTTTAGTTCATACTTTGTGCTATGGAGAGGTATAACTCCATCACTGGTTTTAACCGGTCTCGGAATCAAAGCGAGGGGTAGCAGTTACGGGCTATAAGTCCTTGTCAATTGGTGTAGACATGGGACGCCACGGGTTGCCTCTGACGGTGAGAGACACCTACAGGTGTCACTGATCAGCTACCGCCCTCCTCAAGCTTGGCATCGCCCTGCCAACTGAGTGCTGATCGGTAAAAGCCTGCCTGTTTCAATGGGTGCTTGGGGATAGGACACACAATTTGTATCGCAGGCTGTAAAACCAATGCACTAGGTGCTAATAAAAAGCAAAATAGAAACTTCGGCTTGCAACATGGAACGTAAGAACCACGTGTCCAGAATTTTCCAATCACCTAACGAATATTGTCTATATGAGAAAAACGGCTATGGTTGATGCCGGACTCAATCGTCATAACATTGATATTGTTGTCCTGCAGGAGACTCGCCTCGCTGAGAAGGGTCACTCAAGGAAAATTATGTCACCTTTTTGAGGGGCAGGTAGAGGAAGGAAGTAAACAGACAACATGGAGTGGGATTTGTAGTGAAGAATTACCTACTTTTAATGATTGAAATTACAGCTGGAGGTAATGAAAGACTAGTATCTCTGCCTAAGGCAACCTCTTGTGGTCCCCCCCCCCCAACCCCCAATTATCATTACATATGCACCGACGCCCACTTTCTCCGACGATATGAAGGATACATTTTATGAGGCGTTAGACTCTGTGATCAAGGCATTCCAAAAATCTGACTACATGTATATGTTCGGGGATTTTAATGCTCTTGTGGGCAAGGACTCTAGTTCATGACCAGTAGTGCCTGGGAAAATACAACAGTCAGTCGCATGAATGAAAATGGACAAAGGCTGATGGAGCATTGCACCGAAAAACGACCTATGTATTGCAAACTCTATTTTTAAAACAAAATAGCGGCATAAGGTCACATGAAAACACTCAAGATCCGGTCATTGTCATCAGCTGGACTTCATCATCAAACAGAGACAACATTTGAATCAAACATCATTAACTCGAAGTTACCACAGTGCTGACTGTGACACTGATGATCATCTTTAGTTGTTGCAAGGGTTAGACTAAGACCAAAGAGAATCTACACGGCTAAACACAAAACTAACATCAGGATTAATATTATTAACACTCAATATCCAGATAAGTGCTTTGAGTTTCAAACAAGAACTTGAAGACGCTTTCACTGATACATCAGAAAATTGTACACTGAGTGAAAAGTGGGGTACACTTAAGGAAACGCTTGGACTTCCGGTCGCGAACATGGAGGATAGGCAGTGAAACGGTTAAGGCCTCTGGAGTGTTTATGCTCGTGGCTACCGTTTGCATTCGCATTTTCCTCATGTTAGACTGGTAGTTTATGGTTCCGTCGCCCTGCTACTGAGTTGAGTGCGTGGCGCGACGCTGTGAGCTGTGAGGTTCGTGTGAAATGCTTTTTAATCTGTCCGAGGCTGTGGAGCGTGAACTTCATGTTCAGAGCAATGGCGGCTGGCTATGTCCCAGACTTGACCGGTTTTTGTGCCGTATGCAAAAATGTGTGGCTGCTGGTCTTCTGGTGACTGCCCCTTCCTCTGACGACGAACTGTGTTTTCGTGGAGGACTGTCGATTTTAGAATTCTGGAATCGGCATTATGTACAGTGAAATGTTTTTTTACATCTGTCCGAGGTGTTGTGGCGTGAACTGCATGCTCGAAAAATGGTGTAGCTGGCTAGAAAACATCTAGAGACGGAACAACAACTTCTAGAAATATCTGCATGTATGGCGGCTGGTTGTGTCGCAGAAGTGACTGTTTTTTTTTGCCTTATGCAGAAATTTGTGGCTGCTGGTCTTCTAGTGACTGCCAGTGATATACTAAAACGTCTCTACCAACATCCTTTTATTGACGCCCTTAAAAATATCACAAGCCCTAGGGATTACTGTTTAAATACCTTATTTTGAGGGAATAAAAACAACGATAGACTGACCGTGGCACAGCCAAATTTATTTGGCATTAGTTTAAATTTTGGCCTTAGTTTGGTTCACGTACCTGGCCAGACCGGTTTGATTGGAAACAAAGAGTTTTTACTAGCCATTTTGGTCAGTGTAGACAAAGGAAACAGACACGTCATCTTTTCCCTTCGGGGATGGGCGATTTTAGCCCTAAAAACATCATTCTCTGCAGCAATCGGTATGTTAAATCTACATTATTAAAACATATTTATGCATTTTTATAAGGTACATATACCATTGTGTTTAATTAAGAATTGGTTAAAATGATAAATCAACAATTCTTGTAAACTAGAGTCTGATTTATTTTTACTACTGAGTGCCATGCGGTACCACGCTGTCAAATTTACATGCTTAAAATTTCTAATTCCTATGTTAAAATCTCTTATAGGCATTGTGAACCTATATCTCACTAGCAATGCTTATAATCTATAAATATTATGTGTACTGTAGAGTATTCAACTCATTTCAGAAGCACATTTCAGAAACTCTTCTCCATGTGGAAGCAGACTTTTGATTACACATCTTATGAACATACTTCATAGTAGAGAACTTGTTTCTGCTAAATTCTAATCTGTAACTTGATCTATCGTGCTAAATTTTGGTACAATCTTCTTGTTAACATATTAGTAACCACTCAATATGGGTGATGGACATGTAATCATTTAATAAAATATTGCTAGGCAAATGCCATGTGGGAGAATATAATCCCATGAAAAAAAAAGAAAACGCATGATATAACCAAGCCTTTAGCCACACCGCACCAAGGGGGTGGACAACTGGAATAATATTATATGTTCCGAACACATATCAGGCTGCATAAATCATTTCTAATAAATAAGAAATTTTCTTACAAATAGCAGCACTTGGCAAAATATATCACAGCGTTCACTAACCTCATGCTGCTGTAAGCAGTGGGGGAAAACAATTTATGTTTTAGTTTTATGGATTAACCAATGAGGAAATCCAAAAACATAGGCTCCTTGCATTATCATTATGATAAATTATTATGTATGATTATCATGTACTTAATATCAGAGAAATGTACATGTTTGTTTTTCTCTGTTATGAGAATTATATTCTGTCCTGATTGTTACTCTTTACTGTGGGAATATACATTTTAATGTTACCCCTGGGGACATGATGATGTTGATGTAAGAATCCTTGTGCATGTCAGTACATAAGAAGACAATGTTGAATAGCCTTGGCCTAATGCTGATTATAGCGACGGAAGAAGACGAGGCATTAGAAACAACAGAGATTATGTATAGGTTATTCTCTTCAAGTACGAGAGAGGCAATATCAACATGTTTGGATGGAAAGAATGGCTTCACTCATCTAATAGTCCCAGTAACAACATGAGAATGGAATATAGAGTGAAAAGATACCTTACTCACATTTAGAGTCAGAATGGCTCTACAACAAGCAAGGAGGGACATGGAACTTGGAAACCCACTCCTATTCTCCTTCCCCTTTTTTGTTTGTAATTGTGTTGTGAAAATGTTATCACACCACAAAGTATTAATGCTGTGTTGTATTTCTTTGTCATCCATTTCTATAGACAGTAGCGAGTGGTGGTTTGGATTTGTTGGACTATATCACTAAACTAGGATCCTGGGTCAACAGCCAGATAAGTGATAAATGGCAACCTGTCCTAACCATAGTCTGGATCTAGAAAAACATCAACGTTGACTGCTACGCTTATCCGCTGCCTAGCCAGCGAAAGACCTGTTGAAGAGAGACACTCAGCGATTGATAGTCCTACTTCTGTCAGGATATCCAGTTGGATCTCTGTATTTAATTGTCCATCAAGATAAATGGATATTCAAAATACACCGACAGCAGAGTATCGTCTACTTTTACGTCTGGGAGATACCGCCTGGTACGCCATCAATCCGCGAGGTCAACGAAACCATGGGACATTCCCAGTTTCCTGTTCAGGATTGAATAATCCTTCAATCAGTCATACAGCGGCAGACTCAACACCAAGTTCTAGATACGAACACCAACTCAAACAAATGGGAAGAGACACTGAAACAACATAAGCCAGTACAACCAAGGTACCAACTTAATACCAACTGAAAAACAACTTAGAAACCAGATTACCTCAAGGTTCAAATCTACAACACTCTGAAAGCAGCCAGATCCACTCGAGATCTCTGAACCGAAACACCATCAGAAGGCCATACGAAAGAAGCTAGCGGAGTAAATGCCTCTACGCATGCAACAACACGAATCATCTGATTGTTGTGCGACTCCCAGTTTGTGTGTTGGAATTAATATTCTTCAGTTCCATGCCTGCAGCAGATCAATCCTGGACATAATTCCAGATGAACCAAATGAATGACTCACCATTGTATGTTCTACACTGAAATGGAATGAATCAGAACTCTATGCTGGTTCCATGTCGGCCTAATTGCCCCATCACCAAGTGTGGGATGGCCTATCAACATGAACCGGGTGTGTGACAAAGCCTTTTGAACTAAATTGGGAAACGGTTAACATAAACCGAGCTGTTGGACAGTCGTCATCTTTTTCATCGATAAGATGATATAGGGAAGAACCTTCTGCAAGAGCTTAAGTTGCATCTCCTGAAAGTATGACAGACCTAGGCATCAATTTCAATTGGAACACAGAGCCCAATGGCAACAGAGTATTCTTGAATTCAGCCCCACGGAGGGGATATGTGCTTGTGTATAATTCTATTCTTGGATTATGGATTATAAATATTCACCAGCCAACTTCAGTGAACATAATGTAAGGAGAACATGACTGTGAGTACATTTATGTCTGCCCCGGATAAATATGGACATTATCTGCTTTGCACTGGAGAAGAATAACCGACAGCAACACCTAAAGAAAAAGACTGTAATTAAATAATTAGTTTAATTATTAGTACTAGCAAAGCTTCTATATGTGGTTTTTTTCCATGCCATGGATGTGTAAGGTCAGTAGCTTTTTTTCAGTGAATGGTAGAATCAACAGGTGGTTGTTGTTTTGGTTGAGTACTCTGACACCATCTCATTATTTTTAAATATAAGAATTGAAACTGGTGTCGGAAACAATTTTTTATATGTTTGGGTTTTAAGAACTTAGACCATTGTTTACTTTACTGATGTACAGTGGTCAAAGATGTAGAACCAATTAGTG
The DNA here is from genome assembly GCA_014155875.1 of Cepaea nemoralis. NCBI lineage: Eukaryota > Metazoa > Mollusca > Gastropoda > Stylommatophora > Helicidae > Cepaea > Cepaea nemoralis. Next base: position 4,556 of record JACEFZ010027008.1, on the reverse strand, counting down.
GTTTTTGTGTTGTTTGTAATAACATTGGTTTTTTTTTCTGGGGACAATGTGGGTAATGTGTTTTTTTTTTTTCATATTGAAAATCATTCCCATGCCTGTTCTGGAAATTCAATGTGGCCATTACAATTGCATGTATGTTACTACAGATCTTGATTTAATGCCTGAACTGTTTGTCCAAAATTGTTGATGTTTACGTCAAGTCCAGTGTTGATGGTTGTTCAACCGTGGTTGTTTTATATGTTGTAAACAATCAATATCCTCTAACACTATAGGAAATTTATAAGGTGATAGGTGGGAATGGAGAAGTACTCATAAATACAGTTATGAACAGGCGTGAAGTATTTTCCTTCTTGTGTTTATGGTAGAATTCCATGATCACCTTGCATTCTAACAGTGACCAGAGAATCAAACCTAAATCCCCTAGACACTTTTAACAAAATATTCTCTTAGATTAAAATACACATCCCACACTGGCGTTTCCATCGATGATGAACTGTTTTTTTTTTTTGTTTTTTTTGCGTGGAGGACTTTGTGGAGGACAGTGAAATAGTGTTGTTGTTTTTTTTACATATGTTCGAGGTTGTTTTGTTGCGTGAACTGCATTTCGGATTTTTAAAAAAAAATGACGTGGCTGGATATAAACCATCTAGAAACGGAATAACATCTAGAAACGTCGAGACTTTGTAGGTGAACATCTGACTGGAAAAGTGACTGCCACTTTCATCAAGGATAAACTGTGTGTTTCGTAGAGGACTATTGTAGTTACATTCTGGCGAAGGCATAATGCACAGTGTGACTGACCGCGCTGTGTTTGCCGAGACTCCTGTCTTTTCCACTTTTCACATGGGGCAGTGAGGAACATTTTATGTGATATTCACTGGCACAGGAACGGAGCATAATGGGGACGACCCGTTGCTGTGATGTTGGAACTGCGACTAACTAACTAACTAACTAACTAACTAACTAACTAACTAACTCACTGACTGACTGACTGACTGACTAACTGACTAACTGACTGACTGACTGACTAGCTAGCTAACTAACTAACTAACTAACTAACTAACTAACTAACTAACTACTAAGGAAACACTTTATAAAACAGCGGTAGAGGTTTATGGCACCGTGGATCATAAGAGGCAGACTGGTTTTCCACAAACAGCCAGATACTGCAGCCGTTGATTGATAAAAAAAGAAGAACAAGGAACAAGGATAATAAAACATCGCGAAACACTCTCAATGAGCTGAAGCAAGATAGGAAGAATGTGCAAAAGTCTGCCAGGCAGTGTGCAAACGACTATTGGATCAAGTTATGAGAGTAAAATCATAATGCAAGTGACTCCCCCGATGTGTCTCCACCTTGCCGTGGTGGGGGAGCTTGAGTGTCCCGTTGACCCCATGTGCTTGCCGATGGGTGAAAACTACATATCGGACAGCGTATGGGATAGGGACCAGACTAAGAGAGACACTACCTGCTGCTCTGCAGGAGACTGAGGATAGCAGTCAAAAGTTTAAATCAGGCGCATGAAGGCAGTTCTTGTTTCGGACAATACTCTAAGGCTCTCTGTCGAGGGTTTAGGCTGAACGCCTCTAAGCCACAGACCCTCGGATCTGAGAGTCGGGCCGATATCCACCTACCGAAAAATTAGAATCGAGATACTGAGCAAGCTACATGCCCAGTTCTGACACTTGTTTGAAGGCTCTCAGCTGAGGGATATGTTGGATTCCCGGATGAGATGGCCTGGCCGTTTCTCACTGACTGCTGCACGAAGGTAAGGTGCTGAGCCGGCAGCACATGTAGCCTACCTCGTGAGCGAGTACAAAAAGTCAGTAAAATGCCCCAGTCGAGGAAATGGTTACGAAAACTGTCTGTATCTAACTCATAGAGAGTGTAGATAAAAGTGGAGAAACGTCTCAATAACGCGAAATGGAACGCATGGCGAGCGAACCTATTGCGTGGCCCAAAGTCAAAAGCAAAAGCTTACCGAGTGGATGTCGCCCGCAGTCTGACCGCCCCTGGAGCTCACTTGAGCGACCAGTGGCAAGCGAGGTGTCCAATACATGGAAGTGAGGAACTAAAGCAGCCATGAGCAGGACGTGGCAACTCCTCGGGTGAGCCCAGTCTCGGAGCAATATGTGCCGGCTCTGCAATTATGGAAGCCTCCTTGGATAGCGAGGGACTGCCCATTGTCTGCCCCTGCCTTCCCTTGAGGGCCGACCGCGATGTCGTTGGTCGTTCTATCTTGACCAGCTGAGATGTGGGCGACAGCACAACAGTCTAACGTGCCTCGAAATCAGAGGAAGGTTAACCTCATTAAAAAATGCCCGCCGGAAGTCGGAAGTGTCGTCCTACGGGTGGCAAACTAAAAATTGGCACTACGCAATTACGTCCGAGTGAAATGTCTCGTCCGAATGTCTCTCGTGCTAGGAACAGCTCTGACTACCTAGTTTCCGAATGCCGCTCTTGTTCGGAACAGCCCTGACTAGGTAGTTTTCCGAATGTCCGCCGTGCCTGGAACAGCTCTGATGGGTACAGGGACAAGCACATGTCCGAAAACTCGCTTAGTGGAAACCAACCGCAGAGCTGACTGGTTTGTGCAGGAACGGCCCAGGGCGAGCGAAATGCCCAATATATTGAAGTGAGGAATTAAAACAGCCATGAGCAGGACGTGACGATTCCCTCGGTAAACCCAGCACCAGAGCGTTATGTGCCGGCTCTGCAATTATGGAAGCCACCCAGGATGGCGGAAAATGCTATGGACTGTCCCTGCCTTCACTTGAGGGATGACCGTGTAGTCTTCGACTGTTCCAACTTGACCAGCTGAGATGTGGACGGTACCACAAAAGTGAGAGTCTCCCAGGATTGCTAACCTGGTCAAAAATGCACGCTAAAAGTCGGATGTGTTGGCCTGAGGGTTTCGACCCGAGGGTGCCTAACCAGACACACCGCAATCACATCTGAAAAAATCACTCCGGATGAACGCAAAGAAGAAGAATGCAAGTGATATGGGACACATCACACGCGTTTATGAAAGGATAAATAGGGCCTGGGTCCAATGATCAAAAGAAGTGCACCATTGAAAACATTGACTGGAGAAATAATAACTGATAAAGAACAGTAGATGGACAGATGGGTAGAGCACTATTTGGAGCTTTACTCAAGTGAGACCAAACTAGCGGATGATGCCCTCAAATCCATAGAGGCCTTGCCAACTCTTGACCACTTAGACACACTTCCTACCATTATAGAAGTTAAGTGTGCTAATAATGAACTTGCTTCTGGCAAGGCTCCAGGTAAGGATGAGATTCCAATAGAGGTTATCAGGAGTGGGCAAGACACACTCACTCTACAGATCCACAAGCTAACAGAGCTATACTGGCGAGAAGGACATGTCCCACAGGATTTAAAAGATTCAAGCATCATAAGATTGTTGAGTACACTACCAAATGAGATTTAGTTCATTTAGTTCAAAAGTCTTTGAATACACTACCAATGAGATTTAGTTAATTTAGCAGATGCATATTCAGTCATGGTGCGGGGTGACGTGGTAGGGATTTCCGCTATCAAACGAGAAGTAAGGTGCCTCATTCCTTCCGTTAGCCTACGGGATACCCTTGGGCAAGCTGGAGTACCCGTTTAGTCTTCCGATCAGGGTTGCGTGAAGTCATGCGTGCAGGTGGCGGATGAGGTTTAAAGAGCAACCGACAGATAGTTGTGGGTTATGGTCTCCAGCTTCACGACGGTAGGCAGAGGATCTCTTTTTTGGAGGAGACAATGGCTACGGTCATTTACCAGTATGGTCACTGCTAAGAAGGAAATGATGACAAACTACCTTCTTTACAGATGCCAAGAACATTATGTTTTGCGATATCATCGACATTCAGAGAAACGACGTAAATGTGTGCTCCATAGGAGCAGCCTCGCCCGGTAGAGATAGTCATGTGCACCAGGTGACTCCAGACCGTCAGCAGACTGCTAGGTGCAAAATATTACTATCATTAAGTGTAGGGAAGAACGGCAAAGAGGTGTAGCCATTATGTTGGATCGTCAAAAATAAAATTATGTTAAAGGATATTGAACTGTATCAGAGAGTTCTATTAGTAAAATTAAACGGAAGACCATTTAAAATAAATGTCATTCAAATATGTGCTTCAACAAGTGAATGCAGTGAAGAAAGTATAGATGAATTTTATAATGACATGGAGCATGCTTTGAAGAAATGTAAAAAAAAAAAAATCAAAAATAAATATTATAAAGGGGGATTTCAACGCAAAAGTGGGAAATCAAGGCGATGGATGCAGTGTAGGCAACCATGGTTTGGAAGAGCGACTTGTAGAATGGTCAAAAGAACAAGAAATGGTTGTAGGAAACACCTGGTTTAAACAACATCCCAGATGATTATGGACATGGAGGAGTCCAGACAGCAGGATTAAAATCCAGATAGATTACATCCTGATTAGCAGAAGATTTTCGAAAATTTTCCCTTTTGGGCCAGGTGTTTTAACAAAAAATTTCCCCCAAGCAAAAAGGGGAAAAAAAAAAAAATTTTTTTTCAAAT
>JACEFZ010027007.1:0-16478 GCA_014155875.1 Cepaea nemoralis | reverse complement strand
GGAACAGCACGGGATCTAGTCCGAAGCGTATTAGTTATATCATCAGTCCGATCGAAGACAGTTGTGTTATGTACCTGTGCCAATGCAAATTCTGGAAATAGTGTCATGATTGCTGTGAATCATATACCTGTGTCATTAATAAACGGATGTGCGCGAAACGGTGTGTTTATAGTGTCTGTAGCTGTGCATCAGTAAACCTGCAGAGTGTTCATACAAACATTCACATTGACATCCTCTAGACAACCATAGCCACTTTATCTGTCACTCCTCTATGTCAATCATACTTTGTGACAAGAGCATATGTTCCTGTTGCATCTACCGTTGTGTTGTCCACCTTTCGCTGAGTGACTTCGCGTGATTAGCTCATGTGTACATGGATTTATGTGCTCAAAATATAGTCTTCACTCCGCTGTGTTCTCTGTGGTGAACGTGTTTTCTTACAGGGCGCATGATGACATCAACACTGTGTCTAGTATAGACAACCCTAGCATATGATACCACATCATCTAGTCTGAGAATGGAGGTAGAAGCAGTCACTGCGGCGGATTTGAGTTATGACATACGACTGCTTGCACAAATAAGCAAACGGTAGTGATTTAGGGAGGAAACACTTTCCTTTTCAGGATGCTCCTGATTGTGGGTCCCTTTGGGTCCCTCATCAGGATTAATCTTGATGTGGGTCCCTGTGCCAAGGGGAGATAATTTTCCATGTGCAAAAGAGAGATAATTTTGCCGATGGCAAGGGGAGATAATTTTGCCGATGGCAATGGTGAATTTTTTTTTTTGCGTGGCGTTGTCTACAATCTGGGAGAGTGTCAAATTACCATAATTAAGTGTGCAAAAGTCATTAAGTGAGCGGTCGGGTGATTGTGGGTGCTCCGTGGCGGGGCGGGGCAATCCATTAAAATACGCGAAGGATACGTCTGCGCTGCGGTGGCGCATGGAAAAGTAGTATTAGAGTAGTAGTAGCAGTAATAGTAGTAGTAATGGTAGTAATATTAAGCAGTAGTAGTGGTAATAGTAGTTTTAATCTTAGAAAGTGTTGTTGTAGTTAAACAGTGGGTACTTGTGGGTCCCTGTTTCAGGATTAATCCTGTGGATCCTAATTTCAGGATTAATCTTGTGGGTCTCTTGTTGTGGGTCCCTGTGGATCTTTATGAGTCCCCTTTTCAGGATTAATCCTGAAACGGGGACCCACAACAAAAGACCCATAGGATTAATCTTGAAAATGTGGACCACAAGCGACCCCCGGGATTAATCCTGAAATGGGGACCCACATGATTAATCCTGAAAGGGGGACACACAGTTCAACTACAACAACGCTTTCTAAGATTAAAACTATTAACACTAATACTTAATACTACTACTACTACTACTACTACTACTACTACTACTACTACTACTACTACTACTACTACTACTACTACTACTACTACTACTACTAATACTACTAATACTACTACTACTACTGGCGGCTCATTTGCTCCGTGTAATTTAATGGACTGCCCAGCCCCGCCACCGAGCACCCACAATCACCCGACCGCTCACTTAATGGCGTTTGTACACTTAATTATGGTAATTTGACACTCGCCCAGATCGTAGACAACGCCACGCAAAAAAAAAAAAAAATTATTGCCATCGGCAAAATTATCTTCCTTTGCCATCAGAAAAAATCATCTCCCCTTGGCACATGGGAAATTATCTCCCCTTATCACAGGGACCTACATTGGGATTAATCCTGATGTAGGATTCATAGTGACCCACATGGACCTACAATCAGGAGCATCCTGAAAAGGAGAGTGTTTCCTCCCTAAAATACTACTGTAAACATTCGCACATAAACATCTTTATCATAAGCAACCTCGTTCCCATCATGTGGTATTCCGATACGCTTGAGCGGTCATGTTTGGCTATCGCACATAATTATCATTCCTGGATCAGGTCTGTGTTCTTGTCCTGATTGTGCCATATTGCTAAGCCGTCCAGGTATCCAACTATTTGTCTTCCCTAGGCTCTTTTCCCGTAAAAGTTGCCTGGTGTCATTCAGTTTCAAGTTTATTATTATTATGCCCCCTTCCCCGAAATTTAAAAAAACAATGTCGTGACTGTCTACATCTAATTTCTCTCATCAGTTTACAGCTTTCATTTGTTTCTAGCAGTACTGTCTCAATTGTTTCTAGCGGTACTGTCTCATTTGTTTCTAGCGGTACTGTCTCATTTGTTTCTAGCGGTACTGCCTCATTTGTTTCTAGCAGTACTGTCTCATTTGTTTCTAGCAGTACTGTCTCATTTGTTTCTAGCAGTACTGTCTGTCACGGGATACTGTGAGTTTAGTGATTCCCCGATAACCTTAAATATAAAATTAATTGCAATATATGAGGATGGAAAATTATGGACCGTGAGTCAGAATAACAATCAAGCCTTCAGTTTTGAGCGAGGACAAAGTGAAGGTTATTGACCGAATGGTATAGAAGTAAAATACAGTGTGAGGGGTCATTGCCTGCCGATTTCACCGGACAAAAACAACGCGGAGACATCGGGTTGTGGAACGCACGAAGACGTGGATCAAAGCGTTAAAACTGTTTGATGTACGAGAGTTGGGGAACGCGGGACTCAGCGGAGAAAGACGAGACGGAGCGGCAAGGAACGAATACGTGATTTCACAGACTTTTGATGTGAGGGAAACGGCAAATTAGATTGTTGATGTAGTGACATCAAAAGAGAACGGAGAATTGGACCCAGGTGTATATAGTTGGAAACTTGTTTTTGTGGGTAGTGTGTTCCCAGACTGGACGGAGAATATCTATGTGTCCTTAATTAGGAAAGAGATATAGTCCCTTATTGTTTAAAGGCGATGGGATATTAGTGCTTTTGTGCTGGTGTATTTCAATTCATGGACTAACATAGATTATATAAGGTAATCTAGCCTTAGCTTAATAGTCTAACATAGGGAACTAGGTGTCTGTGCGTGGCTTTTACCATTTCCTTCTTTTAGCTAATCGTTTAGATGTTAGTGAACTCATCTGTCTTATGTCAGAGTATCTTTCGAAAGCGTCTGAGTACGGCTGGAGAAAGGCTCTCACATAAGAATTAGTCTGAAGCAAACTCATATCACCTGATTATATATATCACCCACAGGTTCTACAAAAACTCCGGACATACTCATAGAAGATAAGAACGTTACTTCACTTGTGCAGAGATACAGCACCTCACCTTAAGAAATAAGATTATAGAACGGTACTTCACTTGTGCAGTGAAAGGACTTCACTAGAACTAATTAAACATAGCCATTCACTAATCGTGGGCCGACATAACGAATTGCAAATAACAGGTTTTTGAAAACCATGGAAAGGACTTTCATTCTATAAAGGCAAAGTGACCTACGCTAAATATAGGTGACTGGTTTACTCATATAAAAGAACCAGGGAGAACTTAAGAACAGTTTCCAGGCCTACCACATTGCCAATTAACTAACTGTAGACAGTGGTGATGTGTTTTCTGTGATGGATTTTACTATCTTCCAAGAAAGGGAAATATGCTGAATTCAAACTTATCATAATCGCAGGATTTTATAGTGATCAAACGGTGAACAGTTTTTCAATATTGGATTACGTCCAGACTCAAGCAGAATGGAGCAACCAGGGTGAGAGCTGTCCATATATGTGTGATGTCTTGTTGCAGGGCCGTATACGGATGGGAGATATTATACGGCACATACGAATTCCAGAGTCCTATCTTGCACTCACAATAGAAGACACTACCAACTACATATACACATTCAATACATACAACTGACATAGTTTTCAGCAATAAATATTTTATTAATTGTTGGAGGAAACTGTTCTCAGGGTATGTTATGAAGGAATAAGAGAGAGAGAGAGAGAGAGAGAGAGAGAGAGAGAGAGAGAGAGAGAGAGAGAGTAGAAGACAGAACGGAGGAGTGTAGACAAAAGTCTGTCAATAATTTCCAAGTATAAGGATCTTAAAGGTGTGCTTGTTGATTCCACGTTCCTCCCGGGACGACAAGCGACACTGTCTCATTTGCTTCTAGCAGTACTGTCTCATTTGTTTCTAGCAGTACTGTCTCATGTGTTTCTAGGTGTACTGTCTCATTTGTTTCTAGCGGTACTGTCTCATTTGTTTCTAGCAGTACTGTCTCATTTGTTTCTAGCGGTACTGTCTCATTTGTTTCTAGCAGTACTGTCTCATTTGTTTCTAGCAGTACTGTCTCATTTGTTTCTAGCAGTACTGTCTCATTTGTTTCTAGCAGTACTGTCTCATTTGTTTCTAGCAGTACTGTCTCATTTGTTTCTAACAGTACTGTCTCATTTGTTTCTAGCAGTACTGTCTCATTTGTTTCTAGCAGTACTGTCTCATTTGTTTCTAGCAATACTGTCTCATTTGTTTCTAGCAGTACTGTCTCATTTGTTTCTAACAGTACTGTCTCATTTGTTTCTAGCAGTACTGTCTCATTTGTTTCTAGCAGTACTGTCTCATTTGTTTCTAGCAGTACTGTCTCATTTGTTTCTAGCGGTATTGTCTCATTTGTTTCTAGCAGTACTGTCTCATTTGTTTCTAGCAGTACTGCCTCATTTGTTTCTAGCAGTACTGTCTCATTTGTTTCTAGCAGTACTGTCTCATTTGTTTCTAGCAGTACTGTCTCATTTGTTTCTAGCAATACTGTCTCATTTGTTTCTAACAGTACTGTCTCATTTGTTACTAGCAGTACTGTCTCATTTGTTTCTAGCAGTACTGTCTCATTTGTTTCTAGCGGTACTGTCTCATTTGTTTCTAGCAGTACTGTCTCATTTGTTTCTAGCAGTACTGCCTCATTTGTTTCTAGCAGTACTGTCTCATTTGTTTCTAGCAGCACTGTCTCATTTACTTTCTGACCACAACAATTCTTTGCGTGTTTTTAAGTAACCAATTTTTCACCGCCATTAGATATTTCACAATGCGTCTACTTATTGTCCATGTTTCTCATGCTTACATCAGTAAAGGTTCTACATAACACGTCAGCGCTTTTTGCAGAGTAGAACCAACATGGTTTGCTAAACCCTGTACTTGGAGACTGCCCTTTGGTTGTGAGCTCTCTGAGACCGGGTCAGGACAACTGTTCAGCAGAATTGACACGCAATTATATAACTCCTGTTGTTGAGTCTAGACGTAGGCCTGGCCAAGAGGTCTATTGTGCTCGTGATTACACTTCCTGTATCTGGTGGCGGGGTTGTGGGTTCATTCCACACACCGGTCGGCAGCACTTAAACGTTGACTTCTCATTCAGAAAGTGAGGACAAACTTTTTTTTTTGCATATACTATTTACAGGACATTGCAGTAAACACTGGCATTTTTCAGCAGCTGTTGATGTCGTGGCAAGTTTTACGCTCAGTACTTTGTCATTGCTTTCTGAGCGATCGGCTCAATACCTTTCCGTAAGAAACCAACACGACGCGATCCGCTGCCGAATATCGTGCAGCTGTGTTTCGTAGTGGGTATACGGGATTACGAACAGCGTCCTTAACCGCTTCCCAGGGAGACCGCTAAGGACAAACAACTGAATGTAATATGCCTATACAATCAACCTGGGATTGTCCTACAAACGTCCTACAAAAGGCAAGCAACGTCCTATTTGTTGAATCTGTGTTGGAATCATACACGCGAATCCCATGAAAGACATGTTAATCCACAACAAGGATACAGATAAGTATGTTTTATGTTTATATTTTCATGTAGTTTTTTGGTGTGTGTTTTGTGTTTTACTGTGCTGACGAAGGCATTAGCCACAGCGTCCATTTTGTTACGTGTGCTGGTGTTATAGTCAAGTTTTCCCGCCACTTCTCGTTGTTTGTTGATTCATTCGTTATCTATGACCTGGCAGAGACAACTACGTATTGTGACCTACACGCGCCCCATTTGAGGACAAACACTACGGTGATGTCAAAAGAAGTAGACAGACTGCCTGTCTGGGCATTAACTCATATTGCTGTCTGAAGGTGAACGAAGAAGAACAGCAATATTTGACCTTACAGTAGACGACTTGCGGTTCACATTGACCAGTACCGGAGATGGATGTGGAAGTTCTCGAACCAGAGCCGAAATGTCTGGCCGCTGCTGAGTTGAGTGCGTGTTCTTGTAGAGCATTGATGGAATCCATCCGACTGTAGCGGCCCGATTATACACCAATTGCTCATACTCCGCCTTCTTCATGTTTGAGATGTTTCCGCGCTGCTGACTGGCAAGGACGGTCACCGGGGCGGGTTACCGAGCACTGATGATTTTATCCTGTACAACATCAGTTAACATAAAACAATTTCCGCCTGGTTGAAGCACTCATAAGCCGATCGTATGAATACATTGGATCTAGTTCATGTCGTATCATCATCATCATCGTCATCATCATCATCATCATCATCATCATAATCATAACATTCATTCATTACAGTGTAGTACGAATGGTCACAACCGATAACGACCTTCACCATGTTAACATCAGAAATAATTTTACTTCGCGATCCTTCCTCATCTTCCTCAGCTATTGATTAGTATCAGTACCCCCGGGATGGTTAACCCGGTCAACAAATGCCCGCAGAAGTCGGATGTGTCGGCCTAACGGCGCAAGAACGCAGCTTTGCTGTAAACAGGCACAACGCAATCACATCCGGAAAAAAAACTCTGGATGAACGCAGAAGAAGAAGTATCAGTACTAAATGTATTCGCTGCACTCTGATTATGTGTTCTTGCCTTTCCACAGTTTTGACCATATCCTCTGGTCACTCCCTGCTGCACCTTTCTTTCCAGACAGTGATAGTGTATCTGTTTTCCACACTTTACACGTCATCCCAAGGGTTCTGATCATAGCTGCCTTTTTGTGCATGAATACCCCAGCCAGCGGTGCAGACCTAGCCAGTGTGCCCGCCTTTCGTTTCCCAACACACCAGCATGTCCTGGGGAAAAGATCCAACGGATGCTCTAAAGCTGTGATTGTTTAATTGAAGCACGCCACTCTGTACAAAGTAGACACGTGTTCACCTTTCTCAACATGCTCTGTGATTCGGTTACAATTACTAAATTTGTGTGCTGTTTGTCCTCCAGCTATCATCAGTGACTGCCTCTACCTCCATTCTCAGACTAGATGCTGGGGTATCACATGTCAGGCTTTTCTGTACTAGGCAACGCTCAATAACCTTGGCTATGAACTCCCAGGCACATCCTTTACCCCTTAGCACAGAACCACCAGTGCACTTCATATGAGCTCGAACTGTGGTGAATCAATTGTTGCACCATCCATTCAGCGCTGCCAGCTGGCTTGTCCCTGCACTCTTGGTCCAACGTGATTATGACCTTGCACGGGTCTGACATTTCCTCTGCATTCTGACCCACCCCTCTCCTCTCTAAATGTTTTGAATCATACATACTTCTCAGATTGTATACTCTACCTTAGCCATCCACGATGCTCTTCTCGTCAGCCTATGGCCCTTAAATGTGTTCAGGGCTTCATGCAGGAGGTATTCCTTGTCCGTGGCCACTCAGAGATATGACTTAGTCTGCTGTACCTTTGTCTGCTTGCAATTGTTGACAAAGCTAGGATGTTTCTCACATATACTATCGGCATATTCCTGGTGCATCCCAGGATCACCCGCATTGCTTCATTCTGTACACGGTCTAATTCCAATCCATACTCAGTTAGTAAGAGAATCAAATGTTGACAGAGTATCAATAACATTCTTCGGTGCACCAGGCCCCTTCTTAGATCTCACAATAAATCCTTCCTGTGTTTCCTGAACGAGAGGCTTCTGTGGAAAATGATTCCCAACTACCGTCTCTGTTAATATTCCTGCTGTTTGTTGTAATCTGGGATATTAGCCTTAACAATCCTATTATCCAGAGAGCACTAAAACACCGACGTCTTTTTTTCTGGGTTGGTGACACCACTCATCTTTACGCACCAGTCTATCGCTTTGTTTGCTGTTTCCTGCATCTGTTGGGTAATTTCTGCGGCCCCCTCCCCCCTTGCATATACTAAGAGACAGCATCTGCAAACATATATAAATTGTCTGTAGTAGCGAATGGCCGAGCAGTTAGCACGTCGGTCTATGATATCAGGAAACAATGGTTCAAACTCCCAATAGAGCAAGGCATTATTTTACATATGAAGTGTGTGATATCTCAAAACATGTGTAGCTAATGTGTTTCCTAACCGAACTTCATGCAGTAGCAGTGCGTGAAACCTCACTATTGATACCTCCAGGCAGACACAAGGAAGGACTCTAAACGCTCCTATTATAGTTCTATTAAACAACAGACTCTGTAATTACTCATCAAGAAGAACCACAGAAGCCTGCATAAAAATGGTCTTCTTTTTATCAATGTTCTAATTAGAAGATCCAAAGCAGAATTTATTCATGGATTTATCCTATTATTATTTTGATAAGAACTGAAAGGCACACAAACTTGATGACATTTTCCCCAGTTACAGTGACAGAGGCTGTCATTTTCTCATCATGATAATTATTTAATTCATCTCTTCACGTGAACAACATCCTTGGGCTGTGTTAGTGTTCCGTGGTTATTTGTGCCGTCTCCCGGCAGCAAGGTCAGTGGTCTCCTCTATATAATGAAGACTCGTCACTGCCAGGTCTACCTCGCCCTGTTACAGCTTGCTTTGCTAATGGCTACTGATGAACGCGCTTGTTGTGTAGCGTCTACCAATTTCGGTTGTGTTGTTAATAAAATATTGAAATTTCAGAAGTGAACACAAATTCACTGTTAGCTGGGGGAGTGGGGGTGGGGGCGGGGGCTAGGACACATTGACACAACTTGTAAGGTGGAAAGCTAGAACATATTGTCACAGCTTGTAAGGTGAAAAACTAGAACATATTGTCACAGCTTGTAAGGTGAAAAACTAGATAATATTGTCAAGCTTATAAGGTGACGAACTAGAACATATTGTCACAGCTTGTCAGGTGAAAAGCTAGAACATATTGTCACAGCTTGAAGGTGAAAAACTAGAACATATTGTCACAGCTGGTGAGCTAAAAAACTTGAACATATTGTCACAGCCGGTGAACTTGACACAGTTGTTATGCTGAAAAATCTGAACATATCGACACAGTTGCTAAGCTAAAAGTTAAGCTAGATAATATTGTCAAGCTTGTAAGGTGACAAACTTGAACATATTGAAATAGCCGGTAAGGTGGACAACTAGAACATATTGACACAGCCGGTAAAGTGGACAACTAGAACATATTGACACAGCCGTAATTGTGGACAACTTGAACATATTGACACAGCTTTTAAGGTGGACAACTAGATCATATTGACACAGCCGGTAAGGTGGACAACTTGAACATATTGACACAGCCGTTAAGGTGGACAACTTGAACATATTGACACAGCCGTTAAGGTGGACAACTTGAACATATTGACACAGCCGGTAAGGTGGACAACTTGAACATATTGACACAGCCGTTAATGTGGACAACTTGACACAGCCGGTAAGGTGGACAAGTAGAACATATTAACACAGCCGGTAAGGTGGACAACTTGAACATATTGACACAGCCGACAAGACTAATGGTAAAAGAAACTGACGTGTGTGGGAGAAGTTCCCGGATGGTCTCGCGTCGTGGCAGAATGATAACACATGTGTGGACGCACCGAACCTGAGAGCGCCAGTTCTGGGGTGCATGTCGTAAACATCGATTTTGCAAGGCACATGATGATGATGATTTCGGCGAGGCTGTTGATTTCTATGACCTGGATGAAACAACGATCTTGCTGGGGGTGGGTCACCTCGGGGTGGGTCACATTGGTTTGGGTCACTTCGGTGTTGGTCACCTCGAGTGGGACACCGGGGTGAGTCACCTCGGGGTGGGAAACCTCAGGGTAAAGGAATGAGCTGCGAGACTTGAAGGCTTTGTGCGAGACACACGTAAACTGGTGACCTTGTTTAGATAGGGTATAATGAGGCGGCACACACTCGTAAACATATTCAGGAGGAAATCTTAGCACCTTAGATTTGTCCGACAGGCAATGGTGATAGTCTGATGTGATAATTTGATGATTATAATGATGACACTAATAGAGCTAATGCAAATAAACACATTTATGACATCGGCAGATACAAGAGGACGTGTGATGGACGTTCAGATCTGTTCCAGGAACATGTGTTGTTCCTCCTGTTGAACCTTCGTTAGCTGACTTGTACACACATGTACAGTCGTTAATGCGTGAATTTGTTCTTGTTGTGCGATATCTGTTGTTGTCTATTGCCCCTCCTGATGTCTGTGTTTGGAACTGTCAGGTCAGAATTGTCACAAGATCATCTTTACCTCATGAATAATTATGCTCATCACCAACTTTAAAGGGAAAATCAGGGTTTCATTTTTCTATTGCAAAAGAACACAGCAGATGAAGTATCATCTATCTATAGCATGGATCTCTCCGTGGGTGAGGAAATGATTCCATGGCGGCCAGGCACCCACTACAGCAATGAACACTTCAAACTGTTCTTGCTAGTTTTTTAAGCAGCTTCTTTCCCACGAACGTCAGTGGGATGTCACGAACTTTCTCCTTCTTCTTCGTACACCGTCCCATGCCAGCCTGAATACATTTAAAGAAAGCAACTGTAAACTTCAGCTTGTTGACATCTCCATAGGGGTTGTCCTCAATGAAACTAACTACTGCTTGTAACTGAGTCATTAACGTGGAGATCTGAGTGCGAACCAGGAAGAAACAGCAGACTGGTGGTCAACAAATGCCTCTTTCACAGTCTGATCATTTAGTGCCTCTTTCACTTTCATTTGTTTATTGTTGGAACAGGTGATGTTAACATGGGTGTAAACATAATAAGTCTTCAGTGTCTTCTCGCCTATTAGTTTCTGACTTTTTTTTTCATTGTTTTTTGTTTTTTAATCGCTCTCGTGGTTGCCTTTATTAATTGTTATCTTGGCACAGGAACTGTGTGCATCATTGTTCCGGTTTGTTATGTTCTCTTTCCGCCCAGCACCACAGTTTGAAATTTATGCCCATCTTTCATTGAAGGTAGTAGTCTGTAGTCTCGTGTCTATAGCCGTCATAGCTGAATGGTTAGTAAGCTTGGTTGATTATTTGCTTGGTTGACTGGTTGCTTGGTTGGGTGTTTGCTTGATTGACTGGTTGCTTGGTTGTCTGATTGCTTGGTTGACTGGTTGCTTGGTTGGGTGTTTGCTTGGTTGGGTATTTGTTTGGTTGACTGGTTGCTTGGTTGAGTGCTTGCTTGATTGACTAGTTGCTTGGTTGACTGGTTGCTTGGTTGAGTGCTCGCTTGGTTGACTAACTGGTTGCTTGTTTGGTTGACTGGTTACTTGGTTGTGTTTGCATGGTTAACTGGTTGCTTGCGCGGTTGATTGTTTGCTTTGTTGATTGCTTGGTTGGTTGCTTGCTTGTTTGGTTGCTTCATTAGTTGTTAATTCTCTCGAATGTTGTAAGTTGTAGC
Source organism: Cepaea nemoralis (assembly GCA_014155875.1). Lineage (NCBI taxonomy): Eukaryota > Metazoa > Mollusca > Gastropoda > Stylommatophora > Helicidae > Cepaea > Cepaea nemoralis. Next base: position 5,001 of record JACEFZ010027007.1, on the reverse strand, counting down.
TTTCAGATCCGATGTACTGGTGTTTAGGTCATTAAAGGTGCGGGCATTTATCTATGTGAGGTCCTTGAATAGACTGTTTTCCCGACCCGATACCGAAGCCGTATCACCGCGAAGACTATGTGGCAGAGTTCTCCTTCCCCTCCCCAAGCCAAGAAACCAGCGGGGTGCCAAAGACCGGTACTTGAACTTCACTTCCGCGGCGAAGAATTTGCTCAATTTCACTGTGGTCTAGGGTTCGGTTCCAGTAATGGAACTTTTGGATATATTTTCTGACAGTATGACACATAGCATGGGCACAGCCTCGTAAATTGACCGCCGGATAAGAATCACAGTTTTCTAGGGAGGAATGGCGCGCGGAATGAAGCTGGTCGTTCCACCTGATTATCTTTTGACATAGCACATGTGACGGTCTAACACTTCTACAGCCGTATCAGATGAAGAAAAGGGCATGATACTACTTCTGCCTGTTATAAAGTACCGTAATTTCAGATGTGTCTTCTAGCCTCAGTGATAGCAGATTGTGGACGTCAATGACTAATTGTGACATCAGTTGTCATGTCGTTATTCAGCAGCCGTCTGCGCGTTCTTGCTAGTGTTCCAACTGCTGACGGGTGGGTACCGTGGACACAGAGCTGCGTGCAGATCTTGCCAGCCATGAGCCTACAGAGTAGCACAACAACCAACATCACAATAAAGATACAGAAGAAGAGGAGGGGCAGAATAGGGAGAAGGTGTAGATGGAAAATAATGACGAGTAGAAGAAGAAGACACTAAATTAGAGGATGCAAGAGACAAAGGAGTTGGAGGGAGAGGAGAGACAGGGTTGGGGGGGGGGGGGGAGGTTTGAAGACTAAAGAAAAAAAAAAACAGAAAAGAAAGCAAACAAAAGGAAGAAAAGGAAAACAAAGTATTATGTATGGGGAAGAAATGGAAGAGAGTTAAAACAAAGCACTATATATAGAAAATAATGAAGACAGAAGAAGAGCATGAAGCAGAACAAGAAGCAAAACAAAAAAGGGAGAAAGAGGAGGTAGCAGCAACATGAAGTGGTGGTGTTAGTTAGTTAAGCTCACTCATATTCAACATTTTCTCCTACAAGACTACACATGTAAATGCACTTTAATGACGTAAATGCACTTGAGCCACTTGTGCCGTGGCTACCCGTCTGGTAGCTCATGAAGCATAGTCTGAGGCTTGATACAAGAAATATCCTCCATAACATAGACCAGAAGAACCGTCACGGGAGAGGGGGGGGGGGTGAGGTTGTGGTCCTTGTATTAACGTGGCCCTTCGCTGTGGCGCCTTTATGCTTCAGAATGTGAAACGTGTGTATTAAACCAATACTCTGAAGGCCTCAAGGGTTTCTTGGCTGTTGTCTAGTTATTGATGTCTTCTATCTGTCGGTGAGTACTCAACACGCCTCCACTGCTCTACTTCTACGGGTGCGGAAAATAAAACCCGAATCGTAAACAAGTCACGTATGGCTGAACCGTTGAGGTCAGGGCGAGTCGCAGATTTCTGCCGGAGTACCGAATAGTGATTGCATATTTGAGAGACATTCACTGGAATACTGAGAACTATTGTGAACTGGCTTGGAGTCATTTGAAATGCATTACAGCAATCTGAAGTGACATGAGATGTGAGGAAGCTGCGTGATGGATTCTGAAGTGCCAGGAAGTACCATTAAACGTCATTAAATGGTCTGAAGTACTGTGTAGTATTTTGAAATGTTCCAAGTGCCATAAAGTTATATGAAGTAGCCTCTAGTGCTATGAAGTACTCTACACTGCCACGAAGTACGCTACACTGCCAGGAAGTCAGCGACCTTAGTTCAAATGGCAGCAGTGCTTTCTTTTCTGGTCAGTACCGTCCTGAAGGCGAACCACTATTACGGGCGGTGAATGGGTCGGGTCATCTGTTTTAGTGACCGCTCAATTACTTCAGCTAGAGCGACTAGCTTGTGTCTGTGTGTCTTCTAGAAAGTATCCTGGCTGTCTCGTTAGACCACTGTTTGCAGCCATTGTAGGTCCTTCCTCCCTACCGTCAGTACCAAACAAAGTTTATTGATTATCCTTTTTCAAGACGTCACAGTCAACCCCGGCATTTATTGGCTATTAGTGATTTTTTTGGCAAGTTTACGTTCCGTAGTGTGCCACTGCTTTCTGAACGGCAGGCATTCATATCTTTGACGGAAACCAACGCAAGGCAGTCTGCTTCCAAATCGTTCACAGCTGTGGCATGGAAGTATGTGTGCGCGCACATGTGTCATGTCTGCTTGCTTGACGTACATACAAGATAACGGGCCATGCTTATGCGCTGAGGGACGTATTGGGAGAATAGTGCTAACCTTATATTTGTATATACCGATCGGCACTCCAGGCTGACGTGGTCAGTATCACACCGCCCTCTTTACTACCCAAAACATTTCCCGGTACGGATGTTTAGGCCGGGTCCACCTGCCAGTCCAGGTTCAGTTGTTTAAATGTGTCTACACTTCCATGACATCCTAGCATACAGGGACGCTTCCATGACATCCTAGCATACAGGGTATATCTTTCTAGGCCAGTATTTTCTAGATGTCTGGACAAAAATCATCATCATCCATCCCATGCCTTGCTGGCTGACGTGGACGATCATGCCTCTCAACAAAATGCGATCTCCAACGGCATGGATAAATTCGTGTGTTGACTCTTTTCCTTGCCATAACACTGGATGTCTCACGCTGTCTTCCTCTATCTCTCTTTCCGCAAATCTTTTCATTTGTCTAGTGCAGTGGTTCTCAACCTTTTTTGGCCCATTCCCCCCTTCACCGTATTTTCAGAACGTCATCCCCCCTCCCCTTTCATATTTCCTATCTAAAAATCCCCCCACCCCTATACAGTATACGTAAAAGTGGAAGGCAAATGTAATAGAATATACTAAAACAAATCTAGACATCCACATAAAACATGATTTGTGGGTCTACTTACTTTATAAAATGAATTTTAGAAGGACGACACATACATAACTGTAAAGTATGAAGGGAAAAACTATGTCAAGTAATCGGTTCTTGTATTAACACGATCTTGAAATGGTCTTCATTCCCCCCCCCCCCTGGAAACCCTGAAATTCCCCCCTGGGGGAAGGGGGGGGGGGAATTCCCCACCGGTTGAGAACCACTGGTCTAGTGTTTCAGTTTTTGTCTTCTCATACCGTGGCCAACAAATTATGACTGCCTCTTTCTGATGTTTGTGATAAGTTATCTTTGCGCTTTAGCTTTCCCCAAAATTTCCAGATTGCCCATTTTGGCTGTCCAAATAATTTTCAGCATCCTTCTGTAAAACCACATATCCAAGGCTTCCAGATGATGTTTTTCGCTTGTTTACTAATTGTCCAGGATTCGCAGCCGTATGTTAAAATTGGTTCTATGTAACATGCAAGAACATTTTTTTTCTAACTTTCGAGGACAAGGACTTGTTGCATCAAACGTTCTTCATTTGATAGAATGCAGGTTTTGCTTGTCCTATTCTGTTCTATATCTCTGAGATGCATCTTCCATTTGAGTTATCCATGTGCCTAGATATCTAAATTTCTGCACTTGCCCCAAAATTTACTTTCATCGCACATTTAGGCACAATCTGTTTTCAGAATACACTGCAGGTTATGTGGTCAGTATCTCATTGGTAACCTGTAACTCCCAGGTCATGTTCTGTTATCAGTTTCCCGTCTTCCAAGTACACCAGAAAAGAAAAAAAAAACCGAACCGTATTTATTTGTAGAGGCCAGCGGTAACAGGAAGCCAGCAGGTGGAGATCACGAGCTGCGATCACTTGATAGGCTGTACGTGTCTGGTGGTGTACTTCAAGTGTCAGCGCTCAGGCACGAGATCGGAAAGTGGGGGTGGGCGGTGGAGAAAAAAAATAGAGGGCTGGGGGGGGGGGGGGGGGGGGGGGGGGTCTTTAGGCTTCTCTGTTTCACACCAGACATATTAATTGGCCTCTTTCATTTCAGGGATTACAGGAGGTGATTGTACATATGTGCGACACATAAATTCTCTCGCACTTACACAACATAAAAACAAAGGCGTGAAGGAGCACACAATTCTCTCTCTCTCTCTCTCTCTCTCTCTCTCTCTCTCTCTCTCTCTCTCTCTCTCTCTCTCTCTCTCTCTCTCTCTCTCCTCTCTCTCTCTCTCTCTCTCTCTCTCTCTCTCTCTCTCATACACACACACAAATATATATATATATATATATATATATATAATATTATATATATATATATATATATATATATATATATATATATATATATCAGGTGCCGTCTTCACAGTGAAGGTTGGCTGCCAATGGATCTCCAACACTGCCTCTCGCCTTGACTGTAAATTCTGTCAACTGATGTTCGTGCATCTCTTGATATTATCTTCCCACTAGAATCGTTGTTAACTTCTTGCTCGCTTGCCCTCAACCTTACCCTCCAGTATGGTTTTTATAAGAGTCTTATGTCTTTTAACGTGGCTGAAATATTTCACTTACCTCTTTTTAATTTTTCATCAACTCTCTTTTCATTCCCAGTTTTTCTAGAACCTCTGTATTTGATTGTTTCTGTTTCCATGAAATACGAAATATTCGTCTGTACATCCACATCTCCAGGGCATCTATTTGACTTTCTAGTTGCTTGTTGCTTGGGAAATAAAGAGGGTAGTTACGAACAGATAAAACTAGGAATTACGACATGGATGTGTCTTGTCACCAGATCTTTTTTCCCTGTATAGCGAAGTAATAATGAGAGAGTTCAAGAGATCCAGGAAAAGTTTGGGGGTTATAATATAAAAATATCGCTATGCGAGACACAGTATTGGTGCGGTAGTTAACAGACCTAAACAATTATTAGAGTTGTAGAAAAAGAGAGTGCAAGGAAAGGGGGTCCCCCTTGAATACCCAAGAAAACATAACAATGGTAATATCAAAGAAAATGGTGACACCAAAATGGCATAGAAATAAAGGGAAAAAAAAGGGAAAAAAA
>JACEFZ010027006.1:0-16003 GCA_014155875.1 Cepaea nemoralis | reverse complement strand
ACCCTTTCCCCAAAAGTTTTTTAAAAAACCCGGGGTCCCAAAAAAAAAAAAAATTGGGGAGAAAAAAACCCCACAAAAACCGGTTCCACCCGGGTCGTAAAATCCCGGGCATGATGCATGATGATGATGCTGGAGGACACTGCATGAGGTAGCAAAATATAGCACGGCTTGAAGTGATTTGGTTGAGGGTCTCTAACCCAATTTGAGATTAAGTGCAGAAGAAGACGACGACGACGATTACGAAGAAGAAGAAGAAGAAGAAGAAGAAGAAGAAGAAGAAGAAGAAGAAGAAGAAGAAGAAGAAGAAGAAGAAGAAGAAGAAGAAGAAGAAGAAGAAGAAAAAGAAGAAGAAGAAGAAGAAGAAGAAGAAGAAGAAGAAGAACGAAGAAGAAGAAGAAGAAAGAAGAAGAAGAAGAAGAAGAAGAAGAAGAGAAGAAGAAGAAGAAGAAGAAGAGAAGAATACCTCAACATTCAACCCCCCCTCCTCCCCTCTCCCCCCGTTTCCGCCTCCACTCCCTATGTGTATAATTATATGAAACTTTACCCGATCAACAACACGTAATTAATTATATGTTCACCACCCCGGACTTATACCTCGCATCTCCCACCACGCACGAAACCCATAATCTTGCATTGTGTTATCTTAGGTTCTGGTCACACATATATAGAAAGTCGCCAGTCTGGGCCGCCTAATCGCACTAAGGTTTCTTTCCTCTAGATAACATCACAGTAAAGACAAATATGTTTACAATTGTTTCGTGCGTTTTATTTCTGACAGTTTTTATCCCACAAGGTAAGTTGGAACCCATGAGAGGCAGTGACATCTAGTCTGTTCTGAGATATGTTTCTTTCATTTATATCTATAAGTGCTTATCTGTATCTGTGAAAGTATTTCTTATGTTAGTTATTCGTTAGTTAGTTAGTCAGTTAGTTAGTCGCGGTTCCAACTTCATGGCAATTGGTCGTCCCCATTATGCTCCATTCCTATGCCAATGAATATCACACAAAATGATCCCCACCGTCCAATGTGAAAAATGGAAATGACAGGAGTCTCGGCAATCCAACAGCCTGCACAGGTACACTGTGCATAATGCCGCCGCCTGAATGCCAACACAAAAGTCCTCCACGAAAAATACAGTTCATCGTCGATGGAATCGGCAGTCACCAGAAAGACTTCATTGACCCGAGTTTTATCCCATAGGACTCGGTCTCTTTCCGCATGTTAATTTAAAGGCAACGGTTTTCCAGTGACTTATATATCTGTGTAGTAAGTATACTCCGTTTCCACGTTTTATTTATCATCATCATGTGCCATGCCGATAAGCCTGGGCGGTCATGATTCGCCATCTCACACGATCACCAGAGTCGTTTATCAGCTCTGCGTTCTTGTCTCGATTATGTAATATCACCAAAACATCTTGATATATATATCTCTTACCTTCCTCTCTTTCTTTTCCCTTCAGTCTTGAAAGTTGTCACGAAAATTTCCAGTTTATTTCTAATCATAACATGCCCAAAATCTTGACTGTCTAAGATTAATTTTTCTAACTAGTTTTACAATTTTCATTTCTTTCTTGTTTTACTTCTACTAGCATATGTTTTAACTGTAAAATAGCTCAATCTGACTTGCGCATACTTTATTTCTACTTGGTCAGTATAAATAACAGCAAAGTGCTCTTAAAACTGCTCCAACAAATTGTTACATACACGGTTGTTACATACTATTCTGAAACGCTGTTCTTCTTACACACTGCTCTTAAACACTGCTCTTATAAATTGCTCTTACACACTGCTCTTACAAACTGCTCTTACACACTCTTCTTACACACTGTTCGTACACAGATCGCTTACAAATTAGTCTTATACACTGCTCTTTCAAATTAATCTAATACACTGCTCTTATACACTACACTTACACTGTTTATATACACTGATCTTACAAATTGATCTTAAACATTGCTCTGACACACTGCTTTTATACACTGCTCTTACAAATTCATCTTATACACTGCTCTTTCACACTTAAAGTCTTAAGACTTTAATGCTCGTACACACTGCTCTCGAACAGTGCTCTTAAACACTGCTCTCACACATTGTCAAGGAGCGATATGCCTTCTCTCTTAATGAAGTAATGATGTGGTTTGTTGCCATGGAGTTTATTATGATGCCGTTGAGAATCCCCCGGATTCCCCGCCAAGGCCTATGGGTCGGCACACTGCATCATACCCCTCACATCAACACCAAAAGAACTCGCACCAACGAACAAGCCATGATCACGATGATTGATGCCGTTTTTTGCCATCTAGAGTTCATGTTAATCACGGATGCAAGCATTTTCTCTCCAGCCGGCAGCATTCAGACCATTTCAGCCATTCACTGAAGAGTCATGCTCCCGTCACAAACCTCCGTATCAGTTATCAGTTATCAGTTGGGGTATCTTCATTGCACTCCAGACATGTCCATAGGTGCTCAGCTCCTCCCCCATCATATGCATCAGCATCCGGTGGCTAATAGTGCCAGTTCTGTGTTGGTTGAAGAGGCGCTTTATTTTCCCGATGTACCTCTCGCGTCTGGATGTGCCGATTCTTACTCCCAAGTCTTTCATCCTGGACAGCGATGTGGAATCACTGACGTCAAAGTCCTCTGGTCTCGCCATATCTTTGAGGACGTTAATAACATCGTCACGATCCATGGGCTGGCCATCTACAGGGGGTGCAGAGCCCGTCAGTTTATCAGCTCGTTCATTTCCCTCGACTCCCGCATGTCCCGGGACGAAGATGAAGGTGACTTTACGGACAACAGACTTCCGCAGCGACTCAGTCCACTGTCTATGTACAGATCCAGCTTCGACCTTCTGAATCATGCTCATTGAATCACTTAGTACACACACGTTAGTATAATGCTGTGATTCCAGCCATATGAAAGCCTGTGTAACTGCCATCACCTCCATCGTCATGCTGCTCATGGTCATAGAGTGGGCACCACTGGATTCTTGAACGGTTCGGCCCTCTGAACGGGCTGTAAATGCCCACGTATTTCTTTGCTGCCTCCGTATCATGTAGCCCAAGTGTCAATGTGGTGTCCTGTCCCCTCTAGTGTGTGTGGGTGTGGAGACTGGTGCTAACGGCCCCCGGCCGTCAAGCCATGACGATCGCCCAGCATGGTCAGTCGGCGGCGGACACTACGTGGTCATACCAGGATGGATCTGCTCCTGCGATCACTGTCCGGCGATTAATAAATGCCGTGGCTGGCCGTGAACGTGTCTGTCTGAACGAGTTTCTGTTGTCTACCGATGAAGGTGTAAAGCGTTCTAATGCATCGTTGGTACTGCTGTCTGTGTAGAGCCTAGATGCGTGTGTTCTGTGTGAAGGCTGGCGGTGAAGTGTCTAAGAAACAATCACGTTGTTAATCAACGCGACTTGATAACGTAGCACTTTTGCGTTTGTAGTGCTACATTGTGTTTTGTTTAATTACTGTTCTATTTTTGTTCACTGATGTGTGTGCACATCAGTTCACTCTCTACATGCCTGTCATATGGTATGTGACACTCATTGCTCTTAAACGTTGCTCTCACTCAATGCTCTTAATCATTGCTCTCACACATTACTCTTAAACACTGCTCTCTCACATTTCTCTCACACATTGCTCTAGCACACTGATGAAACAATGACCGAGAACAAAAAGAATTACATTGTCTTTAAGACTCAGAAATTCAAAACGATGTATTCATTTAGTGAATTTAAATTAAAGAAGACACAAATATAAGATCGCACAATTTGTTGCCTGGAATATTCCGCCGCATCTCGTCGGATTAATGCTGCGGAGTTATATATCATATGATGTGAATAGATGAATCATCTTGGCTTAAACAGATAACACGCATAGACACTAATACAGTATAACATATTTTTTATCCTCGCGGATTTACTATAAGGGCTTTCCGTCTGCACAACACATATTTTAATAACCTAATTGTTGAAGTCTCGGCATATTTGAGTAATCGATACATCTATTCACTATGATATGTAACTCACCATATTGTTCTTAGTCATATCCCTGTTGTTAAATAACCCCCACACGACACACAGTTATTAATAGTTAATATTAGATCACCAGTGGGCCCGTTAGCTTGGTTGATAGAAAGCTGCGCTGAAAATGCCATGAGCGCGGTCGGACGAGGGTTCATCGTTTGCGGTCGTTGTCTCGCTAAGTGAGGGAAAGTTTGGCCATGTTTCCTCCATGGATTTCAGGAAAACACAATATGGTGGCCCTATCATATCACAAGCCCATAGCATGCAACTGGGACATATTTATGTTTAGGAGTCTCTGTGACTAAGTGGTAACCTCCCTGCTTCCCACTGTGGAGGTCGTGGGGGATTTTTTCCAACTCTGTCATTCAGTTTACAGATGTCATTGTTTGGAGACACTTGGGGGTTCGTCACTGGAGCCACGGAGTCCATGCTCTATTGGACGCTTTAGACAGGCCGCTCAGTAGAAAGAAGACTGAACCATATGGGATAGAACCCGGTGCAATTAACCCGATCTTCTGGCGTTTAACCTCTCTCCCACCCTCTCTCTCTCTCTCTCTCTCTCTCTCTCTCTCTCTCTCTCTCTCTTCTCTCTCTCTCTCTCTCTCTCTCGTGTAATAGTTAATCTTCTTCTTCGTCTTCTTCGTTTACCTTCAGAAGACAGTATAAATAAATGCAAAGAAAGCAGCGGATAAATTAAGCTGGTTGACGTCATCACAGAGATTGTCCTATAATGGAGTAGGTGCAGGAAAATAAATCTTTTCTCTGTTCTGCTAATGTTTGACACTTCTGAAACAAATGTCTTGATGTCATTTTACCAGTTACACAATTGTATTCATCATGATCTCATATCTTAGTTTGTTACACATGTGGTATTTCAGCCTTTTGTTTCCTGTCCATAGACTGAATATTGTTACTTGTTCCCATCGGTTGAGTTGGTAATAAGCATTTTATGCCTCGTGACCTGGATGATCGGAGTTTTTATTTGGTTCTACAACAGCTTATGATAAACCTCTTGGCCTCCTCACTGGTACATGTCCATATAAGGCTGAGGTAGCCTTGCAAATGTGTCGGTTGTAATAGCTAGACTGATTCACCTTCTGCTGCCCGGTCTGGTGAAGACGTAGGCCATCATGGTGTTACATCGGCAATCGTGGTATTACATTGTATTGGAGAGGCTAATATATGATTTTGATGTCCTCATGCTCCAGGAGTTAAATACAGATAAATACCATTGCCCTGGGTTCGTCAATAATATAAACCCCACTGGGCAGAAGAGACATGGGCAAGGTCTGCTGCTAAAGAAAGGAGTAAAGCATGTGGCACTTGACTTGAGCCAGTGTCAAAAAAAAAACTGCAGTTTAGTGATTCCTTGATAACTTACATATTAAAATGCACTGAAGGAGGAGGGTTAACAATCGTGTACTTCATTCTGAGATGAGGACGAATAAAAGATCATTGACCGACAAATATGAAAATAGGATCCAGGTGTTCGCCAAGTCATTGCTTGACGATCTGACCGGACACGGGAAACGGTACGATCGCGCTGGGGGAAACTTCGACACCGGACAAACACAGCGGGAGACAGTGATCAGAGAATAGATTTCTTTGAAGTGCGACCAGCGATGAACGGAAGAACAGCGTAACAACGGAGAGAAACGAACAACTAACCTCTACGTGATTTCACCGCTGTTTGATGGGCAGGATACGGCAAATTTGATTGTAGATCAAACAATCAGCGTAGGATTGGACACTTGTTATAAATAGTAGCAACAGATGTTTCTAGTTAGTGTGTGTTCCAACCTGGGCTGAATGATATATGCCTCCTGAGTGGGGAAAGAAATATACGTCCCTAAGGGTTAAAAGAATATGGGATATTAGTGTGTTATTCGCTAGTGTATTTCGATTCCAGGAGGATAAGTGCATATATAAGGTATTAATATCTTGGTGTAATAATAGCATAGGGATATAGGTGTTTGTTCTTAACGTGTGAAATTGCATTCGTTTATCTAGTCGTGTAAACTTTAGTGCACTCAGAAATCGTATGTCCGTATGTTTTTCGGAGGCTTTTCAGTATGGCTAGAGAAGGACTCTCACATAAGAAAATTATATGAAGCAGACTCATATCACCAGATTACCTATCTTCTCCACAGGTTCAAATCCCCCTATTGAAATCAGAGAAGAGATGAAGGTTACTGCACTTGAGCAAATAAAGTACCTACTTAGAAACAACAAGAACATAGACATGTTTTAATATGAAGAAGTGATAACTTAACGTCAAATACAGAACACTGTATGCTCAAACGAATATACAACTAAAACCCTTAAAAGGAAAAGACGTTAACCTGAGGCAAGCAGGGATACTTAAAACTGCATGCAATTGCACTGTGCCGAAACATTAAACTTTATTAACAATAGACGTGGTGTAGAACATTCATAGTAACTCTAGACAATGTTGGATAGTGGCGGTGTGTATTCAGAGGTGGATTATAATACCGTCCAAAACGGGAAATATATGAATTTCAGTGACTTACCAAATCGGATTATTTTCTAGTGATAAGACATTGAACAGTTGTTTTCTTCAAGAATTGGATTAAGTCCAGACTCAAGCTGGAGGAGATCATTCAGGGTGAGATCACTCCATTTCTGTGTGTGCTGTCCTGTGTTTTGGCCGACAGAAAAGGCGAGAAGAATTGCGGCACATACGACGTCAACCGTCCTATCTTGCATTCACACTAGCAGACAATACCAACTACATATACACTGTCCATCCATACACCAGACATAGTTTTTATTAATAAATGTTTTATTAATCGTTGAAAGGAACTGTTGTCGGAGTATGTGTTGAGGGAATAACAGAGAGAGTGAAAGAAATAGATATATGGAAGGGAAGACAGAAGGGAGGAGTGTAGACAAAAGTCAGTCAATAATCGCAACAGATAATAAGTTTGAAGATGTGCTTGTTGATTCCACATTCCTCCCGGGAAAACAAGTGACAGCCAGTGGAATCACAGTGCAAGAGAGGTCCAGGGTATACAAATGGAGATTGGTGGCTTAAGTTGGAACATCATAAATGTATATGCCACAGTGGACTGTTTTGTCAGAAAGGAACAATGGGACTGGCTTGAGGAATTAGAGGACTTACCAGGTGATAGGCTACTCATATGTGGAGACTTCAATGCGGGAAACAGAGATTGGGACAGTAGTGGAGAAAACCGACAGAGAATTGCCCTTGCGGATGCCATGGTGGACTCCGATGTGGTCTGCATAAATGATGGTAGGCCGACTAGAGTGGCAATGAGGCCTGGCGATGCAGATACTGCTATTGAGTTGGCACTTGTCTCCCAGTCATCAGTCCTTGATGTAAAGTGGACTGTTTTGAATGACCATGGGAGTGATCACATGCCATGCTCAGTCCTGATCTCTAAGTCCAAGAAAGTCAAGGCTGGGAGAGCGCGCAAGACCTTCCGGTATGAGTGGAGCGACAGCCTTCTTGGACGACTCAGTCATGGGGCATGCAACAGGACTGTTAAAACTTCCTTTATGCAGTCCCCATGGTGGACCCCAGAAGTGGACAATGCATGGAAAGCAAAGAGAGCTGCAGTGAAGCAGCTAAGGAAATTGCGACGGACAACCATAAGTTCACGAGAGGAAGTGGACATAGCGGGAAATGACAAGTAAGACAAGGTGGAGGCTTTCAAGCGATGTGCTGCAGAGGCCAAGAAAGTATAATGGGAATGTTTTATGAAGGAGGTTGGAGGTGATAAAACACTGCATAAATTCTGGAAACTGTACAGACAAATGCAAAGAAAAGATCGGCCTTTGACAGTAGGAACAATTTATAAAGAGGATGGGGTACGCGTGACAACAGACAAGGAGAAAGGGGAGGCGTTTCTTCAGAGATTTTTAGAGCAGACCAATCACAGTTATGCGGATACCAGGGATGCAGTTAGAGTGGAATTATCTGGCACAATAGAGGACATCCTTACGAAGACATCATATTGTTTGAAGATGTTAAACATATTTTGCAAAAGGCAAAAGACACGGCACCAGGGCCTGATGGTGTCAGGTATGGCCACATGAAGGCTTTGAGCGATGTGGACCTGAAGGAGATGACCGGCTGCTTTAATCAGAGCATTAGGACAGCGTCAGTACCGCAGGATTGGCTGCATAGCTATCTCATCCCTCTCCCAAAACCATACAAGGATCATTCAAAGCTTGGCGGCTTTAGGAACATCACCCTTCAAAATACATTTGGGAAGGTTTTAGAGAAGATAGTCGCTGTTAAGCTGCAGGATTTTTTGGAAAGGGGGAAACTTTTCCAAGAGGCCTGGGGAGCTATAGGCCAGGAAAAGATACCTGGTCGAATGCGGCCACCTTTGCCTTTGACGTTTATGAGGGGTTCCAGAGTAGACAGGAAACGATGGCGGCAGCGCTTGATCTCGAGGATGCGTAAAATAGAGTCCGCTATGATATTTTGATGACCGCACTTATGGAGAAGGGGGTCAATCCCTGGTTAGTGAACTGGATAGCGGCCGTCCTGCATTCTCGTCAGGTTGCTCTCCGTCTGGGCGCATGGACCTCAGAGCCACATATTTTAACCCCGGGACTGCCACAGGGATCTGCAATCTCACCGGTGCTCTTTAATGTGTATACGAGCAAGATTGCATACCTAGAAGCACCAGGGGTTGGAAGGATTCTAACATTTGCAGATGATATTCTTGCATACAGGCAGGGCAGAAATAGGGATCAAACAGCCCAGGAGCTACAGGTGACAGTAGACAAAGTGATTGACTGGTGCACTGAAATGAGTGCTGTCATCAACCCGGAAAAGGCGGCTGTGTTGTGGTGCTCTCTGGACAACAGGATTGTGAGAGATGATGCCCCAAGCCTCACGATAGATGGTAGAAGCGTCAACAGAGAGAACAAACTGAAGTATCTGGGAATCACATTTGACAGGAGTCTGTCCTTCAAGGACCATGTGGAGACGGTTGTGACAAGATCTCAAAAGGGACTCAATGCACTTAAAACTATGGCTGCAATGGACACAGAGCAGAGAATGCTCTTCACACTATACCAGCACTTGATCCTCTCAGTGATTGATTATGGACTAGGACTGCTCACTGTCTCAAAGAGTCAGCTGGTGAAATTAGAGCGCATACAGAATGAAGCTATGCGGGTCATTCTGGGATGCACCAGAGACACTCCAGTAGTGTGTATGCGTTACATCCTTGGTCTGCCTACTGTTGCTGGTAGGCACAAGGTGATGCAAGCGAAGGCATACCTCAGAGTAGCTGCAGACACAGATCACCCGTTGCATGAGGCGCTGGACGTAGTTAAGGGTCAGAGACTGATAAGAGGGAAATCATGGATGGCTCAGGCGGAGGATACGATCAGACAGGTGTGCCCCTTGGAGAACATTAGGCGAGGAGAGGAGTGGGTCAGAGTGCCAGCCGTGCAGTCAGACTTGTGCAGAGTTATAATCACATTGAGCCGGGAGTGCAGGGAGTGGCCAGCAGGGGCCACGGAAGTGGAAATTCAGCAATTAATTCAGGAAAATTCTCGCCCGGGTGATGTGATTATCTACACGGATGGGTCGGTGTTGAGAGGTAGGAGAAGTGCTTGGGGGTTCTTGGCAAAAACTAATGGTCGGCGTTTGGTGCAGGAGAGCCTGGCGTATGATGACACTACATCTAGCTTAAGAATGGAGGTGGAGGCGGTCAGTGCAGCTTTCCGCTGGATAGAAAACACGATACATACACATATTGTGATTGTAACTGACTCAGAAAGCATGCTGAGAAGGGTGAGAACAGGCAAGCTTCGTGCAGAGTGGCTTGCTTCGCTTCGGAGGTCACGGGTAGCAAGCATCACCTGGATCTTTTCTCCTGGGCATGCCGGTGTGCTGGGGAATGAACAGGCGGACAGATTGGCTGGCTCGGCAGAACTTGGTGGAGTATTGATGCATGACAAGGCAGATGTGGTTGCGGCCTTGTGGGAGCACGTGTACGCCTCGGAGGAGCAAATGGATCACCATAGTCTGGTTAGAATGAGGCAGCGAGGAGTGACGAGGGGATCTGCCCGACGCTCGACGCTCAGAGGAAAGGCGAGACGGACATATATTCAGATTGCTACTGGAACTATTAGTGTTGGAACTCTTCGCTGGTTGCTGAGGATGGGGACGGAGCGCTTATGGGAATGTCCCGAATGCTGTGATGTCGGTTCCTAGATCAATCAATCAATCAATCGTGGTATTACATGGGCGATCATGGTAGTACATGGGTGATCATTGTGTTACATGGGCGATCATAGTGTTACATCGGTGATCATGGTGTTACATCGGTGATCATGGTGTTACATCGGTGATCATGGTGTTACATCGGTGATCATGGTGTTACATCGGCGATCATAGTATTACATGGGCGATCATGGTGTTACATCGGTGATCATGGTGTTACATCGGTGATCATAGTGTTACATCGGTGATCATGGTGTTACATCGGCGATCATAGTATTACATGGGCGATCATAATGATACATGGGCGATCATGATGTTACATCGGCGATCATGGTGTTATATGGACGGCCATAGTGGTACATTGGTGATAATGACTCCGAAGGCTGATTGGGAGTCTCCGTGGCCGAGGTGTTAATCCGCCTGCCTGCGACCTAAAAGTTGTAGGTTTAATTCCCGGCTCCGTTATTCGATTTATAGGTGCAGTTTCCTTGGAGACTCCTGGGGGTCGTCGCTTGAGTTGTGGAGTTCGTGCTTTGTGCTGCGCTTTCTGCAGGCTGCCCTGTGGAAATAGACCGAGTAATATGGGATAAAACTAGGTGCGCTGAAGTCTATCCGCTCGTCTTTCAACCCTTTCTGGACTCTGCAGTCTTCTCTGTCCCCTCATACGTTACTGAAGTTAATGGTGTTTACATTATTATCCAATAGGAAATGCAACAGCGGGTTTGATATTGATTTTGCAATGTAAACAAATACCGACGGACAGACGGTAGGATGAATTAGCATCTTCGTTAGTAACACAAAACAGAAAATTAACAGTGTTAGAAAGTAAAACGTATATTTCATACGCATTGGAACCATGTGGGAATATGGTATAAAGTAAATAATCGATTTTCTTCAGTTGCATTTGGCATATTGCATACACATACTACTGTAAATACACCAGCCTTTGTTTTCTTCTCAGTCCTCTGTATTCTCAACATTCGTCAAAAACAAAATCCACATTTCTACTGTCTCCAGTTTCTTCACCATTTCATTAACCATTGTCAACCTTTAATCTGATTCTTCCTTTTCCTTTGTCCTTGATCCCTCATTGGGACACCTTTCCTCAACCAACTCACGCCGTATATATCTTATATATCCACCCGTTATTCCCCCATTGGGACATCGCTCCTCAATCAACTCACACGAAGCCGTCCTTTCCTATGCTCGACCCATGTCCTCCCAGATAGTTCATCTCTGTCTTCAATTACCTGCTAACCTGACAACATGTCCTCTATTCCAGCACTGGGCCACAATGAAGACGATGAAGACCCCTGCCCGGTGAAGATGCAGTGCTTCACCTACAACAGTCCAGTCTGTGGTAGCGACGGCAATACATACAAAAACTCCTGCATCATGTACAGACAGTCTTGTGGCGAAGTCAAGGTCATCTCCAAGGGCCCTTGTAAAGATTCCCCAGAGACATAAGAGCATATTTCTGACACAAAGCGTATAAATGTCCGTGTTTAATATGCACAATGAATATACTATTGAATTTTATAACACTTCATGATGACATTTATTTTATGGTTAGTTTATATCAAGCTGTATGTCATGGCAGGCGCTGTAGCGAAGAAGTTGTAAAAGAGTTTTGCAATCCAGCATAACGGGTTCGAAACACAGCTGCAGGCGATTTGGAAGCAGACCGATTTTGCGCTATTTTTCATACAGTGGTATGAGCGTCGGTCGTTCAGAAAGCAATGCTAAACTACAGAACATAACTTGCCTAGTAATTCACAGACAGCCAAAAAATGCTGGGGATGACTACGGCACCGTGTAAAGGACATCCAACTAACCGTTTCACTCCCAGGCAGTTAAATTACAGAAAGCCACTGTTTTCCGGCTTATAACGTCAGTTTAGTGCAGTTAGTTTAGTTTAGATTAGTCGACTGATCAACATCACGGCACACAGGTGTAACCCATAAGTGCTCCGTTCTACTCCTAACTCAAGCCTCAGTCCGGAGACTCTCAGCACAGTGCACGAACTCCGTAGCACAGGCGAGGATCCTGAAATACTTTGGCTAGATTTTTAACTCAAAATTTTGCCCGGACAGCGCCGTTAGGCTACTCTTTTTCGCTGTCCAACTGCCAAAAGATTTTTTTACGTGCCCAACAATACACACGGGCGTCTGATCTCACTACCCAGAGACCACGGGAAATTTTATTACTGGAAGTCCACTTGAAAAATTCGAGGTCCTCACCATGGACTGAACCCGGGACCTCCAGCACTCTAGACTCGAGGCGGACAAAATACCTCGAGACTACTCAACTCCCCCCCCCCCCCCCTCTGGCTGTTTCTCATACAGTAGTATGAAGGTCGGTCGTTCAGAAAGCAGTGCTAACTTAAAACGTCAAGCTTAGTTCAATATTTACGATTGATTGATTGATTGATTTAGGAACCGACATCACAGCATTCGGGACATTCCCATAAGCGCTCCGTCCCCATCCTCAGCAACCAGCGAAGAGTTCCAACACTAATGTTCCAGTAGCAATCTGATTATATGTCCGTCTCGCCTTTCCTCTGAGCGTCGAGCGTCGGCCAGATCCCCTCGTCACACATCTCTGTCTCATTATTACCAGACTATGGTGATCCATCTGCTCCTCCGAGGTGTACACGTGCTCCCACAAGGCCGCAACCACGTCTGCCTTGTCATGCATCAATACTCCACCAAGTTTTGCCGAGCCAGAAACAAAACAATTCTGCCTCGTTCAACATACTATTTTCAGTGTCTGTTATAATTGAACTCCATTTTTTTTGGAGAGTGAGTTTTGATCTTTTGTCTATTTTTGCTCTCTTTCGAGCTAGTCCTAAATAGGGCTGTTTATATTGTCCCCGCAGAGTTCGTGGAGTACGGTTGAATCTTATGATGCTCATGCTGATTGACATGTTCGTTATTGCGTTGAGTTGGTCCCGAGGAGGATTTACCAGAGTCAGTAGCCCATTTGATCATTGCTTGTTCTACAAGGAATGGTCTCATGTAGTCCACATTGAACTTAAAACCAAGCCTGTCTTCGACTCTTAAATTTAAATTACTAGCTGACCCGGCCCGGCTTCGCCCAGACCCTGGTGGGGAGCATCTCATTTAATTCATATAAGTAGTCATATAAGTTCTCGTTCCCGTTACCGACAATCTGTCTGTCTGTCTGTCTATCTGTCTGTCTGACCCGGCCCGGCTTCGCCCAGACCCTGATGGGGAGCATCTCATTGAATTCACATAAGTAGTCATATAAAGTCCCGTTCCCGACTATCTATCTGTCTGTCTGTCTGACCCGGCCCGGCATCACCCAACTCCTGGTGGGGTGCATCTCATTTAATTCATATAAGTAGTCATATAAGTTCCCGTTCCCGACTGTCTGTCTGCCTGTCTGTCTATCTATCTGTCTGTCTGTCTGTCTGACCCGGCCCAGCCCATGGTGGAGAGCATCTCATTTAAATCATATAAGTAGTCATATAAGATCCCGTTCCCGACTATCTGTCTGTCTGTCTGTCTTGGGTAAATGGAGGAAGGAGGAGGAAGAGGGAGGTGGAGGAGGGAAGAGGAGGAAGAGGAGGGAGGAGGAGAATGGAGACAGGAGGAATAGGGAAGAATAGGAGGGAGGAGGAGGGATTATGAAGAGGAGGGAGGAGGGAGAGGAGGAGGGGGAGGAGGAGGGAGGAGGAAGAGGGAGAAGGAGGGAGGAGGAGAACGCAGGAAGAGGAGGGAAGGAGGAGGGGAGAGGAGAGGGGGAGGGAGGGAGGGAGGAGGAGAGGAGGAGAGAGTAGGAGGAGGGAGGAGGCGGAGGGTAGCAGGAAGAGGGAGGAAGAGGGAGGAGGAGGAGGAGAAGGAGAGGAGGAGGAGGAGAAGGAGGAGGGAGGAGGAAGAGGAGGAGGAGGGGAAAGGAGGGGGGGAGGAGAACGAAAGGGGGAGGAGGGAGGAGGAGGAGGAGGGGGAGAGGAGGGAAAGGGAGGAGGAGGGAGGAGGAGGAGAGAGGGGGGGAAGGGAGGAGGCGGAGGGAGAAGGAAGAGGGGGGAAAGAGGGAGGAAAAAAGGGGGGAAAAGGAGGAGGGAGGAAAAGGGGGGAAAAGAGGATGGGGGGGAGGAGGAAGAGGGAGAGGAGGAATGTGAAGGGGGGAGGAGGGAGGGGGGTAGGGGAGGGAGGAGGGGGGGGAAAGGGGGGAGAGGAGGAGGAAAAGAGGAGGAGGGGGGGGAGGGGGGGATGAGGAGGGGGGGAGGAGGGGGAAAAAGAGGGAGGAGGGGGAAATGTGAAGGGGGGGAAAGGGGGGAGGAGGTAGAGGGGAGGGAGGAGGGGAGGAGAATGGAGGAGGGGGATGAGGAGGGGAGGGAGGAGGAGGAAGGAGGGGGGGGAGGGGGGGGAGGAGGGGGGAGGAGGCGGGATGAGGGGGAGGCCCGTGGGAGGAGGAGGAGGGGGGAAAGTAGGAGTAGGGAGGAATGGGGGAGGAGGGGGATTAAGAGGAGGAGAGAGGAGGAGGGGGGAGGAGGAGGGGGAGGAGGGAAGAGGGGGGAAAAGGGGTTTAAGAGGGGGAGGAGGAGGAGGAGGGGGGGGGAGGAGGGGGGAGGGAGGGGGGGGGAGGAGGGAGGAGGTAGCGGGAGGAGGGGGGAGGAGAAGAGAGGATGAGGGGAAAGGATGAAAAGGGGAGGAGGGGTTTGGGGAGGGGGGAAGGGAGAGGGGGGGAGGAGGGGGGGGGGAGGGGGAGGAGGGGAGGAGGGGGGGAGGAGGTTTGGAGGGGGAGGACGTTAAAATTTAGAAGGAGGGAGGGGGGGGGAGGGGAGGAGAGAGGAGGAGAAGGGAGGAGGAAGGAAGAGGAGTGATTGGAGGGAGGGCGAGGGGGGTTAGAGGAAGAGGGGGGGGGGAGGAGGAAGAGGGGGAGGGGGGGAGGAGGAGGAGGAAGGGGGAAAGGAGGAAAAAAGGAGGGAGGAGGGAGGAAGGGGGGGGGGGAGGGTAGGGGGGAGGAGGAGGGGGAGTAGGAGGAGGATTTTAACGCATATGCCTGTAGAAAAATGCAGCGAAAAGGTGGGTTGTCTATTATTAAACCCGGCGTGGCTTCGCCCGGGCCCCTGGGGGGTTGGGTTTCTCATTAAATTCATACAACAAAAAAAGAAAATTAAAAAAATTTGTCCTTCCACACACCATCCATTTTTTTTAATGAAAACTCTTTCTAATCACCTGCAGGGAACTACAGTAATTTAAAGAAAAAAAGGGGAGTTCCAATGTTATGGCATTGTGCATTTTTTTTATAAAAAAATTTTGAAAATCCCTTTACAGATTGATCTTTTTTTTATTATAACTCATATCCCCGGTAAAAAACCTATGGACAAAGAGTTTATAAATTTTTGGGAAAACGTTTGCCACAATATGACTTTTAAGGGTTAACAAAAAGTTATCCCCCTTGAAAAAAACTTTTACAGAGTTAGGTCCCCTGAGATATATAAAATTTTAAATAAAAAATGAAAAAAAGAAATAATTTGGGTAAGCAGCCGATTTCACACAAAAAAAATATGACGGTGGGCTGCGCTGGAAAAAAGGGAAAAGACGTGTGGGAAAATTCATCTGGGACGGTTTTGCCGTTCGCGAGCGCAAAAAGGCCCTAGGGACATACAGACGGGGACAGACAGACAAAAGGGGAGATCCCCTTTTTATATATAAGATAGAAGTTTCTAACAGGCGTTTATTTTCCAGTTTTGGGTTTCGCAATTTTTCCG
>JACEFZ010027005.1:0-16282 GCA_014155875.1 Cepaea nemoralis | reverse complement strand
TTGATTTTTCTTTTTAAATCATCATGATGTCTGCCTATAAGCGTGGGTGGTCATGGTTCATCATCTCTCACGATCACCAGAGTCATGGATCAGCTCTGTGTTCTTGCCCCGATGATACCATGTGGCTAAGCCACTTTGGTATTCCTCTCTCTGCCTCCCCCTTGCTCTTCAACCTTTAGTTTTGCCAGTTGTCACAATGTTTTCAAGTTTCTTTTTCCTCATAACATGCCACAAAAAATCTTTGACTGCCAGCTTCTAATTTCTTTAATCAATTTACAATTTTAATTTGTTTCCTGACGAATTGCCTTATTCATTTTTCTGTCTGACCATGGTACTTTTTGTATTTTCCTCAGAAACCAGGTTTCTACTGTCTTTATAGATGTCTCACCTTGCTTGTTGCACAAGTCTCACATGCATACAACAGTATGGTTTCTGAATAATATTGTAACACTATTTATCTCATTGCAAATAACAACTTTTTGTTGGTGTATTTTTCTCATCTTGCAAAAGGCCGTTTTTGTCATGGTGATTCTATTATAGAGAAATTTGCCCCATCAACTGACTAGCCACCCTCGATGACCACCGCAGCACATTTGCAGCTAACCTGTATATCTAGAGGCCACTCCACAATTCACCATGTGTTGGATGTGCCTAGTAGGACAGACCCCTACCCTGTCTGAGTACAAGTTCATGATATCTTCATCAATATTTGAGTACAATTTCATATACATCTTTATCAATATTTGAGTGCAAGTTCATGTATGGTCTTCATCAATATGTAAGTACAAGTTAATGTATTGTCTTCATCAATATTTAAGTACAACTTCGTGTATTCTCGTCATCAGTATTTAAGTACAAGTTTATGTATTGTCTTCATCAATATTTTAGTAAGTTCATGCAAAGCTTCATCAAGATTTCAGCAAAAGTAAATGTAAGTTTTTGACAATAATTGATAAGTAAGCATGTCTCCATCAGTATTTGAGAATTTGTAAGTATTCCATTTAATCTGTAGTTACAAAAGGAAACTGAAAGGTATATTTATTTCCTGCGTGGAAACAACAAGATCATACTCTATACGTCACAGAGATTCCATTCCAGGTAGGTAGGCATTCCGAATGGATAAGAGCACTCATTCTTAAACATCCAGTGTGCTGATGTTAAGTTAGCGGTCAGTTGGACTAAAATGTTGACTTCTCGTCCTTGACTTGGGGATGTACATTACAAGTACCTCTGAAGTCGGAGTGGGTTCACCTGATGGCGAGGGACACTGGTTATAGGGAAAGCTAATCCACACACAAAAATCAGTCCAGTACACTAGAAGTAGTAGCATGTGTATGGACTATGCTTGGGTTCAAAGCGAGAAGAGGCAAAAAAACAACAGAAAACATAAATCCCATTTGTACAAGCATGGGTGATACATTAAAGAATATGTTAAAATATATCATGCAGGATTTCAACATATCTTTTTGGTTTCATGTTGTATTGCCACATCCTGTGCATTCAAGATCTGTATTAATCAGTACTTAAGCCTATCCCCCGTGTGTCACTGGAGCCCATTAAGGAAGCAAAGAGCAGTAACAATGTAACCTAGTATGCGTGTAAGACGTTTGCGAGAACCAAGCGATGACTGTGAATCTACAACCATGGTCAGACTGAGAACCAAGTGAAGACTATGAATCTACAGCATGGTCAGACTGTGAGAACCAAGTGATGACTGTGAATCAAGAACCATGGTCAGACTGCGAGAACCAGATGATGACTGTGAATCAAGAACCATGGTCAGACTGCGAGAACGGCAAGATAAAAACGCTATGCAGGAAGCCAAAGAGATTGATAACCAACACAGAACTGGTGCGTTAGCCGCTACATGCTGCGGGATTTGCTGAGGAGGGGATCCGAGCATTTGACTGAATGTTCGATGTGCATGAGGATGATCTGTTAACAACTAACCAACCATCTAACCAACTAAGAAACTACCATGCATGTCATAAGAGGCAGCTAAGGAGGGTTGGCATGAGACTGGCTGCCTCACCCTGTAGAAACTTGAGCTTCAAAACTCAACCAATCACAAAGTCTGAAAAGGGCTTGACGTGAGTTGGTTGAGGTCCTGTGCTTCATTGAGAGCTGAAAAACAGAAGCAGAGCAAGAAGATGACGTTTAGTGCATACATCTGCTTATTGTCTCCTGCGCTGTGCTTCTATCACTCTCTGCCATATTGCATTTCTCATGGTTTCTCTCCGGATGCGAGGAGACCTGTCAACTTTGTGGATGATGCGGAACTGATGTATGTTGATGTTGCGGTACCGACAGTGCCACGACTTGGTGCATACGTTGCTTGGCATGCCACCAAACATGCTAGGGGAGGTGGCTGTGAAGTGGTTTGAAGCGGTACAGACTGGATTACCACTGTGTGTTACTGCAAGCCTTGTTTGGGCCAATTCGATTGGGGCCAAGTAAGTACAGTTTTTAGTTAGTTCAAGTTTTGTGTTATTTTGTTTGGCCTTCAAAGTAACAGACAACTTTGTTTCTGTCATTTAGTAACATCTACACAAGAAGTCCTGGTAATACAGTAACTAGTACATTTGGCAGTGGATATGTACTTTTCTTGAAAAATACAAAGAATATCATGGACAGATAGAAAAACCAATGAGCAAGTTTTACAAGAAGCAAATGAAAATCTTAAACTGATTGGAGAAATTAGACGCAGACAATCAATATTATATGGGCACGTTGTGAGAAGAAATATACTAGAGAACTTGGTGACAACTGATAAGATTGAAGGAAAAAGAACAAGGGGGGAAGGCAGAGAAGTAAATATCTGGATGGCTTGACCACGTGCCATGGTAGAGACAAGAGCACAAAGCTAATCCACAATTCTGATGATTGTGTGAGATGACAAACATGCCTTCCCACGATTATCGGCATGGCAAATCATGATGATTGGTACAATTTCCTACCTGCAATATGATGGAGTCTCCTCAAGGTAAACAATTTTCCCCATTTAGTTGGGCATCTAAATCGACTCTATATAAAACAGGTACCATGTAATAATCTGGGAAGAAAAGGCAGCTGGTCTGATATTGAACACATCACCTGTCAAGTGTGAATTAGTCTAAACAGATGGGGTTATAACCATATACCCAGTACACCTGAGACATGACAACGGGTCCTTTACTTTTTGTTGTTGAAACACAAGGTGCAGTTATCTGGATGCATACTACTGGCATTTTATTATCCTATACAACTTTGTATGGATGTTTACATCTAGACATGTAGACAACTGACAGATGGAAGATGTATCGCAGAGGTAAACACTGGAATACAACAAGCAGATGTCTCATTTTTTAAGATAAGGAACATTTTATACATTAAATCCTTGTAATTGGAGGTTAGAAAAGGAATTCTTATATGTTACATAGAATCGGTTCTGACATCATCAGCATGTTGCATGCTGATAAGCATGGGCGGCCATGTTTTGCCATCTCGACCATGCCACGTGGCCAAGCCATCCAGATATGTAACTTCTCTGCCTTTCCCTTGTCCCCCTCAATCTTGCTAGTTGTCTAGTTCTTACAATGTGCCCAAAAAGTGTTTGACTGTCTAATTTCTCCAGTCAGTTTGCGGTCCAGTTCTGACATATGGCTATGAATGCCGGACAATTTGTAAACAAGTATAAAAATCCATAGAAGATGTTGTTTTAAAGAAGAAAGCTGAAAATTCCATGGACAGCTAAAGTGAGTAATCTAATTACTTTAAAAGAAGCTGAGACACAAACATTAGAAAGTGGCAGTCATAATTATTTTGCCACACTATGAGAAGGCAGAAGCTACAACAATTTGTTACAACTGGTAAGATTTGTGGAAAGAAAGATATAGGAAGACAGCTAGAGACAACCTTTTGTCATGGCCATATTCTTTGCATTCATCTATACATATGTATGCATATAATGAGTTGCATAATTCCACGTTAGATGCGCCATACATGTTAATGCTTTCCTGAAAGCCTCATGGTCATACGAATGGATCCCTCTCAAGGTGGGGATTTAAAAAAATAAATTACCTAGACCCTGGCATAAATGGGTACCAGGAAATATGTTGTGAAGCAAAGGGTGGCCAGTGTGCTACTGACCACATCACTCGTTAAGTGCTGATACACACATCTTCTGACACTTTGTGATCCGCAGAGTTAAAATGAATATAAAAAAAGAATAAATGTGTCAATGATTGTGTCACTGTTTTAAGACCATGTTACTCAGACACTGTCAGCATGGAAATGGAGAGCCTTTTAATTTCCATATGGGGGTGTGTCCATCCAGCGTGAATCTGTTCTGTTGTGGATGCCACAGTTTATCTTAGGTCCTCGTGTTTCCTGTTACATTGCCCATGTTCAGTTCTATTATTCCAGATTTCCCACTTACACTTCTTTCTGAAAGGCTCGTTCCTTCAAAATCAGCGCAAAGCCATCTGTTTCCAAGCTTCCTGCAGCTGATTTTGAACCCTCAACCCGGTATATCGGGGAATTGTGAATCTGTATTCGCTAACCCCTTACGGAAGAATAGGTTACATTTCACGGAAACAAACGAATGTCATCATAAAGTGAGTTACGTTGCACTGTTTTGCCAAAACTATGGCTCAGTATATCTGATTTAAAAGAAAGCTAATGGAAGAAAAGATTGGGGGGGAAAAAAGAAAGAAAATATTTTAATCATATCAGAAGTCACAACATTGTTATTAAAACCATACTGGAGGCAGGCAAGCAAAGAGTAAGCAACAATACAAATGGGAAGATATCACAAGATGGAATGACAGCAGTACAGTATGGATAATGAGACTACATCTTTCGATTCTTTCCCTTCAGTGTTTGTGAATCTAATTTGTTTGCTTAGTGTAGGTTTTAGAACATCTGACTGTAGAATTATGTGTATATTCTGTCTGTAGAACATCTGACTGTAGAATTATGTGTATATTCTGTCTGTAGAATATCTGACTGTAGAATTATGTGTATATTCTGTCTGTAGAACATCTGACTGTAGAATTATGTGTATATTCTGTCTGTAGAACATCTGACTGTAGAATTATGTGTATATTCTGTCTGTAGAACATCTGACTGTAGAATTATGTGTATATTCTGTCTGTAGAATATCTGACTGTAGAATTATGTGTATATTCTGTCTGTAGAATATCTGACTGTAGAATTATGTATATATTCTGTCTGTTTCAGACATAGGGAAAAGTATATAAATATATACCTCCCCTGGGCTATTAGATCTGGGTACAACTCCAGGTTCCTCATGAATGTCTACTTTGAGAAGCACTGGGAACAAGATTTGGAAGAACTTCGAAGGGAACTCAATGTGGAACCTGCGCCAGTTCCTCTGATCAAGACAGGGAAAAACACCATGACAAAATGATAGTGACTTTCATTCGATAGACAGACAAATTCAGATTACTACATTTACATAACCAGCACACTAAATGACTTTGTGTGTGTGTTTGCTAGTTTAGAACTCAAGCATAGCCCATGCACTTCTAGTGCACTGGACTGATTTTTGTGTGTGGATTAGCTTTCCCCATTACCGCTGTCCCTTACCATCAGGCAAACCCACTCTAACTTCTCAGGTACTTGTAATTTACATCCCCAAGTCAAGGATGAACAAGTAAATTTTTTTTTTTACCTGTGTAAGGATTCTTCTTTCATTCGCTACCTGTTGAAACCGCTACCTCGCCATCAGCACACCAGAACATTAAGAGCAAGCACTCTTATCCATTCGGCCTGGCTGACCTCCAATAAATGACCTTAATTAGTAAAGTGATAATCAACATGGCCAGATGTGCCCAACAGGCGATGTGAAGAGACGCAAACCTGACAAGACATTTAAGGGCTAAATTTCCATGAGTCTACACAGAAAGCGGCACTTGCTAAAGTAGTTCCTAGCTGAAGGTTTTCTTTGGTGAAGCTTTAGATTTACTTGGTGTAATCTTTTAAATTATGTGCTTTTTAAAAATTGTTTAACTTTACAAGGAATTATATTTAAGATGAATAAATTATTTTCTGTAATATTCATAATATGATTTGCCTCTTAAAGCCCTTCATGTGTTTAGAGTATTTGTTTTAAATATTATTTCTTCATCTTCTTCTTCTTCTTTCGTTCGCTTGAAATATGTCTATATCTGCAATGTCGTCTCTTGCATGAATTGAACTGTTTTTTTCAGTTCACACAGTGGTCCATAGAGTTTATCTTCCACTGTCGTCTCTCTAGGCCAGAAGGTTTGCCTAGATATGTTATTTCTTCATCTTTTATGTGACATGAGGCCTAAACACGAGAGGTGGGGAGGAGAGGAGAGTAGAGACAGAGAAGAGAGAGAGAGGCTGTAGCCAAATTGAAACCAGATGAGCACAGATATAACAAGGAAGCTTAAATTTTATAAACGATTTGTCTGTGATTTAAATGTGACATGTCAGTTTTCCAGTTAATAATTCTTTTCCTCTTCATTTTCACTGACAAACGCTTCCGCCTAGACATTTTCTTGCATCTGTGTGTTATTTCCCTTTCATTCTTATTTATTATTTGTGTTTATTTGGTTTCCACATGGGGTATTAAACATGTTGCATGACCTTTGCTGGATGTTACAGTCAACCTCAAATCCAGGTTGATGTTCTTGCCAATTTGTTTGTTCAGTAGCTTGCCACTGCATTCTGAGCAAGAGTTCAACGTTGAAGTGTAACTGACTGTTGTAGGGATTGAACCCCGCACATATTAAATCACTCAACCATCATGAGGTATACACAGTCCCATTCCTATAAGACATTACAGAAGCCCCATGAAATTAAAAAACCCAACATAACACGGTATGCAGGGTTATGTGATGCATGGTCATGTAGCAAGCCAAATCGCCCATCGAGTCGACACTTGACAGGAGAGTTGGCAAATAAACGAGGATTCTACCGACAGGTTGTGTTAGGAGCCACATTCTGCAACACCCTTGCTACATGACCAGGCATCATGTCATCCTGCATCCCATGTTTGAAATGCAGCTGCGGGCCACTTGTCTGGCAACAGGCCACCTTGTCTTGTTTTTTTTAAAATGGTATGCGTGCCGGTCGTTCAGAAATAAATGGCAAACTATTGAATGTATATTGACAAGAGATCACAGTCAAAAAAATGCTGGGGTTGACTGCTATGTCCTGTAAAGGATATGCAACTAACTAAGACATGAAATATGTGGAGAGACATGAATGCCAACTGGCATGACACTTGATGATGATGAATAAGACATGAATGCCTGGAAAAGATAATAATGTAGTGAGGCGTAGGATAGAAGAAGAGGAAGACCTCACTGAATTCAAGATGATAGATATATAAACATAGAAGCCACAAACAATATGTTGCTCGGTTTATTGCCCAGCATATTTCACCACATCTCATCAGGTTCATGCTGCCGAGTTATATATCATACGTAGTGAATAATTGAATAATAGTTAAGCTGAAACAATTAAAATACAATCACAGGTATTGTTTGAGTGTGGGGTATCTGTTATCTCCCGTTTATTGCAACAGACTGAAATACCAAATGTTTAATCAAGTTATCAAGATAGGGAATACTGATCAATGGAACTGGTAAAATGACAGCTAAACAGTTGTTGCAGGAGTGCTTACATGTACAGAACAGAGAACTATTTTAGCCTGCACCCACTCCATGTAAGGACAATCTCAATGGGGATAATATTGACAAGCTCAAGTTGACTGCTGCTTTCTTTGTATTTATTCATACTGGCGTCTGAATATGAACTAAGAAGTATATTCTTACAACAGGAGACCTGAAGTAGTTTTATTTAATATGATTATTAAAATTGATGAAGACTTTTGTTTCTTTTATGTGTGTATGTATATATCTAATGTTATGAGAAGAAATAAATTAGAGAACTTGATGACAATTGGCAAGATCGAGGGGAAGACAGAGAAGTAAATACCTGGATGGCTTGACCGCCCATGCTTACCAGTATGGCACATGATGGATGAATATATATATATATTAAAAGAAAGCAGCAGTCTATTTGAACTCATTGATGGCATATGTAGGCCAACATAATGTTCTTTGTTCTGCATATGTTGGACACTTGCAACAAATGTTTAGGCATTAATTTTACAAGTTGTACTAACATTTGTCAGAATCTCCAATGTTTAGTTTACTGAACAGGTTGTTACTTGTTCACTCTGATTGAGTTGGCAGTATACATCATCATCTTCCTGGATGCTCTAACATTCAATTCTTAATGCTTGGTACCAACCTCTTAGCCTCGGTACCTGGCTGAGGTAGACATCACCTTGTCATTCCAGGTATGTTGCGATGAAGTTCTGCTCTTGGGACTGCCAGTTGTAGCTCCTCAAACTTGAGATAACTGACTTCACATATGTCAAGAGAGGTGCCTCTGTCAACTGCATTTCTGCTGCAGCTTTCAGAAAGCAATGGCAAACTACTGAACGTAACATTTGCCTAGTACATCAATAGCAGCTGAAAAATGCTGGTGTTGACTGCAATGTCCCGTAAGGGATACGCAAAAAAAAAAAAAAACTGCTTTGAAGCTGCCTGAAAAATATCAGGTGCCACTGTTATCTTTCAGTCCATTTTTTAATATTCAAGTGTTCCCCCTCCTTATCTTTTGCCAATCCGTGTGTTACTTATGTGGGTAATATTCTTTATTTTGTGCCTCATTTGTTTTAAACACCAAGAATCTCTTCTTATCAATGTAGGCTGGTCGCTATTTCCATACTGTAGTATGTTAAGTACAGGACCTATACTTATGTTTTCATGCCTCCAAGCTGCCGCTGTCCTTCTTTGTTCATCCAGTTTTTTTTCGGACGTTGCGTTGTGCCTGTTTACAGCAGAGCTGCGCTGTTAGGCAGACACACCCAACTTCTGCGGGCATTTGTTGACCGGGTTAACCTTCCCGGGGTTTCGTAAGATGTTTGACTCTCACTGTTGTGTTATTCCCCCATCCCAGCTGGCCCATTTAGAACATTCGAAGACATAAAGGTCAGCCCTCAAGGGAAGGCAGGGGCAGACCATGGGCATTCCCCGCCATCCAAGGAGGCTTCCATAATTGCAGAGCCAACACATGGCGCTCCGGTACTGGGCTCACCCAAGGAATCGTCACGTCCTGCACATGGCTGCTTAGCCTCCTTCCGTATATTGGGCCCTCCGTTAACCACCGGCTGTTCCTCCGGAAACCAGAAGAATGCAGTCTCCAGATAATATCCACACAGTGAACCTTTCGATTCGGACTTTCCACATAATGGATTTGCTATCCAAGCAATATTCCATTTCATGCCTCTGGGATGCTTTTTCTCTTTGATGACGCCCACACAATGAGCTTTTGATTTGGACTTTCCACGTAATGGATTTGCTAGCCAAGCAATATTCCATTTCATGCTTATGGGACGCTTTTGTTACCGACATACCAGGTAATACAAGGTATGAAGTGTGGCAGTCTTAAGTACTTCTTCATGCACCTTTAGATGTCAACCTGAATGTAGTTAAAGTAAGCTGCAGTCAACTTGAGCTTGTTATCTCCATAGAGCTTGTCCTCAAATGAAGCAGGTGTGGGCCAAATTATCTTTCTCTGTTCTGCATATATTGGACACTCCTGCAACAAATGTTTAGTTGTCATTTTACCAGTTCCACAATTACATTCATCGGTGTCTCCTATCTTTAGTTCATTGAACAAGTGGTATTTCAGCCTGTTATGTCCTGTGCAGAGTCTGAAGATATGTCTGTAATATGCATCATCTTTCTGGTGGCCTGGATGCTCTGATTCCCATTTGGTTTTATGTGTTTTTTTATAAACCTCTTTGCCTCATTATAGGTTATGTCTATGTCAGGCTGAGGTAATCGTCCATCCTCTTTTGTTAGTCTGTCAGCCTCTTCATTTCCAGGTATACTGCAATGTGATGGGATTCACTGTATTACAACTTGTTTGGATTTCTGACAGTCCATAGAGTTCTGCTCTTAGGTCTGCTAGTTCTGTGCTGTTTTTGCTCTTCAGTATTGTGACAGCTGACTTTGCATCTGTGAAGATAGCTATTTGCTTCTCTTTATTCTCCTCCATCAAGAGCATTTCTGCTGCAGTTTTCAAAGCTTTCCCGTGATGAATTTAAATAACGAAGACACAAACAATAGATTGCACGATTTATTGCCTGGCATATTTCGCTGCATCTCGTCAGGTACATACTGCAGAAATCACACAACGTGTAATGAATTAACTAGATAAATCCTTCAAACTGAAATATACACATGTTCGCACAGTAATGTCGATCTCAAACGTCGCCTCCCATTAACAACTGTGAAGCGATTGGATGGATTACTCAAGCTGAAGTGTAAAATATCGGTACAGGAGTGTCGATTGAGACCGTGGTAGACAATCGACATTACTGTGCGAACATGTGTATACATTTTACATTGTGTGATCTCTGCGGTATGTACCTGACAAGATGCAGCGAAATATGCCAGGCAATAAATCGTGCAATCTATTGTTTGTGTCTTAGTTATTCAAGTTTTCAAAGCCTCTACCTCCGCTTTGAAGTTACTTGAAAATTTTCCAGTTGCCACTGACTTTTTTTCACTCCATTTTTTAAATTTAGGAGAATTTCTCCTCTATTTTCTATTGAATTTTTGGTTGATCCGTCTGTGTATGCATGGGCCCAATTGCTACTTGGGTAATGTTCTTTTATGTAGATTAGAGCAATTTTTCTTCTTTCTGTTTCATTCTGAGTGTTCTTTTTCTCAATCCCAGGAATGTTTTCTATCATCTCAGGCAGTTGCTGCCGTCTCCAAGCTGAGAACTTGTAACAAAGACATTTATGATCTGTTTAAGTCCCCGCTAATCACTGGTATCATGAAGGCTAATAGACTACAATGGCTGGGGCATATAGAAAGAATGGAAGATAATAGGGAAACAAAATTCTCTTACACTTAGGAAATAAATGACCGTAGACCCCGAAGTAGACCAAGAAGGCGGTGGAGAGATAATACATGTACAGACCTACAAGCACTTGAAATCAATGGCTGGCAAGAGAAGGTCCACCAGACAGACGAATGGAAACGGACTGTATCTGCAGCAAAGAACCTCAATGGCTCGGAACGATGAAGAAGAAGAAGGAATAATGTTGGTGGAAAAACTCTTCCTTGGGGGATACCTTGCTCCAACAGCATCATTTTGCTGGTTTGTCCTTGTACTTTTGTCCTGGCAGTTCTGTCTCAAGGTAGTGGCTGTACATTTTCCCACAAACATGCATTTTTTGCAGTTTTACTTTTAGTCCTTCATTCCATACTTTATCAAATGCTTTTTCTAAATCTATCCAGACCGCTAGTGTGTGCTTTTTCTCTTGGAAGGCATCCTCTATTTCTTGAGCTATATAGGTTATTTGATCTTCAGTGGATCTGTACTTTCTTAATCCTGCTTGGTGTGGTGTTAAGAGTTGGTTTTCTTCCAGATGCCATGTTAGCCTGCCATTGATAATGCGTTCCATTAATTTTCCTACAGCTATATAGACTGATAGGTCGATAGCCATTTGGTTCTTCCAGGTCTTTTCCTTTCTTTGGGACTGGTATTAGTATAGCTTCCTTCCATGCCTGTGGGACTATTCCTCTTTTCCAGCTGTAATTTAGGACTTCTAGTAGTTATTTTTTTTGCCTTGGTGCCTAGTCCTATTAGCATTTCATTTGTGATTCCATCCTTTCCTGGTGATTTCTTCTTTTTTAGGGTATTCATTGCCTGTTCCATTTCTTCCATTGTTAGATTTGCCATCATATATTCTGCTGCTGTCTCTGTATTTCTATGATGTATCTGTTTGTCTTTGATTGCTTTCTTCTGTTCGGTTGTAATATCAATGTGGTTTGCATTTGCATAGTGTTCTTCTTCTTCTTCTTCGTTCATCCGGAGTTTTTTTTTCCGGATGTGATTGCGTTGTGCCTGTTTACAGCAGAGCTGCGTTCTTGCGCCGTTAGGCCGACACATCCGACTTCTGCGGGCATTTGTTGACCGGGTTAACCTTCCCAGGGGCATAGTGTTCCATTAGTGCATTTGCAGCCTTTTTTCCTGTAAGCAAGGCATTTCCTTCTTTAATTGTTATTTGTTTGTTTCTTGGTCCTTCATTGTTCATGGCTTTCACTAGTTTCCATAGTTTGTTTCCATCCCTGTCAAAAATTCAGGTTTTCTGTTTTTTCCCTCCAACAATCTCTTGTTGTTTGATTTACTGTTCTTTTATATTTTGCTGAGATGGCTTTGAGAGAGGTATTCGCTTCAATTGTTTGTTCTCTCTCTGCTGTCTTCCTGGCATCTTCAACTTTGTCCTCCAAACTTTGTAGTTCTTCAGTCCAGTATGGTTTGTAATTTTTCCTCGCTCCTCTTGGAATAGACTCAGTGGCTGCCTGTATTATTGCTCTGTTTAGACTTTCCACCATTTGCTTCATGTTGCCATATCGTGTATTTATGTTTTCACAATATTTGTCTGTTAGTATGGCAAATCTGTCCCAATCTGCTCGTTTGTAATTCCAGCGGGGCAAGGGCTTTTGCTCCTGTGGAACATACTCCATATTCATTACAAGCTTGATTGGTCTGTGGTCACTACCTGCTAATTGGTCCAGCACATGGCGATCGATTTTGTGGAGGATGTCTCCTGTGCAGAAAGCTAAGTCTGGAGTAGAAGTGGTAAGCCATCTTCTGGAGTAGAAGCTTGGTGTGTCATCCGCTTTGTTGAGTAGATGGAGATTTGAGTCTATTTCCCAGTCCTCCAATTCATCTCCTCTTTTGTCAGTATCTGGGTATCCCCATCTTTCTGAACGGCTATTAAAGTCTCCGACAATAATGCAGTTTGTGTCAGTTATTTTCATGTTTGAGAGTGTAAGGTCCTTATCTGCTGGGCTATACAGATTGTAGATTCTTAATTTTACGTCCTTTATCATTATATCAACACCTATAATTTCCGTTTGGTTGTCAGAGATCACAGATACTTCGCTGCAAGGTATTGTATTTCGTGTAAGTATTAGAACTCCTCCTTTGTGTCCTTCGCGGTCGAAACGTGTGGCCTGATATCCTCTGACTGAGAATTTGTGATTGGCGTTGAGGTGTGTCTCTTGAATGCATGCCACATCTATTCTATCTTTATGAAGACGATGTGTTAGGGAGTCTTTCTTCTTGTAAACTCCTTCGGCATTCCACTGTAGTATGTTGAGTGTCCGGGGTATTTGGTCAATAGCTCTTAACCTACTCCTCTGTGCCTTGACTCCACAGCACAGGGGAAGGTGACCACCAGTAGTCATGGGTGGACCCCCTCGAGGCAGGGGGCCCGGCACTATCGCCGCCTGATGGGACTTCACGGGATTAGCACCATAACGATTAATTTTGATTTGTGACATCATGAATTAAGTTACGTTGCACTGCTTTGTCAAGCCTGTGGCTCAGTACATCCGATTTCGACAAGCATTTATTCGGGATGCTTTCCCTAGCCTTTGACTGTCCCCAGTCTACCTACAAGGCAGCAGGTTTTACGTTGCACTGCTTTGTCAAGCCTGTGGCTCAGTACATCCGATTTCGACAAGCATTTATTCGGGATGCTTTCCCTAGCCTTTGACTGTCCCCAGTCTACCTACAAGGCAGCAGGTTTGTGTGTCTCTTCGTCTGGTCCCTCTCCCTTGACCTGTCCGACATGGGTGGCCCTACCAGTAGCTGTGCTACCGTCGGCATAGCTCTTGGGGTCATTGGGACGCACAAGCCCCTCTACCTCGTCACGGTGGACACACAGCAGAGGGGATTTGCGATTCCATCCTTTCCTGGCGATTTCTTCTTATTTTAGGGTATTCATTGCCTCTTCCATTGTTAGATTTGCCATCATATATTCTGCTGCTGTCTCTGTATTACAATGATGTATCTGTTATCTTTGATCTTTCTTCTGTTTGGTTGTAATATTAATGTGGTTTGCACTGGCATAGTGTTCCATTAGTGCATTTGCAGCCTTTTTTTCCTGTAAGCAAGGCATTTCCTTGTTAGTTTCTAGGTCCTTCATTGTTCATGCTGCCGCTGTCCGATTTAGTTGAAGCCTTCTGGGACACCAAGAACCAAAAAGAGTGATTGTGTGCTGCATAAAGCATAATGGCGGTGACCATAGGTTTGAAAATAAATCAAAGATCTTTAGGGAACCAGTATGCCAGGAATAAACACCTGTAAAGATGGCATAGAGACATGTCATGCACCGTGCAATTCAAAATGTTTGGCCTGGATCACTTTCTTTGCACATTGATATCTGCACAAGTGCGCCAGTCTTCCCTCATAGATCATACAAGGAGAAACTCAGAACAGCACACAAACTCCATACCACAGACGAGGGTCCAAATGTGACACACCAGAATTACAGACAATAAATATGCTTCTGTGGGTAGGTTTTCATTTTTTTCAAATTTAACCCGCCTGAACTTCTATTTGCAGACAATCAGTGCCTGTTTTACAGCGAAGAGGGCAGGCTACAAAATCATATTAATAATCTGAGTTCAACATGCAGCAGATACAATGAGTACAAATAAAGCCAAAACCGAAGTAATGCAAGTTAGCAGATCGCCAGGCCCACTAAGTATACAGATAAATAGCACAACTCTGAAACAAGTTAAAGAATTCAAATATTTTGGAAATATGATCACAGAAGATGGCAGATTGGACAGAGTAATCGAAATCAGATGTCAAACAGCTAGTGCACTTACATAAATATCATCCTTACTTAAAACATTCAAATGTACCCATGTTCGCAAAACGACAGATAATAAACAGCATATTACAACCGAATAAGAAATACTGTCTAAGAAACTACTAATCAGACAGACAGTGGCATCAACACCTTGTGCCACATTTATTGAAAGACAAGATCAAGTGGTTTGGTCATGTCGTTAGAATGCAACACCAACAACTACCATCACTGTCCTTACATCAAAGATCATCTGCGACAAGACCAAGAGGACGTCCAAGAAGAAAATGGATTGACTACATCAAAGACATTGTACAATCACACGGAATGTCACTATCCAGTGCTGTGCGCCACGACACTTGACGGCAGAAGTGGAAGATGATGATGATGATGAACAGCTCTTATGCCCACCAGTTTTATGATCCTTGTCCAAACAGACATCCAAACCAATATTCTAGGATCAGCGGGGAGAACACCTCATATCTTATTTTGTAAAAAGCCACACTGACATGCTCGGTTATGCCACTCCACCCCTCACCACTCAAAAGGCTTCAATCAACCACAAAAGACCAAGAATTTAAATTCGAACATTTTAATATGACATTCAAAATGTACGAGTGGTATAATTAACAGTATAAATGACATTGGCGTATGTACAATAATTGATCGCTTTGTGGTAACTATGATGGTATGAGCGCCGACCATATAGAAAACAATGACAAAAACTACTTAATATAAACTTGCCAAGTTAACCACAGACAGCCAGTAAATGCTGGGGTTGATTGCTATGTCCTGTATAGAACCTTTAATAGACATTTTAAGCCAACGAAAGCAGAAGAAAATGTACAGCAGTTGTAAATGTGTTACTGGGGCTTATAAGGGTACCAAACATGTAAGAGTGTGAGGCTGGCTAACATACAAAACTGCACAATCTAACCAATGGTGAAAAAGTCTCCAAGGGCTTGGTGTCTGTAGTTTCAATAGTCAAAATACTCAAGACACCATATTTCATTATTTCTACAAGATTTATTTCTACCAGTCAGTATCATTTACATGTGAAGGAAAAAAACAACTCTTTCTGTCCCAGGCAAGTGTTGTTATAAAATAGTTGTACATAGATGTTTAGCAAGGCACATGATGTCAGAAGTAGATAACAGAATAAGGCTCTAAAACAACTGGACATTATTAAAAAGGGGCTAAGGGGAGAGAAACCACAGCAGAACAAAGTGAAATAACCAGTTGTGAGTAAAAACTCTAGCTAAAAAGGGTGGAATAAAATGACACTACCCTGCTGTGGGTATAAGTTAAAGTTTACTAACCAGACGTGGTCAAAAGGAGTAAAAACTAGCTAGAACAGGGTGACTTAAAACCTAACCTGGAGTTAAGTACTAAGTACTTGCTTGGCACACAAAGAGCTACATGACAAGTGCTACAATTTTAGCAGCACACCACGAGTATGTACACAATATGTACAAGTAATGCAATAGCAGATACTGCTGCAGAAGTGTGAAATGATCAAGAAGACATATCGGCCATGTAGACTTAGGTCAC
>JACEFZ010027004.1:137500-428433 GCA_014155875.1 Cepaea nemoralis | reverse complement strand
GTTTGGATCTTCCTAGTTCTCAAAGAAACAACGTACTAAACAGCAACCCCTACTGTAACAGGCCTGGTGGCCGCAATGAGTGGACCTGCTGAAGCAGTGATCCTACCCTGGCTGGGACAAGCTGCACAGAGTCGCAGATAAAAGCTGACCCAGATTTATTATAAAACAAACTTCACTCAGAAAACCATAAATTCACTGATCTGAAACAGCTCAATCATATATCATCATAGCATCACTTGTATTTTCAATTTGAATGTTTTCCAGAGTTTAAACAGAATAAATAATCAGTCAATGTCTAACTTCCTGTTGGAAATTCACATGTTAAGTTCACAGCTGACGTAAAATCATTTAGTGGAGATTCAAATATATAACTGCCAGAAGGGAAGTGTTAACCCATATGGAAGGGCAGCCTGCGGAAAGCATCATACAAAGCTCAAACTCCAGGAGTCTCCAAAAATATTTCACTTATGAACTGTGTGATCGAGTTCAGAATCAAACCCACACCCTTTGAAGTGTGAGGCAGACAGTTTAACCACTTCACCGTCCCGTCTTCTAGATAATTAAAACACCTGTTTCCAAAATCTGGAAATACCAAGTGCAGCTTACTCTAGTTTTCAGTACCTAATCCTAGGCTGTTTCTCGAGTATCCAGGAGCTTTGTCTCCAAATAGCATAAAAAGAGACATTTGACCCGAGTTTTCTCATGTGTGTCTGGAGTGTAGGGAATGGGAACCGCTACCAGCACAGAAGATCAAAGTGAGTTAACTAACCTGGACTAATATGTCATGCCAGATATGTGCCATGGTTTCAATACCAGATTTCCCAAGGGAGTCTAAATTCTTCCATTGCCGCGCTGACCGGTTCTGGAGATGATTTATTTTTACCTATTATTGCTTATCTGATGACTGTTGACAAGAAGGGTGAAATTTCTGCATTGTCTCTCAAGTTTATTAAAGTTTCTTCATCATTGTAAAGTTCACTGATATGTTAGTCCATTTTTTTTAAAACTTTAATTATATGAATGTTTCATCTGTTAATATTTCTCTGTTATTTGATCACTGGCTTCTAGTAGTTTCATATGTTCTTCATTAAATTAATTAATCTTTTTCTGATGTTACATTACTAACTTTCTAAATTTTTTACACATAATATTTAGCCTTGTTTTTTCACTATCACACATGCCAAGTATCTCTGTATTCTGCTATATAAATCTGTCAGTTTTACACTTTCTTGATTAACACATTAGAAGAAATATTCCTTCCATAACCAACTTCCTTCAAATTTTCTTTTGGTTTTGTTTTGACTGATAGCAATTAAGTTTTGCTTTTCCTTTCAATCAGACCGTAATCAATGTTCTTTATTTTCATTCGCTCGCAACAAACTTAAACATAGTCCATACTTGTGCTTCTACTTCTAGTGCACTGGACTTTCCCTGTTACCAGTATCCCTAACCATCAGGTGAACCCACTCCAACTTCAGAGGTAATTGTGATTTATGTCCCCAAGTCAACACATTAATCCAACCAGTGTAGGGTTCAACCCACTACTGCCATCATCAGCACACCAGATGTTTAAGAACGAACCTTCTGATACATTTGGCCATGCTGGTGTCCTGTAATAAATGTGATTATATACATCTTTCTAGGATTTCACAAATCCACGGTGCATAAAATGTTTCAAACCATGTATGTTAGTTTAGTTTAGTTAGTTAGTTAGTTAGTTAGTTAGTTAGTTAGTTAGTTATTAGTTAGTTAGTTAGTTAGTCGACAGATCATCCTCATTGCACATCAAACCATTCAGTCCATAAGTGCTTGGATCGCCTCCTCAGTAAATCCTGCAGCGTGTAGCGGCTCACGACACCAGTTCTATATTGGTTTATTACTCTTCTTTGGCTTCCTGCGTAGTGTTCTTGTTTGGCCACACTTCTTTTAACTTGCTGTTCTCGCAGCCTACCATGGTTGTAGATTCCCAGTAATCACTTGGTTCTCGTAAATGACTTACTTCTCGTAGAGCATTCAGAATGTCTGCCTGGTCCATGGCACGTCTGCCTTCCACAGTAGCCCTATCTGCAAGCCTGTCAGCCCGCTCATTCCCTTGTGACCCTTGTACACCCGCACGCCCTGGCACAATGATGAAACTAATCTTTGCCAGCAGAGACTACTCCAGAGACAGCAGCCACTCTATTCGTACTCACCCCATCTCAATCATCCTGAGCATACTCATTGAGTCACTAAGGACACATGCCCGATTGAATGTCTGTGTCTCGAGCTATGTTATTGCTTTACTTACTGCCATGACTTCCATAGTCAGGCTGCTTGTGGTCAAAGCAAAAGCGCCAGACTCTTCCTTCACACATTTCCCTCCGGCCTGAGCCGTAAAGGTCCATGAACTTCTCACTCCTCGGACAACCGACCCATCTGTGTAAATGACAGCATCATCCTCTAACAAATTCTCGAAGATCAGAACTTGTACTTCCGCCTCCACAGCAGCTAGATTTTCTTGTCTGCATTTTATGTCTAGTTGGATGCACACTGAAAAGGATGTACAGAACTCTGTTGGCACTTGTACCCACTCCTCGCCAGGTTCTAAGTCCTCAAGTGAACACACCTGCTGAAGAATGTCTTTGGCTTGACCCATCAACAACTTTCCTCTTTTTAACCTGCTGCCCTTTACCTTCTTAATCTCGCTGTGCAGTGGATGTTGTGTGTTTGCGTTGACTCTGAGATAGGCACGTGCTTGGCAAAATTGTATTCTGTCCCTATGGTTGGAAAATCAAGAAGGTAGCGCATCGCCCTGCATGCTGTATCCCTTGTACATCCAAGAATAATGCACATAGCTTCGTTCTGTATCCTTTTCATTCTTTCTATCTGCTTATGGCTGAAAGTCAGGATCGCCACCACATACTCCAAAACAGAAAGGACCAGACCCTCGTAAAGAAGACATAGGTGGCTCTGCTCACAGTTTGCCGCTGCCATCACCCGCATCGCAGCCAAACCCCGCTTGGTCCTTGTTATCACTTGGTCTACGTGCTCTGTATAAGCTAGGCTTCGATCAAATCATATTTCCAGGTAATTCATCGCCTGCGTTCTTTCCACCATCTCTGAACCCAGATTTACTGTCGGCGTTGGGGTGTTGACAATCTGGTTATTCAAAAAGATCCATGTTGCCTTTGTTGGATTGACCATTGCCCGGCTTCAACACACCAAGTACTTATGGGATTAAGTTCGGTTTGTAGTTCCACAGCAACCTGATCTCTATCCTTGCCCTGACATTACACAAAAACATAGTCTGCATACGACAATATCCTCCCTGGTCCTATGATTTGCTCGTTAGTGAGTCTCAAAGTGTAGGCATTGAACAGCACTGGGGATAATGGTGATCCCTGTGGTATGCCAGGATATATTGTTGTTGGTTCTAAAGTCCAACTGCCACATCTAAAGACTACTTTCTGTTGGAAGAGGGCTGCAGCGATCCAATTAAGGAGGAAAGGACTTATCTTGAGTTCAAGAAGCTGAAGCATTAACAAATCCAATGGTACTCTATTGTACATGTCCTTAAGATCAATCACTGCAGCAAATGTTTCAATGCCTGAATGGAAACCTTCATAGACATCATGAGCAAAAACTACTGCATTGGTCCAGGTTTCTCTTTTTGGACAGTCCACTCCCAGGGTAGGTGAGAAAACACCTTGCCTCTCTAGCTGGCTTAATATTTTTCTAGCTATTTACTTCTCCAGCAGCTTGCTTATTGTATTGATTGATTGATTAATTGATTTAGGAACCGACAATGCAGCATTCTGGACATTCCCATAAGCGCTCCTTCCCCATCCTCAGCAACCAGCGAAGAGTTCCAACACTAATAGTTCCAGTAGCAATCTGATTATATGTCCGTCTCGCCTTTCCTCTGAGCGTCGAGCATCGGCCAGATCCCCTCGTCACACCTCAGTCACTGCCTCATTCTTACCAGACTATGATGATCCATTTGCTCCTCTGAGGTGTACACGTGCTCCCACAAGGCCGCAACCACGTCTGTCTTGTCATGCATCAATACTCCACCCAGTTTTGCCGAGCCAGCCAATCTGTCCACCTGTTCATTCCCCAGCACATAGGCATGCCCCGGAGAAAAGATCCAGGCGATGCTTGCTACCTGTGACCTCCAAAGCGAAGCAAGCCACTCTGCACGAAGTCTGCCTGTCCTCACCCTCCTCAGCATGCTTTCTGAGTCAATTACAATCACAATGTGTGTATGTATCATGTTCTCTATCCAGCGTAAAGCTGCATTGACCGCCTCCACCTCCATTCTTAAGCTAGATGTTGTGTCATCATACGCTAGGCTCTCCTGCACCAAACGTCGACCATTAGCTTTTGCTAAGAATCCCCAGGCACTTCTCCTACCTCTCAACACCGAACCATCTGTGTAGATAATCACATCCCCCGGGCGAGAATTATCCTGAATTAGTTGCTGAATTTCCACTTCTGTGGCCCCTGCTGGCCACTCCCTGCACTCCCGGCTCAATGTGATTATAACTCTGCACAATTCTGACGCTCGGCTGGCACTCTGGCCCACTCCTCTCCTCGCCTGATGTTCTCCAAGGGGCACACCTGTCTGATCGTATCTTCTGCCTGAGCCATCCATGATTTCCCTCTTATCAGTCTCTGACCCTTCACTACGTCCAGCGCCTCATGCAACAGGTGATCTGTGACTGCAGCTACTCTGAGGTATGCCTTCGCCTTATTGTATTCTGCATGGTTATTACTCGATATTCCTGAATTTTTGTGTGGTCTTTGCCAGGCTTCGGCAAGGGAATCAGATAGCTGTGTAACCACTTTTCCTTGATGCTAGCGCTCCCTATACTGTTGTTGTACATGTCTGCTAATTTCTCTAGCTCGTTGTCGATACACACATTGATGTCATCATATCTTATGCCATCTGGTCCTAGAGCGCTGTTTTTTTAACGTCGAAGCACAGCCTTGATTTCTTTCAATATCACTGTGTCTTCATCCTAAATGTTCTGGGCATTGCACCTATATGAGGTGACCTCCTTGGCGAGATTTCGGCCTCTCAAACCATGTGTTCCCAATAACAATGTTCATTTCTATCCATTCTATTAGCCTGCTTTTATTTACATTTCTTCTCAAAGCCTATTCTCTGGTTGCAACCACATATTTGTTTTTTTAATTTGGCACTGAAATTTTGCATTATAACAGTGGCCAGTGATAACCACATGCTATCATCCCTTTTTGTCAACATTTGCAGACGTGGCATATTTCTGCCTTGAAACTATTTGAGGTCAAAGTGGCAAAATGGACAAGAGCACTCACTCTTAAACTTCTGATGCACCAACAATGGGGTAGTGGGATAATCCTCTCCGCTGGTCGGTGGGACTTAAACATTGACTTCTTGTTCAGAAAGCAATGACAAACTTCTGAACATAACATTGCTTAAAATGTCAACTTGGGAATGGAGTTGATCCAATGTCCTGGAAAGGACATGTAACATTTAAATAAAATATTTCTACCTTCAAAGTCATCACTGTATGGAAGAGGAAATGGTCTTGATTGGGGAGGTAATGGGTAAGATCCTTTCAATCCTCCAGGCAATGTGGTCAATGTGTATACTTCATCCAATCCTAGACTGAGCTGTACTGTACCATTTACAACCTGGGGTGAAGATTAAGAATAAGATGTCACATTCTAACACAGACACACCACATCATATATATAACTGACAAAAGACAAGCCACTTAGTGAAATCTATGTTTAGCCTATAAGTAAATTTAATTATGGGAAACCTCTGATAAGAAACAAGTTGGGAATAAAATATGAAATCATCATCATCATGTGCCATGCCAATAAGCATGGGCGGTCATGTTTCGCCATCTCATTCAATCACCAGAGTCGTGGATCAGCTCAGTGTTCTTGTCTCGACCATGCCATGTGGTCAAGCCATCCAGGTATTTATTTCTCTGCCTTCCCTTTGTTCTCTTCCCCTTGATCTTGCCAGTTATCACCAAGTTCTTCAATTTATTTCTTCTCATAACGTGACCAAAAAATTGTGACATCATGAAATATACAAGGGTAGATCAGCAAATAAAAAAATTATATAATACAACTAAGAAATGATTATAGTTTATAAAGGTGTCATTATGTGGCATATACATCTAATTATATGATGTCTGGCACACAACTGTCAAATGCACATATGCATAAAAAATGCCATGCACACATGGTGTTCAAAATGTCAGTTACACTTGAATATCGCACAAATAGGAATAGAGAAACATAAGTCAATGCAAGATCAACGTGAAAAACAAAATTTATACCGCAGTGCAATAAAAGGAAAATTAATGACAACCAATAAAATAAATATGATAACCGACATATTTATCAAAGGAGAGAAATTATGAAAAGGTAGCAATTCTGAATATCAACAATCACTGCTGATAGGTGATAGAAATATCTATCCAACAAGAACTCATTATTGATGAAGATTATTTATTCAGACAAATAAAACTGAGGAAACTGAAATAATCTGGGCATGAAAACAAAACAAGAATGTATGGAAAAGATAATTATGAAGAGAGGATAAGAGGAAGGCCACAATGTAGATGGCTTCAAGATGCAATAGATAAATGTACAAATGGCATCAACAGAGGCAGGACATCCGGCTTACAGCAGAGTGAAATTATAAAATAACTGTTATGGAAGAAAAGTTCTGCACAGAATAATGCACTCGATGATGAAGATTTTAATCATCTAACAAAGCACCAATCATTGCCTCTTACATTCTACAAACATAATTGGTATCATAGTTTAATTCATCTGCACTAAAAATGAGATAAACATCCCATTTATGTACACAAGGTAGTATTGCAAATCAACAGTAAACATACCTTAACCACTCCTTTGTTAACAAACATATCACTTGGAATGTTATTAAAACTCAGTTGACTGTGCCAAAGATATAGTTGGGAAATGCTGGCCTGAAAATGGAATTTAAAATGATTTCACATTAATAAGCAGAGTTGCTGATGTGTAGATATTATTGATATATTATTTTAACTCATCAACTTTGTTAAGCCACTGACAACACCATAACTTACATAGCTGGTATGGGAATTTTGAATTAGTATTTTAAAATTGTTATTTAAAGTTTTGCTCAAGATCCATAAAATAAAAAATAATAAATCTCAACTTTACTTACTCAACAAAGTAAGCATCCTGTGCTACTTGGCATAATAGCTAGTTTGTTCTAGTCTACTAAAATAAGTCTTCAGAGAGAAAAAACATACTTTTCTGCATTTAAAAATAAAATTAACCATCAAATCCAGTCAACAAAATATTGAATATTAATTCTTAATGATGAAGTATTGTCTAGCATTCAGACATAATAACATACTTACAAAGGGACCTTTAAGAACAATTGTCACATTCTGTGGTAACACAAAG
The DNA here is from genome assembly GCA_014155875.1 of Cepaea nemoralis. Taxonomy (NCBI): domain Eukaryota; kingdom Metazoa; phylum Mollusca; class Gastropoda; order Stylommatophora; family Helicidae; genus Cepaea; species Cepaea nemoralis. Next base: position 420,987 of record JACEFZ010027004.1, on the reverse strand, counting down.
TATGGTGGTAATGAAGGCCGGATGCAGACTGAGTGATCATGACTCTAAAACAAATCAAATTAGGTGTGTTAAGACTTTCAAAACAATGCATTCTCTTTGTGAATTTAAACACAGAAGCCTCAAACATTATATTGCAAGATTTCTTGACTGACATACTTCGCTGCATCTCATAATATATATATATAATTTCAGCCAGAGCATTATTTGTTTAATTACTTCATCTATATATATAAAATGAAGTGTATGTATGTATGTATGTGGGTCCGTTCTTTATGTGTTCGCGAACGGTCCATCCGATTGAGATGAAATTTTCTACACGTCTTCTTTTCATTCCCATGCAACCGACTGTCATAGTTTTTTAGTGTAAAATCGGCTACTTACTTACTAAAATTTAATATTTCATTTTTCATTAACATTTCTATATAGCTAGGGGACTTAACATAAGAAAAGTTATTTCAAGGGGCATAACTTTTAATAACATTGCTATATACTTTATAGTCATATTGTTGCATTGTTTTCAAAGATTTATAAACTCTTTGTCTATAGTTATTTACAGGCATATGAGTTATAATAAATAATGATATAATCTTTAAGGCATTTTCATAGTTTTCATAAAAATAATGCATCTATTTAAATAGTGAAAATTTTCTAACTCATCTTTTTATTTTGCTTCAACAGCACATTAATTTTTTTTTTAACATTCTCATATATATAGGCGCGTTACACCCACAGTTGGGTATTTCTGATGACCATTGTCAAAGAATTGCTTCAAAAGAGATGTTGAATGAAAGAATGTATGAGAGGAAATAGAGAAGAAGGGCAGAATGTAGGACAGGCCTGCGAAAGATTTTCGTTCGTTAAAAAAAAAAAGAGTAATATTTTTGTGATAGAAAGTTAGTTGCATATCGTTTGCAGTCAACCCACCGCACACCATTTATTGGCTGTTCGTGATATCTTGGTAAGTTTACTTTAGATAGATCTCTTCAAATCATATTTTCTACTATCAATTTATCTATTCTTCTATTCTATCTATATTTTTAACAGTCAACTCACCGCACACCATTTATTGGCTGTTCGTGATATCTTGGTAAGTTTACTTTAGATAGATCTCTTCCAATCATATTTTCTACTATCAATCTATCTATTCTTCTATTCTATCTATATTTTTAACGGGAACAGGCCGAGCAAAGACAGACAGACAGACAGACAGACAGACAGACAGACAGACAGACAGACAGACAGACAAGACAGTCGAGAACGGGAGCTTATATGACTACTTATATGAATTAAATAAGATGCTCCCCACCAGGGAATGGGTGAAGCCGGGCCTCAAACAGACAGACAGACAGACAGACAGACAGACAGACAGACAGACAGTCGGGAACGGGAATGAGAGCTTAGATGACTACTTATATGAATTAAATGAGATGCTCCCCACCAGGAGCTCGGCGAAGCCGGGCCGGGTACAGACAGACTGACAGACAGACAGACAAGCAGACAAGACAGACAGACAGATCCCCGCCAGGGCCTGGGCGAAGCCGGGCCGGGTCAGCTAGTATGATATATAACTCTACCATATGCAACTCATGAGATGCAGCAAAATATGCCAGGCAAGAAATCGTGCAATATATTGTTTACGGCTTCTGTGTTTAAATGTTAAGGTTTGTTTGCAACAAGAATGTTTTATTCCTGAGCAATATACTAGCTGGACAAGTCAGTTAAGCCTAGTGTAATGTTAGTCACTTCATAAAATATTCAAAGTGAATTTTCCTGAAGAACTGTGATATATGTGTGAATTAACCATCTAGAAAACCTATGACATCTGCATGCATTTATTATATCAACATCAACATTCCATACACATCATTTTCATATGATTTGATTAAATGTTTCCACAAGAAACATGACTGATCTTTATCATCTATTCTTCATTCCAGTGTGAATGGTAGTTTTCTGTTTATTCATTGCTGATCAGTCATACAGTGTAGGGAAGTTACTGGATCAGGCTTGCTTTACTAGATCAATCAGACAGAACTTGAAAACATCTGGTGACAAACCATGCAGAAAAAGTCAAGACACCACCCTCATATGCAATGTTGTCAAGCATGGGAGGTCATGGTTTGCCATCTCACACGATCACCAGAGTTTTGTATCATGTCTGCGTTCTTGTTTCAATTATGCCATGTCATCAAGCCAACTAACCATTTATCTCTCTGCCTAGCCCTTGCTCTTTTCCTATGAATCTTGCCAGTTGTCACAAAATTTTTCAGTTTATTTCTTCTCATAACATGCCCAAAAAAAAACTGTCTCTACACCTCATTTCTTGAATCAATTACAGTTTTTATTTGTCTCTTGAAGGACTGCCTAATTAATTTTTCTGTCCATCCATTCTTTGTATTCTCCTCAGAAATCACATTTCCACTGTTCTTCAGCTTGTCTGCTTGTTGTCCTTGTTTCACATGTATACAACAGTATAGATTCTGTATAGCATTCAACCATATGTTGTTTATACTTGTAAAATGAAAGATATTTAAAACAGAAACAGTAAAAGCTTTCAAAAGCATCTAATCAAATCCAATTTATAAACAATCATTTCTACTTTTTTGTTTCTGGACAACCATAAATCACAGATTAATATTTACCATGGTTTCAATAACAATTGTGAGATCATTTCCAGTAGGACTGACAAGACCAACATAGGAGCCACCTTGGGGCAGTTTTCCAACACCACTGCCATGTAGAAGATATTTCCATCCAATTGAGGTAAACTGGGTTGTATGAGCTAAGCAGAATTTAGAGTAACATATTCAATCAATTAGTTTAAAATATTAATGATATATGAGGGCTATTCCAAAATCAACCGCCGATTGGCTGGTAAAAATAAACCGGTTGCCCTAGCAAAAACATTCATTGTTTGCATCATTCAATAGTCTTTTAGCTCACTACACCCCAACCTACTGTCGCAATTGTTCAGTGGTTCACAAACTGCGAACGAATAAGCATGGCCACTGTTATTGCCTTTCCCGCCAGCTGTAAAATTCATGGTATGCTTCGTATTCTTCAAGCACCGTACATACAACACGATCCATGATGAATCTCGGTCACATTTTGACCTTCTGCTTAAAAAATCCAAATCACGCCATGAACTTCACAGCTGACGGGAAAGGCAATAACAGTGTCCATATTTATTCATTTGCGACTTGTGAACCACTGAACAAATGCTACTGTAGGTTGGTGTGTAGTGAGCTAAAAGACTACCGAACGATGCAAGTGATGAGTGGTGTCGCTATGACAACTGGTTTGATTTTACCAGCCAATCGGGGGTTGATTTTGGAATAGCCGTCATAAAACACAATTCAATTGATTAGGTTTAAATACTGATAACATAAGAACAAAGTTATATTGCAATCATTATAGTCATTATCATCCTCCACATCATATAATCTGCTGCAGAGTGTATCATTTCAGGTACGGATATTTTTCCATACCATGATAAAGGCTATTAAGAATCTCCTCTTTCTGCAGACCTCTATCTTTTTTCCATTAATCTTATCAGTTGTCAAAATATAATCAAGTTTCCCTCCTCTGATAATGTACCAAAAATTGTGACAGCCTTCTTTTGATATTTGTTAAAGTTTGTCTTTGTGAATGAGCCTCTTCCAGTGACACTTAATTATTTATTTTCAGCGTCCATGGTATTTTCAACATTCACCTGCACAGCTATTTTTCTTGACTTCAAAAGATTTTCTAGCTTGTTCACTTATTATCCAGGCTTCACAGCCACATATAAACAGTAGTTACATGTAACATGCAAGAGTTCTTTTTCTAACTAAAAACAAGGACTTATTGCACAGGAAGTGTGATTTTATAAAACGTAGTTTTTGCTTGTCCTATTCTTTCCTTTACTTCCATGAAGCATCTTACGTCTTGTTATCTGTGAATTTAAATAATTGTATTTATTTACTTTTTTAATACCACTGTCTTTACATTTGGGCAGGATTCATTTCTTTGATATCATTACTTCTGCCTTTTTACAGTTCAAGATAAAACCTAATGTATCAATCACTTTCAGAGTTTCCTCTGACTTTTGACCATCAAGACAGTGTCCTCAGCGTAATGCAAACTGTTTATACTATGTCCATCCACTGAAATCCCCCATCATATTTTCTTTAGATCTGATTACATGCCAACCCTATGCTGAAAACAAATAAGGTGACATTGCATGCCTTCGTTTGGCGCCATTTTTTGTACTAAAAGTATTTATAAATAGTTGTTGATTCTTATACATGCTGCTTGCTGCCAATATATATTCTTTATTATTCTCAGATCTTTGTAATCAATTTTTGAATGCTCTAGCAACTTGATGAATTTCCCATGTTTCATTCTATTTCAATATCTTTGAAAAATCCATCCGTCCATCATGTGTCATGCCGATAAGCATGGGCGGTCAGGTTTCGCCATCTCACTCGATCACCAGAGTCGTGGATCAGCTGCATGTTTCTGTCTCGACCATGCCACATGATCAAGCCAGGTATTTACTTCTCAGTCTTCCCCTTGGTCTCTTCCCTTCGATCTTGCCAGTTGTCACCACGTTCTCCAATTCATTTCTTCTCATAACATGCCCAAAAAATTTTAATTGTCTACGTCTAATGTCTCTAATCAGTTTACGATCTTCATTTGTTTCTTGAAGGACTTGTTCTTTAGTTTTTCTGTCTGTCCATGGTATTCTTTGCATTTTCCTCAGAAACCATATTTCCACAGCCATCTTTTTTCAGCTTGTCTGCTCATTGCCCACGCATCACATCCATACAAAAGTACAGGTTCTATGTAGCACTTTAACACTCTTTTTCTCGTTTCAATTAATATCTTTTTATTGGTCAGTATGTTTTTCATCTTGCAAAAGGCTATCTTTACAATGGCAATTCTTGTTCTAATCTCTTAAAGGCATCTCCCATCTGATGATATGACTGTTCCAAAATAACTGTACCGATTCACTTGTTTAAGAATATGCCCATTATCTTTGAAAAATGGCAGTCATTAAATGTACATTCATATAAATAGTATCTGTAAAGGTGTGAAATCAACAACTGTCGGCCATGATTAAAAACTGCTAACATCTGTTCTCATTATTCTCAAGAATTTTACATAATCCTTATACATATATAGCTAGAATTTATAATGTATTTTTCAATACTATTAAACATCTGTATACTTTTCACACCTCTCTCTCTCTTACAATCATATTAACATAAAAGCTACCTGAGATCCACATTGGATCATTAACAACATAATTGCCACTCCATGGTTCAACAGCAGTCATCAAACCATCTCTGTAGTAAGGAAGACCCTGGTAGTAGCTGGCAATCAAACACCACGAAATGGTTCTAAATGAGAATATTGTAGAATATACAATTTAGATCTAAAATACAAGATTAACAGACATTATCAGGTGTCACAATCATGGCATGGTAATATTTAGCACATATTTAGTCTTTTGAGGCTTGCAAAATTCAAAGAAAATGACTTTCAGAAGTTTGCTTTTTAATTCTTCATTATGGTATACAGGCAGAAGATTATACCGAATAAATCGGATTCTTTTAATAAATCTCACATAAGGGATGCAGAGGTACTGATAGTTAGTTAGTTAGTCGAGGTTCCAACTTCATGGCAACGGGTCATCTCCATTATGCTCCGTTCCTGTGCCAGTGAATATCACATAAAATGCTCCCCATCGTCCAATGTGAAAAGTGGAATAGGTAGGAGTCTCGGCAATCCAACAGCCCGCACAGGTACACTGTGCATAATGCCGCCGCCAGAATGCCAACACAAAAGTAATCCACTAAAACCACAGTTCATCGTCGATGGACTCAGCAGTCACCAGAAAGACCTCACTGACCCAGGTTTTCTCACATGGCTCGGTACAGGTCAGGTCAGTCTCAGCCATCATGTTGCCTGCACAGAATTGAAAGATTAATATGATATGACAGAATCCCTCATGGGGAGATACAGGGAGAGAACCAGATAGGTTCCAGTGAATCAAGACATGAGGAAAACACACTGGTGCTGGACAGAACATAGGCTGATAAAAACCTGATCTGTATAAGAAAACATGTCCTTTCTCTAGAACTAATATGGCAAAAGGAGTCTAAAAACATAAGGAGAAGAAAATTTGAGGCCGAATAATAATATGGGGAGGATATAGAGAGAGCTGCAGGAGACAGATCAACGTGAGTTGAATGAGGGCTTATGGGGTTAAAGGGTAGATGAAGAAAAGTGTATAGTTAATAAAAGATTAGTTAGTCTTTCCTCTTGAGCCCAAGACGGCGCATAGTGCAGAAGTCATGGCTCTCCATGCCTGGCGGTTCGCTGCTACCTGTTGTAGATCTTGGATGTTTACTTGGCCATTGAATGAGCCTTCTCTAATGATGGTTCTACGCAGGGTCTCTCTTGGTCTTCCCCGTTTTCTTTTCCCTACCTGTGACCATATGAGGGCTTGGTAGGGGAGTCTTGTCTTGTCCATTCTGAGTACATGGCCGATGTAGTTCCAACGGCGTTTTCTTATAAAATTGGATACAATATCTTGCTTAGTCTCTTGTCTTATTGGCGTATTGGTTCTGAAGTCTGTCCAGTGGAGGTTTAGAATTCTTCTAAGACATTTGTTCTCAAAATTATCTAATTTTTTATCTAAAGCTACCGTTGATTTCCAACTCTCACATCCATACGTTAACACTGGAATCACACAAGAGTTAAAGATTTTAAGTTTCGTGTGTTTGCTGAGTGTCTTTGACTTCCAGATGTTTGACAGTTTATTGAAGGCACCAGATGCCAGTGTGATTCTAATAAAAAGTACAAAAGTACAAAATAAAGAACCAAACCTTGCTTTTCTATTTGGACAACAAACAAGTGAGGCTAGATGTAATGTCTACTATCATTACTATTACTGATATGAAATAAAATATATACAAAACAACAAAGTTAATAAACACAGTCAAGACAGTGACAGACTAATTCTTATTGTCTTGAAATTAACCAAAAGGGCTATTGGAAAATATTTAACACAAACATAAACAAAAACCACCCAAAAAAAAATAGAGTAATAATGCACAAAACAAAAGGATAATCAACAAGATAAAAACAAGGCTGAAATTTAAAATGCAATCCCTCTCTTTCCTCGCCCCACCCTCTCTCCCTACCTATATGCTTATTTCAGTCTGAAGAATGAAATAAGATAAAGCCTAGTGACATGAAATGACATAAGGCATATTGCAGATATAGTGCTAGGCCCATAATATCCGTGACTGAATAACACACATGGGATACTATGGTCAACATTATGCTGGACATCTCAGCATTTCTCAAACTCTCACGCTCATTTCATGAGACAGGGATAACCCCAGAGCTGCCCTGGCTGAGAACATTCAACTTTGCCTCCATTAGGAATCAAATCCATGACCACGGTTTGTTAGGTAAGTGGACTAGTCACTACTTCATATACCCCTATGTTATTAGAGTAACAAATCTATTAGACAAACAATGCATACATATTTAACTATTTCCATCCCAGAAGTTCACAACGGCTACCCAATAAGGGAAAAATCAATAACAACAATATCAGAAGTGTATTATTTTTACAGAGGCTATAAATACATCTTATGCAATAAGTCACTATCATTTAATATAAGAAAGAGAGTGCTGAAGTGCTATATAGAACCTGTTTTGCTGTATAGCAGTGAATTTTGTAATGTAAATCAACAAATAAGGAAGAACTTGAAAGCAACAGAGATGTGGTTCCTGAGACAAATGTTGCTAACTCCTTGGACCGCCAAAGTAACTAACAACGATTGACTGAAACAGGCTAATGAAACTAGAACATTACATTCAACAATAAGAATGAGACAAACAGCTTTCTTTGGTCACGTGATGAGAAGAGAGGCATTGGAGAACATTGTGACAACTGGAAAGATCAAGGGAAGAGAGGCAGAGGCAGACCACGAGAAACAATGCTGGATGTATTGAGACGGTGGCATGGAGGAATATCATCAGCAGAGCTGATCCAGAAAACTAAAGACTGAGATATGTGGAGAATCATGAACACCTATGCCAGCTTGCACGGCAATTGATGATGATGATATATACATACCTTGTTGTTTTTTTTGTGTGTGGTATGTTCTGACATGATAATTGGTAAATGTAAAGAATAGCCAATCATACACAGTGTGTTTTTTGGGACACAAAGAATTGACACTGTACGTAAAAGTGTGCAAACAAAAGGAAGCACATCTGATTACTAAAATAACAAAAACAAGAAAGCTGAAGAAAAATCTACTGCTTATGATGAGGAAATGCAGAATTGAGTATCAGGTGAAAGTATATTCTCATCAGTCAGCAGTACGGTTATTGTAGAGACAATTATTTAGTATAAAATAATGTGAAAGATTCAATGGATGTACCAATCTGCAGTGGGCACAACACATCAGCGATCAAAATGCAAACAAAATCAAGATCATCAATAGCCCTTATAGAACATGTATAATGAAAAAATATAGCTCAAGCATCTGACAACACTTTTCTGTCTGTGAAATAAACTCTTCACAAAAGCCATCTGTATCAATACCTCAAATTCAACATTTTATATTTAATTACTATTTCTACACTTGAGGCTTAAACCGCCACCTGTTTTAATTCCTACAACTGGTGTAAATTGCATACTGTTTGAGCACATGTGTCGAAACAAGAAAAAAGAGCTGATGAATAAATAATATTACTACTTACGATGTCATAAAACCATTCACGTAGTTCTGATTTAGAATCTGAAATGAGCACAGAAAGTTTACCTGAAATAAATCTGTATACTGCAAGTTTAAGTCTTAAAAAAGCATTTGAATTTTTTTAAAGTTTTAAATCAGAAAAGTGTGTTGGTTTACTTATGCAAGAGAAGATGAGAAGTAATGGTGTTGGAAAACTCACAATGATTGTTGCAGTTATCCCTCAATTGCTGTAGTGTTGGAAACATTTGTCATTTGCTGCTAAATATTATATGTTGTAATATCTGAAAATGAGAAAGCTGGACTTGCAATAAATTAATTGTGAAACAAATTAATGTACATTTAGATACAGCAGACAAGGTGAACATACTTTCAACAAGTTAAAACTGTGGTACAATAAAATTGCTAACTGACCAAGAAAAATGCACTCTAAGTAAATCAGATGAAAAATACTTTGAAGCTTTTGAGATGTGGTATCACAGAATTCAAAGAGTGCGCTGGACAACAAACAGATCACAAGAAAACATTATTTTAGACACTGAGGGAAATAGAAAACTTATGGAGAAACATACCAAAAACAAGTTTATTGTCTTGGTTTTGTCACAGATAGTTAGTTAGTTAGTTAGTTAGTTAGTTAGTTAGTTAGTCGACAGATCATCCTCATTCCACATCAAACCATTCAGTCCATAAGTGCTCGGATCGCCTCCTCAGCAAATCCCGCAGTGTGTAGCGGCTCACGACACCAGTTCTGTGTTGGTTTATTACTCTTCTTTGGCTACCCGCGTAGTGTTCTTGTTTGGCCACAGACTGGCACCTTACTGTCTTGACAGACGATAGTTTGTAAAATGGAGTTATACTTCTCCATAACTTGCTGTTCTTGCAGCCTGACCATGGTTGTAGATTCCCAGTCATCGCTTGGTTCTCGTTAACGACTTACTTCTTGTAGAGCATACAGAATGTCTGCCTAGTCCATGTCTCGTCTGTCTTCCACAGTAGCTCTACCTGCAAGCCTGTCAGCCTGCTCATTCCCTTGTACACCTGCATGCCCTGGCGCAAAGATGAAACTAATCTTTGCCAGCCGAGACTGCTCCAGAGACAGCAGCCACTCGCTTCGGACCTCTTTGTCACAGCATGAGGTACGAAGGTCTAATACTGAGAAGACATCACACACACAAGTATCTAAGACTGTTTGGACTGTTTGGAGATATTTAAAGCTGAAGAGTGTTGCTGAGAAAAGGAAATCTGGAAGACATGATCAGATGACTTCAATACGTCTTTGGATTGACTATCCTGAATATAGATACAGTTACCACAAAAAATTTAACTTAAAAAGCTGGAAAATGCATGTCAATATAAATGGTAAATGTTATGAGAATGAATTGGAAACAACAGTATGTTTATATTAATACTATTAATAATAATAAGGCTTGATTTTGAAGAACAGGTGTATACAGACTTCAGTTACAATATGTTTGTAGATTGCTGTGAAGGTAACAACAAGAGATAGCCCACAACCAAATCAACAAACCAAACTCTCAATAATCAGTCCCTACTGATCTTAGTTTACTGTGATGTTTATTCATTCCCTCTGTCAAGTTTACAGAAAGACTGGTCAGATACATAGTCAAGATCAAGACCATAAAGATGATCCAGAGTTCACTGGAGCAACAAAATTTTACATTTTATGAAGTATCAATACAGATCATAAGAAAACAGCTAACAGAAATATGAAGAGACTATGAACTCCACACTCCAGAAGAAGAGAACATGTGATTTCATAAACGTTATTTTTGACATAACGTGTAATCAGTGACAAAGAGCTGACAGATGTTATATTGTTCTCTCTCTAAATAGCTCCCAAAAACAATTATATTATTAACCATCCACTTAATACAATTATATAAAAGTAATAAAAAATAAACATGTCAAATTTTAGTTTATACTTCACCATCTATTTTTCTCATTATTCTCAAATTAATCACTTCAAACAGAAAAAAGGTTAATGCATTACAACTCATATCAGATATTGGAGTACAATGGTTTACACCATATTTTAATAGCTACTGTCATATTTTAGTAGAACAATTGTACGATCTATGTTTATCTTCCTGTGAAGGAGCATGATGTACCTAACTATCAGGATAGGAGTTGAGACAGGCTAAAAAAAGGACAAATATCATGATTTGACTAATGAAGCATGAGGAGATCATTTGGAAAATAGATATCCAAGAAGATATTTTGCAATGGTCAAGTTCCACCCAGGTAAACACTGCAGCACTATGAGTGTGGTGTTTATATATTCGATCATTCGGACCAGAAAGGTAACCCGGTCAACAAATGTCTGAAGAAGTCGTATGCGTTGGTCGAAAGGTGCAAATACTGCAACTATACTGTAAACAGGCACAATGCAATAATGTCTAAAACAACATTCTGGACGATGCAGAAGGAACAGAAGAAGATCATGAAGATATTATGTCAGATATATATCAGATAGCACAAATATTATTTTAGGATACAACAAATGTACAAATGATTGTCACTAGTTCTGTGATATGTGTAGTGATATACACTTTTGTAAGAAGGCTGCAATGGATGAACGAGCAAGAATTAAACACAGTAGTTTCCTGATAAACAATAGCACAAGCTATAAATAACATAAACATGAAGTAAAACAAATGTATGTGCACATTTAAAATAATTTACATTCACTGAAGAATGTACTAGATCTAATGAACTGAATGTCATCACATGGGGTGACATCATCAAGGATAAAAAGAAACAGAAACAGTTTTTCTAGCAGCAAAGAGATGTATACGCTTGGGAAGCTGAATCTGAAATAGAAAGAAGAGAATGTGGTGGCAGAGGAGAAAAGGCCTGTTTCTGCATGATCAAGAGAATATCAGGGATAAGCTGCAAAGTAAATAATTTATGATGAAAAGATACAATGACATTATTTGTGTACCTACCCTTGCCCAGCACCCGGTTCCAACTTCATTATTGAAGGTACTGAAATCTTCTGAAGACCACAGTGCATGTCTTGTCACCTGAGCTAATTCGGGGGAGTCTGTGCCAGGGTAGTGACATCTTTGGATACATAAACAAAAAATGTGTGACCATAAATAAGTAATCCTTTCCACACAAATGACAAGTAATTATAGAATTATCAGAATGAACTATCACCATTGCATACTGGACAAGTCTATAGATGCTAACGTCTCCTCTTTAGAATTTCTAGGAATATGTGGCAACTGATCACTCCAGTTTGGTTTTGGTTTGCTAGTCCTCTTGTGTCCCATACGATGACTCCAAGTCTCTAAACTCACTGTTTAACAATGTTTGAATAAAGCCACTGTCCTATACATGTCATCAAAATCAGCAGTTTCATCTAGGTATTTTATGGCATTTATTATGTCTACCCTGTCATTTTATGGACCTTTCATAATAGATGCTGAACCAGCCAAAGTATCTGCCTTTTCGTTTTCTTTGACACAAGCATGACATGGCATGAAAATGAGTCATATCAAAAGTCTGATAATTAACCAAAGAATTATGCACATACTATTGTTATTCTTTCACATGCATTTTTTTAAATGTGCACCTAACAGTACTGATTAAAGGTAGATGTGTAAGAAGTACGTAAACGTTTTAGAGTGATAAAACATAGCTCTCCTGCTGGTAGTAATAACAGGTAGTCCCATCACAAATAGTTGGGGTGTTAAATGTTAACCCTTCTAATACTTTGGGCCATGGCATAATGCAGTGGAATGGCTAAGTTCCCAGTTCAGCCAACTTTCCTTTTCAAATAATTCAAAAACAATTATCCAGCACCTATATTATGAAACTGGGTCAGTCCCAAAGCCATAGTGATTTGCAAAAGGGATCATGTTACTGATGGGAATTGAAAACTGGACCCATGTCTTCATAAGAAATTGCACTACAAGATTACCATTTTGAGTCTTAAAACAAAAGCATATTTACAGTATTGTAACTCTAGGAGATCTACAACAAGTATTGGATACTGTAGTAATAGAGAGTGGGGGAAAAGAGGGACTAAATGAATATCAAGAAAATGTAAACCATATTTATATCATAGAAACATATAACACCAAAATGTGATATAGTAACAGAAGGGAAAATTCATAACCAAATTAATAAATTTAAATGCTTGGTGGAAATCACAACATCAGATTGAAGATGTATAACAGAGACTAAGGGCAGAGAAAGGCAGAGGGTGCTAAATGCTATATAGAACCTGTTTTATTGTATGGCAGTTACACATGCAATGTGAATAAACAGATTAGGAACAGCCAAGAAGCAAAGGAGATTAGATTTCTTAGACAAATGTAACCAATATCTTGAATTGCCAGGATGTCAGTAGGTAGCTGAGATACTGATAAAGATTTGCCTGTTTGATAACTGCACCTTAACTATACTAGAGTCTGCCCAGGATGCTGCACAAGGAGGTGAAGACAGGTCTTGGACAGTATGAATACTGTTCCTTTCAGTGCATCTGCATCCTTTACTTATGCAAATAAAGATTAAATTAAGTGTCCAGTCCATTAGCATAGGAGCTGTGGTAGCATAGTGGCTAGCTTGCTGGCCTGCCGACCTAGTAGTCTTGTGTTTGAATCCCTAATGAGGCAGATTTTAATTTCATTGACATAGGCTCCCAGATCGACTCAGTCTAAAATGGGTACCAGCAAATGTCCTGGAAAGTAAAAGTGGCTGGGATGATGCTGATCACATCACCCATCAAGTGCTGATAAATTGGACTAGCACCGTATTCTTTCTAGAGTGTTCTAGAGTGTCTATGGGACAAGCACCTTATAACCAATAGGTCCAAAGGCATGTAAAAGAGTCCTTTATTTGTGACTTACCCAATAGCATAGACATCTGAGGCCAGTTCAGCATCCTTCAAGATGTCGTTGGCAATATCCCACATATTATCTGAAGCTACAATCAAGACATTCAGAAATCCTCTTTGATCAAGAAGCTCCCTTAAAGTCTGTTGAGAAAAAAGCAATATTAAGATGAGCCTGTTAATTTCTCAAAAATATGTGAGGAACACAAATTTGTACATTTCTTGCAAACACATTAGTCATCAATATATTAATAAGCTGAAATCCTTTCTCTCCACATTTTTATTCATCATCATCATCATCATCATCATCATCTTCCACTTTTGCCGTCAAGCGTTGGGAGGAATAATTTGCGTTCCAGCACCTGATGGGTGGCACTGGATAGTTTCATTCCGTGTGAATGTACAATGTCTTTGAAGTCGTCAATCCATTTTCTTCTTGAACATCCTCTTGGTCTCGTCGCAGATGATCTTTGATGTAAGGCCAGTGATGGTAGTTGATGGTGTTGCATTCTAACGACATGGCCAAACCACTTGATCTTCTGTCTTTTAATAAATGTGGCACAAGGCGTTGATCCCATTGTCTGTCTAATAACAGCATTTCTTACTCGGTCTAGGATTATTAAGTTGGCAGCTCTCCTCAGGCATCTCATCACGCAGGTGTTGATTTTGTGAAAGTGTGATTTGGATAAAGTCCAAGTTTGAGATTGGTAACATAGGGTTGGTGTGAATACCACATTTTTATTAATCCCCAGTAAACTGTTATATATTTGTATAGCACTCTAAAGTGCTGCAGAAGTACTAGTATAGTGGTTTGTGCACTTGCTTTTTTAAGACATGGGTCAGAGTTCAATTCCTAGCAAAGACAGGATTCTTTTTTCCAACCAGTCTAAAGTCGATCCAGATTCATATAATGGGTACTGGATAGTTTGGGGAAGTGTTTAGGAAGAAAGGAAAGGTTGCGGTACAGGATAATTTTCAGAGTTATTTAAGAATAAAAAATTAACTTTATTTTCAAATGTACAGAAAACTTTCTAGTCTCTCTCATTCCATAAATTATTTCATTCATAATCACTTATTAGATTAATATTAAGCACCAACAATAATATAGGCATGGGATTATGGACAAACCATTTCTACATAACTAATAATAATTTTTACCGCGGTAAGGGAAGTACGCCTGGTGGGAAATACCACAGGACAAGGATACTTAATATAGTACAATGTTTTATGGGGTCCTGTTGTAAGATAGTACTCAAATAGTTTGTAATTGTATGTAAACTGATATTGTTGAGTCTTTGATTAGCTTAAGATTAGAAAGTGTCCGCAGCAGAATACACTAAGCTTGTTTTGCACATATCTATCCTAAAATTGGTGATATGTAATATTTTTAGGTATTTGTCGCACTATATTTAAACAATGGCCAAAGGTGATTTTGAGCACTTTGAGATATTATAAGGGGCGTTCATTTGAAATCCATTCATGCCGCACCGTGCGTAAATGTGTATGTTGAACATGATCATGTCATAGCCATGTGATAAGTACTGACCAATGAATAAAAGAGCACAAGCTTATCGTCCCATGATGCATAGGTTCTGTTTCTGACCGTTGAGAAAATGGCCGGGTTGATACAAAATCCGTCCAAAGAAGCTCAAAGAGCGGTTATTCAGTTTCTTTCATTTTAAGGATGTCGACCAGTTGACATTCATTGAAGAATGCAGGCAGCTTACGGTAACTAATGTGTGTCGAAGACAACAGTGACGACTTTGCATGAATGTTTCGGAAAGGACGTCAGTTCACGACAGATCTTCGATGGCCGGGTCAAGCGCATATTGTTGCAACAGAAAAAAACAATCGCCAACATTGATGCAGCAGTACAGATGAACCGTTGTCGAAGCATACGTTCACTATCGAAAGAATTTGATGTGTCAATTGGGACAATTCAAAAGGTCGTTCGTAAGAAACTGCAATATCGGAAGGTGTGTTCACAGTGGGTACCGCAGATTTTGACTGGCCACCAAAAAGAGGAAGGCATGGGATGCTGTTTGAACCACTTGCTGCGTTACAGAGTGGAGGGTGATGCATTTATCTTCCGCATAGTGGCACGCGATGAATCATGGTATCAACACTTTGAGCTGAGCAGCAAAAGAGAGAGCATGCAATGGAAGCATGCTGGATCACCAAAAGCCCAAAAATAAAAAAATCAAGTTACAGGTTTCCGCTGGTAAGGTTATGCTCAGCGCATATGTTGACCATGAAGGGCTATTGTTGGCCGACTTTAAAGAACCTGGTGTTAACATCAACTCTACCCACTACTTGCAAACACTAGACAAGCTGCAAAAAGCCACTAAGAATAAACGACCCAGCATGCTTTCTTGCGGTGTGATTTTGTTGCATAATAATGCTTGTCCGCATGTTGCAAAGACTGTGAAGGAAGCATTAGCAAGGAAGAAGTGGGAAATTCTGCAACACACAGCCTATAGTCCTGATTTGTCACCATGTGATTTTCATTTGTTCAGACCTCTCAAAAAGGCACTCAAGGGGCAACGATTTCACACAGATGAAGACATAACATACACAGTAAACACTTGGTTCAGTGAGCAACAACAATCCTTTTTTTTGCGGACGGCATTCGCCACCCACTTGAGCAATGGGATGCTTGTCTGAATGCCTACGGCGACTTCTTCTGACCAACCCATGGTGCATAATTCATTCAGAATGAATGCTTTGTTTAATTCTACCACACCTGTTAATGTTTCTTTCATACTTTTGTAATAAAGCCATTGGAACAGGTTTCAAATGAACGTCACTAATATTTTGTGGATTAGTATGGTCTTGTTAAAGAGGAAGAAGCATTTTCAGAATGGTAATAGCTAGAGATGTATGTATACGTTGTACATTTATTATGAATGAAGCCTGTGGCCCATTTCTGGAGTGAAAAAATTCATTTAGTGATTGAAATGGAATAGCCATCCTAGATTGTGCAATAGTCAATATGTATCTGCATGTGAGAAGTATACATTATCTTTCTTGTGTTTTCATAAAGAAATTTTAAATGTTGGCAAGTTGGTAAACTGTTTTGCTATCTGTTTAACAAGTGCTTGAGCATAAAAATTAAAGTTTGTATCAATAAGTCCCAAGTCTTTAGGAAGAAAAGAAAGGTGACAGGAAAGAGAACTTTCCTACCTATCTCATTATGCTGTAGCCTAAAATATGTGAAGGCTTAACACTTCAAACTCTATTGACAGAATCTGCAGGGGAACTCATCATCATCATGCGCCATGTGTAGGTCCCCATGGCCGAATGGATAAGAACGGTGTTCTCAGACATGCTCTGTGCTGATGCCAAGGTTAGCTGTTCGTCCCCTACACCAGACAGCTGGACTAAAATGTTGACCTGTCGTCCTTGACTTGGGGACGTAAATTACAAGTACCTCTGAAGTTGGAGTGGGTTCGCCTGATGGCAAGGGACACTGTTAATAGGGAAAGCTGACCACATGCAAAATTCAGTCCTTCATTTCTATAAAAATAGTGTGTATGGAATACGCTTGAGTTCAAAGCGAGCGAGCGCCAAGAAAAAAAAAGTGTGCCATGTCGATATGCGTGTGTGGTCATGGTTCGCCATCTCTCATGGTCACCAGAACCTAGAATCAGGTCTATGTTCTTGTTCTGATTCTGCCATGTGTCCCAGCCATCCAGGTTTTTGTGTCTCTTGAAACTACATTTAAGTTTTTTTCTAAAATACTGCAGAGGATTTTAAAAAGCCATCATATCTCAGCTCAATGAATACACAGCCAGAATTCTTAGTGGTAGAGGTCAGACAACATACAAGAGTTTGATAAACACAGTTCAGGGAACACAGTGTCCACCAGAGTAAGTGGACAACTCTGTACATGAGCAGAACTGAGAACTTACTTGTCTTAACAGCTGAAAACTGCTGTCACTGGCAAAGGTCACAAACCGCCCATATGAGTATGTAAATCAAGGTAAAAGTACAACATTAAATTTAAAAAGTGATCCTGATTTGTGTTTAGTGATGATACTCATCACAGCTCTCCAGCCAGGTCCATAGGTGCTTCAGTCTCCTCCTTAGCATCTCTGTCAACGTATATATTGACCAATCACACCAGTTCTGTGTTAATGATTCAAAGGTGTTGTATCCTTAACAAAAGTGATTCTATTGATAGTATATCTTCTTCTAAAGCTACCTGGTGATCATGACTCTACAATCCTTGCTGTCATCTGATATTTTAATGAAGTAGACATTCCACATATTATTAACTATTTCCCAGTTGTTTATGTTTTCTATATACATTTTTCCATCTTCTGTTGTTTCTTTTGCCTAGTGTTTTCCTCACATGAAGTTAATTTTCTATTCCACATGAATTTCATTTTGTTTTATTCCTTATGTCTTTGATGAGTGATCTAAGTAATACTTACAACTTTTAATAGCTCATTATTTGTTTTCTTAACTGTCCACGATTCTTCAACACTTTGTCAATAAACACATCTCAATTTCACCATTTCATTACGCATTGTACAACATTCATATCCATATAAAAGAACAAAGTATACATCATTTTGGCTGTCTGAATTGTTTGCTTACAGCGATATTTCTTGATGATTGTCATTCTAGTAAAGATTCCTTGAATGTGATATTTCCATTTATCTCTGTGTCACACTTTTCACCAAACGTCACCGTAGTGCCTTATTACAAAATTATAAAATACACTTTGAGTATACATTATTATTTTAAAAACAAGCTGTAACAACGTTATTAACTTCATTTGTTGTTTTCTAATTTGTTGAGGGAATAATCTAGTTTCAAGAAGTTAAACATTCAGCGAATGAAATAAGACAAAATATAGTTTGAAATCCTACCTTAATATAACCAATATTATAATCTCTTTCATTCCATATCTGAAAAATGCAATAAACATCTAACCATTACACTTGATATTACAAGAATGAGTGAATGGGGTGACAGGAACAAAGAGAAGGGAGGGAAGTGAGAAAGAGTGAATGTGCGGGGGAGAGAAAAAGACAGGAGAAAGGAAGAGAAGTAGACAGAGGAGTGAGAGGCTGAGAGACTGCTAAGAGTGACAGAAACAATGATTGTTACATATGGACTATTGTCCTCTGCAATGATACATATATATCTCTTGTGTGTGCATACGCACAGACATATCTATATATACTGATGAGATGTCTAGAGGTATGAATACAGAACAGTAGTTGGACTTTCCTTGGCTTACATTAATTCAATCAAGACCCATGAGTATGAAAATAGAAATAGCAGAAGTCACTGCAACTTTTCTATGGTTATCTGAAACAGCAATCACAGGGGACACCACTGTGTCTGATTCTCAATCTATGCTGCAAAATATCCATTAGGGGTGATTATCATTTGAATAGTTATACAGATATATCTATTCATGATCGTAGATAAATCTTTTGCTTAATTTACTTTGGGTGTTAAGAATGAGTGTAGTGATTAGCCAGCTGGAGTTGTACATCAATAATGGGGGAACTGTGAAAGGACAAAGGACAGATTACAAGCGTTACATATGACCAACAGTTACAGGTGGATACAACAGTTGATGAAACCATTCAATTAAACTTTTGCAATATGGTATCACTTGTGGCAGTAGCGGGTATGATCATAAGTGGACTACATAGAGGCATTCATACTCATTGTGCTACAGGAACAATCATCACTGCATGACAACATTGCTCAGAAAGACAGAGCACACATTGATGTGTAACTAGTGTAATTACATGATTCTAGTTAAACAAATGGTAACTGTTAGTTCTTCTGAATTTTTATTGAAGCTGTTTGGATGTCAACCTAAACAACACAGGCTGACCTATGGGGTTATGAATGGCTATATTGCTTTTGAGCACCAGTGAGAGAAGCAGAGAACATTTCTTTAACCAATTTTCTTGTCATAAATTTGATAACTGAATACATTATATAATAGTGAGTGCCCTAGCAAAGCTGGCAGCAAACTATGATGGTATTGTTATGAGCACAGTCGATTCCCATTTGATTCCCGGGCTTCACACCTGAGAAAGTGAGGGAACCTAATACTCCATGCATTCAGGCCTACAGAATGTGATGGGGCTATCACATCACAGACATGCAGGAAACTGTTTTGGTGCATATTATACATATATTTATATAAATATGCATCCTTAAACGTCTGCCTGTCTAATAATCTATGTGCATATATAGATTTCTATTCTACATCTAATCTCCTACAATATGACACAAAACATGATAAATTTTCATACTTAGTATACTTAGAATGATAATTATTCTGACATCACTGTACACATGTTTCCTCCATATTTGCAATGCATGTTCAATAGAGAAAAATGCTACCTTGCACTCTATTATATATATATATATATATATATATATATATATATATATATATATATATATATATATATATATATATATATATATATACCAAAATATTAAATAATTTAAAGTAAACAATTAACAGCATTACTCCTTTTTTTACATTTCTACATCATTTTAAGTTTGATTATTTCTGTACACGTAAAGAGCACACAATACAATTACTCAGTTTCATTATAATTTATAATAAAATGTTACCCCTATGAAATCAATGTCCAGATTGTAGTATGCTTTAGCTCCGGCTATCCATCTGACCACATAATCAGCTAGGACTGAAACATTTCTGTATGGATCAGATGTTCCTTGTCCAATCCAGCTAGGAAAGCCCCATGGCAGAGCATACAGTTTAATATCAGGGTTCCTCTGAAATTATTAATTGTTTTTCACAACATGAACAGAAAGAACAAAATACATCCAAAACTGCTTAACGCATTTTCAATATGCAAAACAAAAACTGTAATGGAAGTAAATTTATTGAGATTGAATAATCAGATTACAGGAATTATAACCTCACACTAGAAAACTTTCTTTTGAATATTGACTGGAATGATATCAAGTTGTATTTATTTCCCTCATAATTAATTACAACCACAAGTGATGGATTGCTTGCCTGGTATGCAGCTCCAACTTCATTGGTTTTATTAAATGACAGTTATTGTGTGTATCTCTTAACAATATTTCAGTAGTAATCTGCTTTTCATGTCTAAACATGTGTCTTATCAAACTCAATTTAGTCTTCACAGTGGGATGTCTTCCTCTATAAAGTCTGAATGCCCAATATTCATTATGTGAGAGAATTCACTTCTCTGTCTATCTAATTAGTTTAGTTTAGTCGACGGATCAACATCATGGCACACGGGTGTAACCCATAAATGCTCCGTTCTACTGCTAACTCAAGTCTGAGTCTGGAGAATCTCAGCTCAGTGCATGAACTCCGTAGCACCGACGAGGATCCTGAAATACTTTGGGTAAATTTTTAACTAAAAAGTTTGCCTGGGCAGCGCCGTTGGGCTACTCTTTTTTTAATTTCCAACTGCCATGGGATTGTTTACATGCGCAACAATACACACGGGCGTCCGACGTCTGATCTCACTACCCGGAGACCAGGGGGAATTTTGTTACTAGAAGTCCACGTGAAAACATCCCGGCCCTCACCGGGGCTTGAACCTGGTACCTCCAGCACACTCAAGGCGGACACCATACCTCGAGACCACTCAGACACCCCCCCCCCCCACCCCCAGATATCTGTTTATCTAATAAATATCACATTATGCTTTGCGTTTTATTCTTTTTATGAATGTAATACATTTTAAAGACCCTTTTACACGCCTTAAGGCACATCAGATATTTGGTGCTAACCCATATTTCTTAAGGACCAATCAGCGTTCGGTGGATGATACGGTCAGTACCATGCCAGCTTCCTTTACCTCCCAAGACATTTCCTGATACACTTTCTAGGCTGTGTCAACCTGTGAGCCCAGATCAGGTTTTAAAATCAACCTGGATTCAATGTAAGCCTATTTGATGTGAAAAGGTTTATTTGAGCCCATATGTTAGTAAACCATGTTCCTTCTCTGTTTTCTAAGTTTGTTACACTGTCTTCCCAGGGTTCAGAAATACTCAGCAGAGAATATTGAAGGTGATTCTAAATGGCTTGTTAAATGTATTATATTTTCACTCTGTTCCTGCATCCATCAATCTTATTAACCCTACCAGACCTGAGGCCCTAACCCTAACTGTCCCCTATACCTGGGACTCCTGAGCATTAAAGAGAAAAAACCAACATGATGTAGAAAAATGTTAGTTACATGCAAACAAGTGGTTAGAATAAGATGTAACTTGGAGACATTGTAGAAAATAGGTCTATACCTTTCATCTAGCGCCGATATTCCACCTTTGTGTGCCAATCCAGTCTGAATAAACCAAAGTATTCGATCACCTGTTGGACTGTGAAAAGCCTAGACCTACTTCGTTTCTTGTTGAAGTGCTTGGTTCATCAATCGCTCGTTTCATTGTGAATTTTCATAAATTTTTTGCGTTAATCCACACAAAGTCAATTCAAACCTACGGGGGCAGACATTTGCAATGGCTAAACATGAGTTTTGACCACAATTGGTTGGTTATTTTTAGTTTGTGACGCATATTTATCACGAAATAGGCAAAATGCCGAAAATTAGGGTCAGCGGTATAGCGGCAGATTCAGAAATTTCCGAAAATCGGTACAGCTGTCTGGTAGGGTTAAGACTAGTTTAGATGCTGTAAGAGTTTGATTATTATGTTTATTCAAAACAATGTATTATTTTAGTGAATGTAAACACAGAAGCAATGTATTGAACAATATGTACTATTTAGTATTTCAGCCAAAGTATTATTCACTTCATATAACACATAACTCTGCAGTTACACCAGGCAAGAGATTGGGCAATATATTGTTTAGAGCTTCTGTGTTTAAAGAATATGTTTATATTGGAATATGTTCAACTGTTTTATTCAGGTCTTAGTCAAATATGACTGAGCTACCCTATGACAGTAGATGGTACTATCTGCTTTCTGTTAGCGATGAATGTTAGGTGGCGCTTACCTAACCTGACACCCCACACTGTACTAACAGTTTCGGGCGGTGGAGTGCAATTGGGAGAGTACAAGCCTTATCATGGTGCAAGGAAATGCAACCTAAACACTAAATATCATGGCAGGGCAAACCAGGCCCTAAGCCTTAGTTGGCAACTGGTCTAGGATCGAAGCTCCAACAGGCAGACATTAGAGCATTGTTTTGCTGATCCGGCAGCTTCTGCAGCTTGTCTTGTTCCAGATGTATTGGTGTTACCTTTCCTCTGGCGTAAACTAGGCAGGCCGAAAGAGGGATTATGCTGCATGGGCAACACATGGTCTCCATAATTCAGCCCAGGCTTTGTACGATTATGTAAGCATATTGTAACAAATCCTGAAGAATATACGGTGAACAGATGGCGACCCTTAGCAAAGACTGCCCAAGAGAATTTTATAAACGTGTCACCACAATGAGAAACAGAGATGCATGTTACAACCCAACCACCATCATAAACAGCAAAAGAGGTATACCAATATTTAATCCACAACAAAGACTAGCAAGGTGGGCAGAATACTTTCAAGAACTACTTAACCCCACAGATAACATAGGAAACCTCACTTTTGTGCCTAAACGCCAGGGACAGCAAGAACCAAATTTCATACCTGCAGAAGTCAAAGCAGTTATACAGAAAAGTCCTAAAAACAAATCACCAGGTCCAGATGGAATAACCACAGAAGCTAATCAGGCCTGTGGGGAAACAGGAGTTAAATGGCTAACAAGACTTTTTAATATAGCATGGGAAGAAAGAAAAGTCCCAGATGATTGGCAACAGGCAATAATAGTACCAATATGGAAAAAGAAAGGCAATATGAGAGAGTGCGAAACATACAGAGGTATATCACTCCTAAGCCATATAGGGAAAATGTTTGCAAAACTTTTGGAACAAAGAGCTAGACCAATAGTTGAACAACAGTTAAGCAAAGCACAATTCGGTTTTCAAAAAGGTAAAAGTTGCACTGATGCATTATTTACACTTAGACAAATTTGTGAAAAAACTATTGAATATAGTGACCAGCAGAATATTGTGTTTGTAGATCAGGAAAAGGCTTTTGATAGAGTAGACAGATACAAATTATGGACCATCCTTGAAGACTATGGGATAGAAGGGCAACTGCTAGAAAACATCATAGCCATGTACCACTCGAGCCAAAGTGCAGTAAGAATACAGGAAGGTATATCAGATATGTTCACAGTCAATACAGGAGTGAGGCAGGGATGTGTGCTCTCTCCCCTGCTATTCAATATCTACATGGACAGAATTTCCAAAGAAGCAAGCCTCGACAGACCAGATTCAGAAAATTTAGAACTCTTTACTCCAGATGAAACAACTGACCCACAGGGAATAAATGAACTTCTATTTGCAGATGATCAGTGCCTGTTTTACAGCGATGAGGGCAGATTACAAAATCATATTACTAATCTGAGTTCAACCTGCAGCAGATACAATATGAGTATAAACACAGCCAAAACCGAAGTAATGCAAGTTAGCAGATCGCCAGGCCAACTAAATATACAGATAAATAACACACCTCTGAAACAAGTTAAAGAATTCAAATACCTTGGAAGTATGATCACAGGAGATGGCAGATTGGACAGAGAAATTGAAATCAGATATCAAAAAGCTAGTGCACTTACATATCAACTATCACCCTTACTGAAACATCCAAACATACCCATGTCCGCAAAACGACAGATAATAAACAGCATATTCACACTAACCCTATGCTACCAATCTCAAACTTGGACTTTATCCAAATTACACCTTCGCAAAATCAACACCTGCGAAATGAGATGCCTGAGGAGAGCTGCCAACTTAACAATCCGAGACCGAGTAAGAAATGCTACTATCAGACAGACTGTGGGATCAACACCTTGTGCCACATTTATTGAAAGACAGAAAATCAAGTGGTTTGGCCATGTCGTTAGAATGCAACATAGCAACTACCATCACTGGCCTTACATCAAAGATCATCTGCGACGAGACCACGAGGACGTCCAAGAAGAAAATGGATTGACGACATCAGAGACATTGTACAACCTCACGGAATGACACTATCCAGTGCCGTCCACCGGGCGCTGGAACGCAAATTATTCCTCCCCACGACGCTTGACGGCAGAAGTGGAAGATGATGATGATGATGAAAGTAACAAACTATCGTCTGTCAAGATGGCAAGGTGCCAGCAGTAAATGTTCAGTTGTTTAAATAACTGCCCAATGTTCTTATTTGAAGTTACCTCAGTGAGTTCCTGTGTCCTGTTAAACTGTTAAACTTCTGTCATATTTCCATCATGGTGTCAAATAAAAATGCCAGCTCTTTTAACTAAACTGGTATTATTTTATGTAGATTTGGGTTGAGAATAGTGTTGACTAATTTTATCAATGTTGTGAATATTTCTTATGAATAGCACTTTATTATATATGTTATATCACCATCTTCTGCCTGTAATGTTTATGCAACTGTTGGAAGCCTCTTCAAATGGTACACTGACAGATATTAAAAGTTGCAAGTTTGTCACTGTGTTGTCACACATTTAAGTTTCTTGTTTTGAAATTTACTTCTTTCAAATTGTCCTGGCAGGTATTAAGAGCAAATTATTTAACATAATTAAAGAAAGGAAAGCAACACAAATCCCAATAAAGAAGCTTTCAAATGAAATGTAAAATTCTAATAATTTAAATTACTTAGGGAAAAGGTGTGAACACAAAAGTAGAAATAGTAAAATTATTATTAAATATCTCAACAATATGAAAGAAACATATACATGTGTATACGACTACACATCACCATAAAGAAGATGGGGAGTATGATATGAGTATTTTAATTGCTAGAAAGAAATGAATAAAGAAATAAAAATACGTTTTATCTGAAATAACATATTATATATCTTAATTATAACTCAGAAAGGTTGAACAGCATATTAATTACTTATACTAAATTAACAAGCAACAAAATTATCTTTAAAATAATTATTTTACAAATGACTTTAGACCTTCTTAGCTTCTACCATCAGCCACCATTCATATCCCCTTGAGTAGTTTTCATCCCAACTGCTGTGCATGTGTGATGCTTCTGTTCCATCTAAACACATGAAAAAACATACAAGTAGACAATAACGATAAAAGAGTGAATGCAACAATTTAACTAAAACGTGCCAAACTTAATGATCACAGCAGACCATGAAATTACTGGGGGGAAAAATAATTCGTACAGAATTAAAAATCAAACTCTCTATTCTTCTCTCTTTAACAGTCATTCACTCTCATACACATACATCCATACATGCACTAACAGAAAATAACAAGAAGACCAAAAATACTCACCAGTGCTTTGCATATCTCCACCAATTTCAACTTTCAATATTTGAAGGGAAGCTCCAAAATTTGGCTGGTTGGAAGAGAAAGTGAACCAAAAATGGATATATTGCATAACAATTTAGCCAAGTAGAAGAGAAAGTGAACCAAAAGTGGTTATATTGCATTAAGATTTAGCTAAATGGTGGGGAAAGAGAACTAAAAGCAGTTATCTTGATGTTATGCCAAAACAGAACTGGTGTAATCCATCAATATATGCTGACAGAGATGTTTGTTAAGGAGGAAAGTGAAGCAGTTATAGACCTGGTCTGGAGTGTGATGATAATAATCCTCACTAATCACTAGTTTATTTAATCAGAGAAGGGAAGGGGATAGGGGGAGAAAGGGTAAAGAGAAACTATATTTCTGGCACTTTGCTGTCTTGACAGACGATAGTTTGCTACATTGTGCTTCAAACAAGGTACAATTACAACCCATGTCAGTAGCGAATGTAACTGATCAGACCAATTCGCATGGCAAATGTTTGTCCACAATGGATGCATGTGAACACATGGTCATTTCCACCATCATGCACTATCTGACGTCTGACACGCTCAGTGTGTGACCTATTGGCAATCATTTGCTAGTCATCCCTCTATATTATGCCATAACAAGTATACATAGGAGAAACTATATCTTTTAAAAACTGATAACCACCATGACATTTCAAAATAACTTATACATTGAGACACACGCTACAAATAATTTGAGCAAAAATTAAACTGAACAAAGATCTATCGTATAAATTTACATTCTTTTTTTAAATTCTTACCAGAAACAAATAGTCCAATATTTCTTCTTGGAGCTGTTTGGGGTAGTTGGCAAGCAGCTTTGTGCTAGCCTAAAACAAAAACATTAATTTATAAATAATAGTTAAAATATGAGTAAATTAAACAGAAATAATGTTCTCACAAAAGTGAGTTGATACTCGCTTGTCTAAAACCCACAGGGTGAACAAAATAGTGCGAGATTTAAAAATACATGGAGTAGAGAATTAAAGAGAGAGATGAATAATATAGGCAGTACATAGATGGGGTTGAAGGAGGTAACTAAAAAATAGGATGGCTTGGCATGAGTTTGTTGAGAATACATGATAAAGTTCAAATGAATCAATTCTGATGACCTTTGACCTTCAATTAACTACTTTAAAATCTCTATAAGTACAAAATGGAAATCCCCAGTTGGCAATTATAGCATTTAAATTAATATATGTTATGTACATACAGACGGCTCTGTGGCGAAAGGCTTACGAATGCAATTAGTAACCCCGTATACTGCCCTCAAAAGACAGCTGTTGGCAATTTGGAAGCAGACCGCCTAGCGTTGCTTTCCAATACAAAGGTATGAGTTCCGGTAGTTCAGAAAGCAATGGCAAACTACTGAGCATAAGCTTGCCAAAAAAAATCACAGTAAAATAAGCTGAGATTGAGTGTGACTTTCTGTAAAGGATATGCAACTAACTTTTTTAAACATTCGGACATTAGAAGTAACAAACAACATGCTAGATGTGCACAAAATATACAGTTAACATTCTTCCTCTTCTTCGGATGCCTGGTCTGGAGCAAACAGCGATGGGTGATCTCTCTCTCTCTCTCTCTTTCTCTCTCTCTCATATTTTTTATGTATTTTCATCTTTCATATTACGAGGTATCATTTTGTATGCCACTTGATTGTCCTGTAACATGCCATTCCATATTTATTTTTTTTATTCTCATCTTATCATTTTGTATGCCACTTGATTTTATCATGTATAATATAACATTACTGTGATGTGAGTGAGAGAGAGAGAGAGAGAGAGAGAGAGAGAGAGAGAGAGAGAGAGAGAGAGAGAGAGAGAGAGAGAGAGAGAGAGAGAGAGAAAGAGAGAGAGAGGTAGAGAGAGAAAGAAGAGAGAGTTGAATTGCATCACTAATTTTTACGCTACATAATGTATATGTACAATTTTTTCTCCACTTCTTGCAATTGCGAGAATTCTCACAACAATCGACAATCGTCAGTGTCTCAATTGTGTGTAAAGTGTGGGAGTTTGTTCTTATTAGTTTCAGTGATCATGTGAGGCATCATGTACGTGTTTAGATGTGAGGATGTGTGTATGTGAGGGATATGTGTGGTGTGGGGAATGTATGTGTGGAGGGGTTGTGTGTTGGGGATGTGTATGGGTTAATGGGTGATGTGTGGATGTGTGAAGGGATGTGTAGTCGGTGGTGGATGTATGTGTGTGAGGGATATGTGTGTGTGTGTGTTGGGGGGGGGGGGGGATATTTGAGAGGATAGTTGGAAGTATGTGGGTGTTGGTGGGTTGGGAGGGGGTGTGGGTAGGGAATGTGTGTTTGGGTGGGTGAATGGGTGTGTAGGAGATTGTGTGGGTTGGGGGATGGGTGTGTAATGGGTGTGGGGGATGAGTGGGGGGGGGGGGGGGGGTGCATGTGAATAGGATATGTCTGTGTGGGTGGGAGTGTGTGAGTGTGGATGGGGTAAATGTGAGTGGGTGGAGGATGTATGTGTGGGTGGTGAGGATGTTTGTAGGTGGAGGATGTGTGAGTGGGTGGTGAGATGTGTGGGCGGGGATGTGTATGGGGAATGTATGCGGGGGATGTGTGTGTGGGTGTGGGAGGGGATGTGTTTATGGGTGGAGTTTTGTGTGGGAGGGGAGATGTGTGAGAGGTGGGGAGGTGTGGGATGTGCAGGTGATTGAAGGATGTATGCGAGGATAGGGGATGTGTGTTTGGCTGGGTGGTTGGGGTGTGTGTGGGTGGGAGGGTAGATGAGAGATGCATGTGTTGATGGGCGCGTGGGTGATGTGTGGGTGTGAGTGGTTGATGGATGAGTACGTGAGTGGGTGGATGTGTGTGAGAGATGAGTGTATGGGTGGGGGAGGTGTGTAGTTGTGAGAAGATGTGTGTGTGCGGCGGATGTGTGTGGGTGGGGTATATGTGGGTGGCAGGGTGTGTGTGGGTGGGAGGTGTGTGTTTTTGGGTGTTTATGGGTGGGGGATATGTGTGGGCAGGTGGGAAGATGTGTTTATGGGTGGGGATGAGTGTATAGGTGGGGATGTGTAGTTGAGAGGTGGCAAATATTGGGTGGGTGAGTGGGTGTAGGTTGGCTGATGTGTGTGTGGGTGGGTAGGGAAAATTGTGAGAGTGCGAGATATGTGTGTGAATAGGTGCGGGTTGGCGGGGGTATGTGTGTGTGGTTTCTTCTTCTTCTTCTCCTCTTCCTCCTCCTTCTCCTCCTCCTTCTTTTTCTTCTTCTTCTAGGTGTGTTAGAATGTGTGTGTGGGTGGGGAAATGTGTGTTGGTGGGTGATCAGTGGGTGGGTGGCAGCATGTATGTTTGCCTGGTTCTGTGTGAGTGCGTGGAGGTATGTGTGGGTGGGTGGGGGGGGGGGGGGGGGGGGGGGTTTGGTGGGTGGGGGATGTGTTGGTGGCTGCGGGATATGAGAGTGGATGGGGGATATGCACTGTTAATGTTTACAATGTTTTTTTTTGTTTTCTCATGTGAATGTATCATGCGTAATATGCATTGTTTATGCTTACAAAATCCATTTGACAATGTTTTTTTCCCTTATGTTAATGTAACATGCACATTTGATGAATGAAAGATGAGTGATTGAAAGGGCCAAATGTAAGACGGGCCTGCGTGCCCAATTTGTTACCCTTTTAAAATAAAGTTTGTTTGTTCGTTCGTTCTCTCTCTCTCTCTCCTCTCTCACACACACACATGATGATGGGTGATTACACACACACACACATGATGGGTGATCACACACACACACGATGGTGGAGTATTGATACATGACAAGGCAGATGTGGTTGCGGCCTTGTGGGAGCACGTGCACACCTCGGAGGAGCAAATGGATTACCATGGTCTGGCAAGAATGAGACAGCGAGGAGTGACGAGGGGATCTGGCCGACGCTCAACGCTCAGAGGAAAGGCGAGACGGACTTATAATCAAATTGCTACTGGTACTATTAGTGTTGGAACTCTTCGCTGGCTACTGAGGATGGGGACGGAGCACTTATGGGATTGACCCAAATGCTGTGATGTTGATTCCTAAATCAATCAATCAATCAAACACACGATGGGTGATCACACACACACGATGGGTGATCACACACACACGATGGGTGATCACACACACACACACACAATGGGTGATCACACACACACACACACAATGGGTGATCACACACACACACAATGGATGATCACACACACACAATGGGTGATCACACACACACACACTCGCGCGCACGATGGGTGATCATGACTCAAAAACTTTCTGTATCTTTTCATCATTTTGGAGGTTAGCATGGCCGAATGGAGAAGAGAGCTCATTCTGACACATCCGGTGGGCTGATGCTGAAGTAAGGCTTTAACCACTATTCCGATCAGTTGGATTAAAATGTTGATTTCTTATCCTTGACTTGGGAACATAAATTACAAGTAACTCTGAAGTCAGAGTGGGTTTGCCTGATGGCGAGGGACACTGGTAATTTAAAAAAAAAAAAATTTTTAATGGTGCATATCCCTTACAGGACGTTGCAGTCAACACCAGCATTTTTCAGCAGCTGTTGATGTACTAGGCAAGATTACGCTCAGTAGTTTGCCACTGCTTTCTGAGCGACCAGCTCACACACATCTGTAAGTTACCAGTGATTCTCGCTCGATTCTCGCATGGTAATAGGGAAAGCTAATCCATATGAACAATTCAGTCCAATGCTACTAGAAGGAGAATGTATGGACTATGTGCTACTAGAAAAAGCATGTATGGACTACTCTAGATTTCAAAGTGAGAGAGCGCCCCAAAAAAATTTCACATTTTGATGAAGTTAGTGTTGATTGTATTATATGTCGCGCAGCCGTTTAAGCTTTTGACATACATCTTTCTCTGTCTTCCTTTGCCTCTATTGCCTAGTATTTTCCCGCATAAGACTACTTTCTCTGTTTGACCTCTTCAATTCATATGCCTCATAAATGTCATTTGTCTTTTCCGTATTGTTAAGATCAGTCATCTTGTAACTCCTGCAGCTCACAGTACATCAGTGTTTGTTGTCTGTTCATGATGTTCTCAACTTTCTTCTTAAAAAAAACCACATCTCCGTTGCCTTCAGCTTCTTTGCTATTTTATAATAATAATAATATATGTGTAGGCAGTGATCCGAGTCAAATAATGAGAGACTAATGCTTTCATTTGTTTCAGCTCACACTGGCGTTATAGGGAATATAAAGGCAGATACCTTGGCAGGTTCTACAACTACTGTGGAGGATATTTCCATCAACCAAGCAGATATCATAAATGTTAAATATCTCAAAGAAACATGTGATTTTGATGTAATGGTTGAGACAACAGTCTTGCTCAGGATGAGAGACATAGTTGTCAAGCAAGGAGTGAGAGACTTGAAGGCTTTGTAAGGAATACAAGAAGATTTGTTAACCAACATCTCGTTTAGTTTAGTTTAGTCGATGAATCAACATCACGGCACACAGGTGCAACCCATAAGTGCTCCATTCTCCTCCTAACTCAAAACTGAGTCTGGAGAAACTCATCTCAGTGCACGAACTCCGTAGCATCGGTGAGGATCCTGAAATATTTTGGGTAGATTTTTAACTCAAAATTGTGCCCGGGCAGCGCCGTTAGGCTACTCCTCTTCGATTTCCAACTGCCAAGGGATTTTTTATGTGCGCAACAATACACACAGGCGTCCGATCTCACTACCCAGAGGCCAGGGAAGTCTAGAAATCCACGAGAAAACATCCCGGTCATCACCCGGGGCTTGAACGCGGAACCTCCAGCACTCGAGGCGGACACCATACCTTGAGACCATGCAGCCCCCCAACATCTAACTAGACTGCACACATTTTTAGTAATTCTGAGGAGGTCTGAACACCTATGGACCTGTCTGGTGTACATTGATGACAGTCCTTTCGGATTATAATTTTGAACATTTTTTTATGTATTTAGGAGTAGAGGTCATTCTTCTGCGCCTCAGAACAGGACACAATAGATTACGCAACCACATGTATACAAAATTCAAGATTGGTGACTCAGCCATGTGCACGTGTGGTTTGGCGTCGCAGACAGCAGAGCACATACTCCAGGATTGCCCAAACTACAACATATCCAGGCAAACCTTCTGGCCTAGAGAGACAACAGTGGAGGATAAACTCTATGGACCGCTGAATGAACTAAAAAAGACTGTTGGATTCATACAAGAGACAACATTGCAGTTATAAGCATATTTCAGGCGAACGTAAGAAGAAGAAGAAGGAGTAGTTTGTTTCGGGGTCAGCGGCAGAGAAAAATTACCATATAACACGGCCATTAATGGGAAACAATATAATCAAATATCACATATGTCATCATCATGTGCTCTGTCAACTATCGTAAATGTTCATACATTTGCAGATATTTCTGTCCCTGGATCAAACGTATATGTGTGCAAATAATATAAAGTTAATTTTTATTCAACATTTATACACTGCAGATAAGGGTCGATAAAAGACAATATTTAAATGGCCTAGCAAGAGATTTATTTATTTATTTATTTATTTATTCAACTTCATTTTAAAAGGGTTACAAATTAGGCACACAGGCCCATCTTACATTCGGCCCTTCCAATCATTCATCTTTCATTCATCAATAGTGCATGATATATTCACATAGGAAAATACATGGTAAAATGAATGTTGTAAACATAAACAATGCATATTACAATATTATGAGACACATCCCTCAACCACCCACATACACCCCCACCCACACAACCCCCACCTACACCTCACCCACCCATACACAAACACCCTGCATCCACCCACCCACCCCACCCACCCATACACACCCTCACCCAGCCATACACATCCACCCACCCAAACACCCACCAACCCACCCTTCCCTATTAACACACATCCCCCCACACACACATCTCCCCACAAACACACCCACCCCCCAGCCCACACACACAGGAACTTTCAGGAACTTCTGAATCGATCAGTCCCAAAAGACCCTGCAGATGTGCAAAATTGGAGAGGCAGAAGTAGCAGTAGAGAAAAGAAACCTCAGAGACCTTCATAGCATCACAAGGGAAATAGGAAAATATAATCAATCACGGTGAATGATCAAAAATAGTAATGGAAAAGTTCTTTGACATTAAAGATCAAATAAACAAATGGGCTGAATACTTTCAGGAACTTCTGAATAGATCGGCCCCAAAAGACCCTGCAGATGTGCAGAATTGGAGCTGGAAAAATACTGAACCCGTGTAAAGAAGAAACGATAAAAACTATCAAGACTTCTTAAGGATGCGAAGATACTGGTCCAGTTTGTATCAAAGCCAATAGAAACACCTCCCGGGAAGGTTAACCCGATCAAAAAACACCTGCAGAAGTCGGATGCATCGGCCTAACGGCGCAAGACCACAGCTCTGCTGTAAACAGGCACATCACAACTACATGCGAGTGAGAGTCAAATGTCCTTCGAAACACCCGGGAACGCTAACCCGGTCAACAAATGCCCCGTAGAAGTCGGATGTGACGGCCTAACGGCACAAGAATGCAGCTCTGCTGTAAACAGGCACAATGCAATCATGTCCGAAAAAACTCTCCGGATGAATGCAGAAGAAGAAGAAACACCTCAACTTAATTACATCCCCAATTATTTAGCACAGTCTAGGATACCAAAGGCCGGCTTCGTGGCTTAGAGGTTATGACTTTTCTCCGTAATCTCATATACTCTCGTGGGTAAAGTGATGACGGTGAGAATCAGGAGTGGTTCGATTCGCATCGGTAACTTACGGGGTATGTGAGCCGGCCGCTCAGAAAGCAATGGCAAACTACTGAGCGTAATCTTGCCAAGAAATCAACATACAGCTGAAAGATGCTGGTGTTGACAGCAATGTCCTGTAAAGGATATGCAAAAAAAAAAAATTTCTTAGGGAGACTTTATAAGCAAATATTTTCTAATAATGTAAGGACATTATTCGCAAACGGCTGGTCATGTGACGTTTACTCCCACCATCGAACGGCTTAAAAAGACTGTTATTCTCCCTTCTTGTTTGTCTTTTCTTTGCAAATTCTTAATTTGCGGTACTTACTTCTTAACGTTGAATTTGCGTAAGCACGAGATGAAAGTAAGCTAGTCGTCCTACTTCAAGTGAACCAAGTCGACAGACCTCCACTTTGCAACTGAAGTTCTAGTCAACATTTGTTTTTATGAACTCCGAAGCGAGGGTTCAAAGGTGATAAAGTTCACACAGGGTTAAATTTACATATCATGTGACCATAGTTAATCCTAATTGTTTGTTGATTACTCTTAATTGTTAGGTTTGTCTGTGTGTTACTTTTTGTCGCATATCCTTTACAGGACATTGCAGTCAACACCAGCATTTTTCAGGTGCTGTTGCTGTCTTGGCAAGTTTTACGTTCAGTAGTTTGCCATTTATTTCTGAACGACCGGCTCACATACCTCCGTAAATAACCAGTGCGCTGTTTAGTACGTGAGTATACGGGATTACGATCAATGTCTTTAAACCCTTCACCAGGGAGACCAGCTATGTGTTACTGGCACTCTATAAATAGTTACACTGTAATCTACCATGCTTGACGTAGGAGGCGCCTAAGGAAGGGTGCCGTAAGACTGACTGCCTCGCCCAGTGTAAAACTTAAAACTCTACCTGCAAAGAGGTAGACATGATTTAGCTGATAATCTAGGCTCCATGGGAAGATGAACAGAAGGGAAAGAATATTATTTGTCCTTTTTACTTTGTTTTATATTGTCCATCAACTCTAAGATTACACCTGTCATCTATTTCTTGTACGCCTTCTTTTCAGTAATATACATTGCTTATTTGATAGATGTCGTTCTTTTGAATTTCCCTTTGTTCGCCTATGCTTTGCGTCTATTTCTCCATCTGTCCATACAACTGGAGAGA
Source organism: Cepaea nemoralis (assembly GCA_014155875.1). Classification (NCBI taxonomy): domain Eukaryota; kingdom Metazoa; phylum Mollusca; class Gastropoda; order Stylommatophora; family Helicidae; genus Cepaea; species Cepaea nemoralis. Next base: position 386,046 of record JACEFZ010027004.1, on the reverse strand, counting down.
GGAAGGTGGGGGAGGAAGATAATAATGACAGGATTTGCAATTTTTTGGGTGTCCATCGACAAGGGTATTTGAACTCACCGACAAGGGTATTTGAACTCGATTAAAAAACAAAAAAGCCGGCGGGGAGTCGAACCCCAGTCTCCCATGTGACAGGTAGGAGATACTAACCACTACACTACCGAGGACACAATGATATTGTCACAAACATTAATAATGTAGTCAAGCGTAGGTCACGTGACCAGCCATTTGCGAATAGGTCACGTGACCAGCCGTTTGCGAATAATGTCCCTACATTATTAGCAAATGTTTGCTTACAATCACTTCGTATTTTTTATGTTTTGAATTTTCAAAATTGTCACTTCAGTCATTTCTGTACTCCAAAAACATGACTATGTCTTCTTCAGAGGGAAAGCTAAATTTGGCCCAATGTTGTTCCGTCCTAAAAGGGTTAATATTTTAATTGTTTGGAGTGAAAGTTTAAAAAAAAATCTAAAATGGCAGTCTTTCAAATTCAATCAAATTATTGGAGGTCAGCATGGCCAAATGGATAAGACTTATCATAAGTTAAGAGCTGAACGGATCATAGGGAAAGCCAGTCCTTACGCAAAAAGTCCAGTGCACTAGGAGTAGTAAATAGCACGTTGTATGTGTATGGGCTGTATGACGTATGACGGTGTAACATGGTGTATCTATCACTTTACTGTATGATCACTACTCTGAATGGTCATGGACTATGATGAGTGAGTACAGTATGACTATGCTATGCTGCATACTTGAATTCAAAGCAAACGAACGAAAAATAAATATTAAAATAATTAATAATAATATTAATAGTTTTCACTTTACCCCTGCACTGAGTCCTCCAATGCCTTCGAATGTACGACCGTATCCTTTAGTATTATCAAACTCGATAGTATTATCAATATTATTAATAATATTATTTTTATCAACAGCCAAGATTGAAACCGAGTCGATTGTCACTGAAGACTTCAACAGCAACAGAAGGAGGACTTCTGGAAGCAAAACTGTCGCTAATAACCACGACATTATCACCCTCAAACTTTTAATTTTAGGCACTGAGATGAATTAAGCAATGTCTTTACTACTTCTAAGTCTTCAGGTGTCGGAAATGCAATTTTGTAACATGCGATTTACTTTATACACAGATAACTCGCCCTTGTTAACTTGTTAACCTGGGGCGAGGTATGTCACATGACACGATCATGTGATAGTTTAATTACTTGATCGGCGTCATGTGACATATTTCTTACACTCGGAAATATTGTCTTCCCTAAAAATATGCAGCTTTCTTCGCACATGAGAAAACAGTTCTTTTGATACATAATATCATAATTAAACAGTGTAGAGTTAGTAGACCTAAGAGCAGCAATCCATTGACTATGCCAGAAATCCAAAATGGTTATAATACAAAGAATTCACTCATACTGCAATATATCTGGATATCATCATCATCATCAAGTGCCTTGCCAGCTGGCGTTGCCATTCATGGCTCTCCACAGATCTTGGTCTTTGGTTTTCTGAATCAACTTTGCTGAAGATATTCCTCCATGCCACAGTTTCAATCCATCCAGCATCATTTCTCTTAGGCTGCCTCTGCCTCTCTTCCCCTCGATCTTTCTAGTTGTCACGGTGTTCTCTAATGTCTCTCTTCTCATCACATGACCGAAGAATTCAAAGGAAGCTGTTTGTCTCGTTCTTATTGTTGTAATATAATGTTCTAGTTTCATTAAAAAATTAAAATAAACCACCTCCACAATGTTTCAGGGCAAATTGGTCTCCAAATTAACACCACAAAAACAAAGACTATTGATCTTACCAACAGTTCAGATGACACCAAATTGAACAGCTACGTTCTTGAAAAAGTCAATAGCTTCACATACCTAGGAAGCAAAATGACATCTACAGGGGACTCAACACCAGAAATATCATCTAGAATCGCACTGGCATCTGGTGCCTTCAATAAACTGTCAAACATCTGGAAGTCAAAGACACTCAGCAAACACACAAAACTTAAAATCTTCAACTCTTGTGTGATTCCAGTGTTAACGTATGGATGTGAAAGTTGGAAATCAACGGTAGCTTTAGATTTTAAAAAAATTAGACAATTTTGAGAACAAATGTCTTAGAAGACTTCTAAACATCCACTGGACAGACTTCAGAACCAATGCGCAAATAAGACAAGAGACTAAGCAAGATAAAGTATCCAATTTCATAAGAAGACGCCGTTGGAACTACATCGGCCATGTACTCAGAATGGACAAGTCAAGACTCCCCTACCAAGCCCTCGTATGGTCACCAGTAGGGAAAAGAAAACGGGGAAGACCAAGAGAGACCCTGCGTAGAACCATCACCAGAGAAGGCTCATTCAATGGCCAAGTAAATATCCAAGATCTACAACAGGTAGCAGCGAACCGCCAAGCATGGAGAGTCAGGACTTCTGCCCTATGCTCCGCCTTAGGCTCAAGAGGAAAAACTAACTAACTAAGTTTCATTAGCCTGTTTCAGGCAATCATTGGAAATGGGAGAGGAAATGAAGAGGGTGCCGTGCTGGGACTATCAAAGGTCCCCAAAGAAAGACAGAAAACTACATCAACTTGATTTGGAAATAACCAATTTTGAGACCAAGAGGTTTATCAGGAGTTATGATAGAATCACGTAGAAAATGAACTCCAGGCCACCAGAAAGATTATGTATACGACTAATTCAACCGAAAAGAACAAGATACAGTGGAACCTCGCTTAACGAGCATAATTCGTTCCTGTATCTTACTCGTGAAGCGAAACACTCGTCAAGCGAAACAGTTTTTCCCATACAAATTAATGTAAAATACGATAATGCGTTCCATGCCGAAAAAATACTCAAAATATTTTGCATAACGTTTCGTTTATTCAAAGAAAATTATATATACATTGTTAAGGAGCGTGATTCATCTTCCTCTTCTATCACGGAATGAACAAACCTGCAATGAGAATTCGATTTGTAGAAAAAAAAATTGAAATAATTAATTTACAATTTATAATACATACCTAATTCCTTTTTACTAGAAAGCTGTCTAGAGAAATGTGTTTTTGCCGACGCTTCAGAATTTGGTGAAAATGCGACACAACATTATCATTAAATAAATTAGTAGATCTCATGGCCACTGCCTTATTAGGGTTCTTGTTCTCAATGTACGATGCAACAGTTTCCCATGCTTTCAACATTTCTGTTATTGCGCCAGAAGGTTGTTTGTTTGCTGTTACCTTCTCCTCCTCCTCTGAAAAACTCTCCTCCACAACTTCTTGCTGTGAAACACAATATAATTCCATAAGCTCTTCGGTGGTCAGCTCTTGGCTATGCTCTTCCACAAGCTCATCGATATCTTTGTTATCCACCTCCAGTCCCATGATCTTGGCCAAAGACACAATCTCGTTGACTACAGGCTCCACAGGTATCTCGTTGACTACAGGCTCCACAGGTACTGTCTCAAATCCCTCAAAGTCACATTCGACAACGCTCTCCGGCAAAAGCTTCTTCCAAGCAGAAGTGCGGGTTCTCTTGGTAACCCCTTCCCACGCCTTTTCGATCATCTTGAGGCAGGCAACGATGTGGAAGTAATATTTCCAAAACTCTCTGAGAGTGAGATTGGTCCCTTTAGTCACATCAAAACAACGCTCGAAGAGCGCTTTAGTGTAAGCTTCTTAAAGTTAGAAATAACCTGCTGGTCCATAGGCTGGAGTTACCGAATAGTGTTGGGAGGCAGAAACTGGATCTTGGTGAATTTAAATTCTCTCCACTGTACAATAGTCAGACGCTATGTGGGCCACAAAGGCTGAGATTCCACGTCTTTAATAAACTAAAGTTATAAAATACAAATAAATATAACTGTAGAATTAGTAAAATTGCGGCTACACGCTTGTTGCCAATGTCCAGCATATACACAACAGATGTTTGTCCATCAAGAATGATGATGACCATTTACTTCATCCAGTGAGGTTGAAAGTATGGAGGCATGAGTTCTAAGATGGCTGGTAAGGCCTATTTTGGCTCGAAATGTTCTTTGACAACGTGGGCAAAGAATGCTTGGCGTTCCAGCCTTTTTTTTCCACAGCTCTTGCAGTTCTGTTTACTTCACAAGTGACTGCACCCTTGCGTAATGATGTACGCCACGAATTTCGGTCATTGTCAGCAGTCTCCTAAGTAGTGTCGTGATGAATTCTAAAAGCTTTTAGTGAGATCTTCAGTGTCTTTAAAGCGTTGTCTCTGGCCGCCTTTGTAGCGTTTACCACAACGCAGTTCGCTGTAAAACAAAAACAAAAACAAAACAGATAAAGTTATTCCCATAAGTGCTCGTTTTCAAAAGCCAGCGAAGAGTCCCAAATAAATGGTACCAGTGGCAGACTGACTATGTGTCCTTCTGGCCTTTCTTTGGAGTACTGAGTGCCAGCTAGATTCTCTGGTCACTTACTGCCACTCATTGGTCACATTCTCTCTATGCTGTATGATAATTTATATCTTCTTCAACACTATGCACAAGATCCAAAGGGCTACATATGGGAATGATGGGTAGGGTGGAGTGATTGGGGGGGGGGGGGGGTCCCAGTGAAGCATAGCCAAAGCCAACCAACACAGGACCGTCACACGATGAGGGAGATTTAAGGGATAAGATTCGAGCACTTATGGAATTAATAGTGGGATGTGCAGTGAGAATAATCTGATGACTAACTAACTTAGTATCTCACTTCATGGTTATTATGGTTTCTTGGCAAAGATGGGTGATGGATATGGCGGATGATCTCTAGGTGGGTGTATCTGACGCGGGACATATTGCTTGTGATCGAGAGGTTTTCCGGAAGGTTGTTATGGGAGCGAGGTTCTGCAAAGGACATGCTATTGAATGGATGAATGAATTCCCTTCAGCTTGTGGCTGCCCATTGTTAGTGTCCTTTTAACGTTATTATTGACACACTGGTTTATAGTTTAGTTACATAAGCTGAATCATTAAGAAATCATACGGCATTTTGTTGTACGCATCTTTACGGTCAATTGCAATAGCAACTGTCTCAATGAAATGCCTGTGTGGAATTGTTCATACATATCATAGGAGAAAAGCTACCGCACTGACGCAGGTTTCGTGTTAGACCGGGATCCTCCAAGATTAAGTTGGAAGAGACTTTGCCTCTCAAGTTGGCAGGATATTTTCCTAGCAGATATCGTTTTCACGAGCTTGCCTATTGTATTCTGTGTGGTGATTACCTTTTAGACCTAATTACATGAATTCAATCAATCAATCATGTGCCATACCGGTAAGCGTGGGTGGTCATAACTCGCAATTTCACTAGATCACCAGAGTCGTGGATTAGCTCAGTGTTCCTGTCTCGTCCATGCCATGTAGCCAAGCCATCCAGGTATTTTCCTCTCGGTCTTCCTCTTGGTCTGTTCCCTTCGATTTTGCCAGTTGTCACTAAGTTCTCCAATTCATTTCTTCTCATAACATGTCCAAACAAATTTGACTGTCTACGTCTAATTTCTCTAATCAATTTACGATGTTCATTTGTCTCCTGTAGTACTTGGTCATTGGTCTTTCTGTCTGTCCATGGTTTTCTTTGCATTTTCCTCAGAAACCACATTTCTGCAGCCATCATATGTTTTTCAGCTTGACTGCTCATTGTCCAAGTTTCACATCCATTCAAAAGAACAGGCTCTATGTATCCCCTCAACACTCTTTTTCTCGTTTCAATTGACATCTTTTTATTGGTCAGAATGTTTTTCATCTTGCTAAAGGCTACTTTCGCCATGGCGATTCTTGTTCTAATCTCTTCAAGGCATCTCCCATCAGATGTTATGACTGTTCCGAGATAATTGTACCGATTCACTTGTTGAAGAATATTCCCATTTACTTGTATATTACATTGTGGTACTTCGTTCTTCCTAGTGACGACCATAATCTGTGTCTTTTTACAATTTAATTCTAACCCCAGTTGCTCACTGTGTACAACAACCGCATCTACTAATTGTTGCAGATCCTGCTGCATTGTCTGCAATCAATACTGTATCATCTGCATATCTAATGTTATTGATGTTTCGTCCTCCAATGCTGATTCCATTTATATCTTCCACATTTCTGAAAATATTTTCACTGTATAGGGGAAAAGATCTGGAGATATTACACATCCCTGCCTAACTTCTCCTTCTTCTTCTTCTTCAGCATTCCGAGCCATTGAGGTTCTTTGCTGCAAATACAATCTGTCTCCATTCGTCTCTCTGGTGGACCTTCTCTTGCCAGTCGTTGATTCCAAGTGCTTGTAGGTCTGTATGTATATTATCTCTCCACCGCCTTCTTGGTCTACCTCGGGGTCTATGGTCATTTATTTCCTGAGTGTAAGCGAGTTTTGTTTCCCTATTATCTTCCATTCTTTCTATATGCCCCAGCCATTGTAGTCTATTAGCCTTCATGATACCAGTGATTACCGGGGACTTAAACAAATCATAAATGTCTTTGTTACTTCTTCTTTTCCACTCTCCACTTTGTGTATCCCTAATGGGTCCAAAGATGCGTCTTAAAATTTTGTTCTCAAAGGTTTGTAACAAGGCTTCGTCTCCTTTCGTTGTACTCCAGGTTTCAGAGCCATACAGCACAACTGGTCTGATCAGTGTTTTGTATATTGTGATTTTGGTGTTACGAGATAGCGCCTTTGATTTAGTAGATGTTGTAGTGCATAGTATATCTTATTTTCCAGAGTTGATTCTAGTTTGTATTTCTTCCCTTATGATGTTGGGGCAGTTGAAGATTGTACCCAGGTATTTGTATGTTTCCGTTCTTTTAATGGTCATATTATCTATTTGTATGTGGCCAGAGTTTTTAGCCATTCCGTCTCTTGAAATTACCATATATTCTGTCTTATCTTGGTTGATAACCAGCCCCATCTGTTGGGCTTTTTCCTTTAAGTGAGTCAATATTTCTAATGTCTTTTGTTCACTTTGCCCTATAATATCTATATCATCTGCATAACCAAGCAGCTTGGATGTTCCTCCAATATCACATTCCTCCTTTACCTTCCTTACAACTTTCTCTAGAGCCAGATTGAAGAGTAGCGGCGATAGTGCATCACCCTGTTTCAAGCCAGATGTTATTTGGAAGGGGTCTGATTTCCTGCCTTTATATGTTACTATATTATAAGTATCTTCCATGCATAGTTTGGTCATGTTAATTAACTTCCTTGGTATTCCAAATTCCTGCATAACATTCCATAGACTATTCCTATGGACACTATCATAAGCCTTTTTAAAATCCACAAAAATGTTATGGAGATCTCTTTTATATTCCCAATGTTTCTCGGCTATTTGTCGTAAGATAAATATCTGTTATTTACTGTTGCTATTATTAAATATCTTTATTTCCGCACAAAGATATACACAAAGTCACGTGGAACTCGCCTGATAGCATCACAAAAAATCAGATAGACCATTTTTGCATTAATGCCAAATTCCGTTCATCAGTACAAGACGTCAGAGCCTACAGAGGTGCAGATGCTGGCAGTGATCACAATCTCTGCATTGCCAAACTAAAAATAAAGCTCAAGACTCTGCACAGATCACCCAGAATTAAGAAAATAAACTCACAGTCCCTACTGACTAAAGAACACCAACTCGCATTCAATTCAGAGGTACAAAGCATCTATGCTAACAAAGAAAGTATATCGAGCAGTGCGAATATTAAAAACAACATTGAAGAAAATTGGAATTTCCTAAAAACTACCTTGCTAAATGCTGCAACAAACACAGTCGGCTACGTACAAAGACAGAAGAAGAAGTGGCTAAGCGATAACACCTGGACGAAGATACAAGAAAGAAAACAAGCAAAACTAACACTTCTTTCTGCAAAAGACACATCTACATATGAAACCCATAAGCAAAAGTACTCTATGTTGGATAAAGAGGTGAAATCAAGCGCACGAAAAGACAAACAGAACTTTATTCACAGCCTGGCCTCCGACGCCGAATCAGCTGCCAGAACTGGAAACAACAGAGCCGTATTCCATATCATGAAGCAACTATGCAATCACTCACCTACACCAAATATACCCATCAAAGACAAACAAGGCAATCAACTGTTATCCGATGACCTTCAAAAGCAACGATGGGCAGAACATTTCAAAGAAATATTAAATAGACCGCAGCCTGACACTGTTCCGAACCTGGATGGAGAAATTACTATGCCCCCACTGGATGCCTCCTGCGAGTCATTCACCATGGAAGAGATTAAAGCAGCCACCAAAAAATTGAAGAACAACAAAGCTGTTGGTGAAGATGAAATCTCAGGAGAAATACTCAAAGCAGCAGATGAGAACACCTTACAACGTTTGTTACAGCTGATCAATGAAATCTGGCAAAGCGAATCCCCACCACAACAGTGGAAAGATGGTGTAATTTTCAAACTGCCTAAAAAGGGCGATATGTCTGATTGCAATAATTGGCGTGGTATCACTCTATTGTCAGTACCAGGAAAACTTTTTTGTAGCATGTTACTTGAGAGATTGAAAAAGGCGATAGATGAAAGGCTCAGAGAAGAACAAGCAGGCTTCAGACCAAAACGGTCATGCATAGACCACATTTTCACCCTCAGAATAATCATTGAAGACTCCGTAGAATTCCAGTCGAAATTAATCACAAACTTTGTCGACTTTCAAAAAGCCTTCGACAGCATCCACCGTCCTTCACTTTGGAATCTACTTAACATCTATGGTTTTCCTACCAAATATACCAACGTCATAAAATCTTTCTACAAAGAGACACGTTGCTGCGTAAGAACAGAAACAGGCAACTCTGACTGGTTCTCAGTCGAAACAGGAGTGAAACAGGGTTGTGTCTTATCACCGATGCTTTTTGGAATAGCTATCGATTGGGTCATGCGCAAATGCACAAGCAACACAAATATGGGTATTCATTGGGTTGACAAAATTCTAGAAGACCTGGACTTTGCCGACGACATAGTGCTTTTGAGTTCAACACATCCGGATGCTCAAGAGAAAATAAACCACCTCCAAAATGTTTCAGGGCAAATTGGTCTCCAAATTAACACCACAAAAACAAAGACTATTGATCTTACCAACAGTTCAGATGAGACCAAATTGAACAGCTACGTTCTTGAAAAAGTCAACAGCTTCACATACCTAGGAAGCAAAATGACATCCACAGGGGACTCAACACCAGAAATATCAACTAGAATCGCACTGGCATCTAGTGCCTTCAACAAACTGTCAAACATCTGGAAGTCAAAGACACTCAGCAAACACACAAAACTTAAAATCTTCAACTCTTGTGTGATTCCAGTGTTAACGTATGGATGTGAAAGTTGGAAATCAACGGTAGCTTTAGATAAAAAATTAGACAATTTTGAGAACAAATGTCTTAGAAGACTTCTAAACATCCACTGGACAGACTTCAGAACCAATTCGCAAATAAGACAAGAGACTAAGCAAGATACAGTATCCAATTTCATAAGAAGACGCCGTTGGAACTACATCGGCCATGTACTCAGAATGGACAAGACAAGACTCCCCTACCAAGCCCTCATATGGTCACCGGTAGGGAAAAGAAAACGGGGAAGACCAAGAGAGACCCTGCGTAGAACCATCATTAGAGAAGGCTCATTCAATGGCCAAGTAAATATCCAAGATCTACAACAGATAGCAGCGAACCGCCAGGCATGGAGAGACAGGACTTCTGCCCTATGCGCCGCCTTAGGCTCAAGAGGAAAGACTAACTAACTAACTAAATATCTGATCTATTGTTGATCTGTTTTGTCTAAAACCCGCCTGGTAGTCACCTAATATGTCTTCTGAATATGGTTTTAGTCTATTTAGTAATACTGCGGATAGTATCTTATAGCTTGTGGACAGTAGTGATATTCCTCTATAATTTCCACATTGGAACTTGTCTCCTTTCTTAAAGATAGGTATCAATAATGACTCTTTCCAGTCATGGGGTAATTCTTCTGTCCTCCAGATTTTTATTATTAGTTCGTATAGCTTTAGTCCTCTAAAAGTACTGGAGAGTTTTGGTCAGAGACCATAACTTTATGAAGGGAAAATCCCAACTGCACCTCCACGCGGTAGAGGATGGAAACACACTACGGTGTGGCTAACACAGCTCTGGGGACCGAGTATCCACCGGAATAAGTGGACAACTCTGCAGCTGAGCAGAGCAGGGCACTCACTTGTCCTTACAGTCGGAAATGGCTGTCAAAAGCAGAGGTAAAAAGACCACCACGTGAATGTGGAAGGCAAGGGGAAACCACCACATTATCTTCCCAAGACTTCATGGCAAAACATAAATCAAAGTTAGTGAAGGACGTTAATGGCTGTCTTAGGGCATCCTCGTCCGGTAGGGACAGTCATGAGCCACAGGTGACACCAGACCGTCATCCAGCTACTGATGGCAAAATCTTAACTAAAATAAATAAATTTAGAGTAGGAACATGGAATGTTAGGACATTAAATGAGCTAGGAAAGTTGACCAATGTTCTAAGTGAGATGGATAGCATGAAAATGAATATACTAGGCGTTAGTGAGATGAGATGGAAGGGATCGGGCAAAATTATAGCTGACAATCACACAATAATTTATTCTGGAGGGGAGACACATGAGAAAGGGGTAGGAATAATATTAGATGAAAAAACAGCCAAGTCAATTAATGGATACTGGTGTATTTCAGATAGAGTTATTATGGTAAAAATCAAAGGCAAACCAATAGACATAAATATTATACAAGTATATGCACCAACAGCAAGCAGTAGTGATGAAGAAATACAACACTTTTACGACGAAATAGAAATGGCGATGGCTCAAATTGGATCACAAGAAATAAAGATAATACTTGGTGATTTTAATGCAAAAGTAGGAAAGGGAAAAATGGAGGATGTAGTGGGGAATTATGGTTTAGGTACAAGAAATGAAAGAGGGGAAAAGCTAATAGAATGGGCAAATATCAATGATATGATAATTGGAAACACATGGTTTAAACACCATAAAAGACGACTGTACACATGGATAAGCCCTGATAAGAATATACGCAACCAAATTGACTACATACTAATTAATAAAAGATTTAGAAATGCTTTAATTAATGTAAAGACAATGCCTGGTGCTGACTGTAATAGTGATCATGTACCACTATGTGGACAAATAAAAGTAAGATTAAAAAGAGGGAAAAAAATGGTTAAGAACATGAGACTTAATAAAGAGGTTCTAAAAATAGATAAAGAAATGCAAGAACAATACAGAGTGACTGTGAAAAATAGGTACAATGCAATAACTAAAGTACAGAGTATAGATGAACAATGGGAAATGTTAAGGGACTCCATTCATCAAACTAGCAAAGAAGTATTACCAGAGAGAGGCAAAATAGCTAAGAAAAAATGGATGAATGAAGATATCTTAAACCTGATGGACAAAAGAAAACAGTATAAAAATAACAAACAAGAATTCGCTAAGATAAATAAAGAAATAAAAGATAAATGTGGGAAGGCTAAAGAAAGTTGGTTAAACGAGCAATGCAAAAAAATTGAATTAAATTCCATTAAAGATACAAAAAATATGCACAGACAAATCAGTGAGCTTACAGGAAAAAAAATAAGAATAAATACAGGGTGTTTGAAATCAAAAACAGGAAAGATAATATTAGAGGAAGATGCTATAATGAAGAGGTGGAATGAGTATATAAGAGAATTATATGAAGGAGAAAGGGCAGAATTAACAGAAGATAGTAACTTAGAAGGTCCACCTATTCTGAAAGAAGAAGTCGCTGACGCTATGAAACGTATGAAGAAAGGAAAAACAGCTGGGCCAGATGAAATCACAATAGAAGAATTAGAAGTATTGGGAGAATTTGGAGTAGATATATTAACCAAAATGTTGAATGATATTTACAGCAGTGGATATTTACCCAGTGATATGCTGAAATCTGTATTTATAGCTATACCAAAAAGACCAGGAGCAATTGATTGTGAAGATTTTCGTACAATTAACCTTATAAACCATATCACTAAGCTTCTACTCAGAATCATAATGAGAAGAACCAAAAAGAAAATGAAAATGGAAATTAGTGAAGAACAGTATGGATTTGTGGAAGGAAAGGGCACAAACAATGCAATTTATACATTGCGGACACTAATAGAAAGGTCAATAGAGAAACAGAGGGACATATATTTGTGCTTCATAGATTATACTAAGGCATTTGATAAAGTGAAACATGATGAACTGATTAAAATGTTGGAAGATATCAACACTGATGGAAAAGATTTAAGAATAATAAAGAATATTTACTGGAACCAAGTAGCAGCAATTAAAATGGGAAATAAAGAGGGTAGTTACGAACAGATAAAGCTAGGAGTACGACAAGGGTGTGTCTTGTCACCAGATCTTTTCTCCCTGTATAGCGAAGTAATAATGAGAGAGATCAAAGAGATGCCAGGAATACTAGTTGGAGGTTATAATATAAATAATATACGCTATGCAGATGACACAGTATTGGTGGCGGATAATTCAACAGACCTACAACAATTATTAGACGTTGTAGTAACAGAGAGTGCAAGGAAAGGACTCAACTTGAATATCAAGAAAACAGTAACAATGGATAATATCAAAGAAAATGGTGACACCAAAATGTGACATAGAAATAGAAGGGAAAATCCTTAACCAAGTTGATAATTTTAGATACCTAGGGGCATTTATAACATCAGATGGAAGATGTACAACAGAGATTAGGAGCAGAATAGGGCAGGCAAAAGCCGCATTTCATAAAATGAAGAGTATCTTATGCAATAAGTCACTGTCACTGAATGTAAGAAAGAGAGTGCTGAAATGCTATGTAGAACCAGTTTTGCTGTATGGCAGTGAATCTTGGAGTGTAAATGAACAAATTAAGAAGAAATTAGAAGCAACAGAGATGTGGTTCCTGAGACGAATGTTGCGAATTCCTTGGACTGCCAGAGTAACTAACGACGACTGCCTGAAACAGGCTAATGAAACTAGAACATTATATACAACAATAAGACAGAGACAAACAGCTTTCCTCGGTCATGTGATGAGAAGAGAGGCATTGGAGAACATTGTAACAACTGGAAAGATCGAGGGGAAGAGAGGCAGAGGTAGACCAAGAGAAGTGATGCTGGATGGATTGAGACGGTGGCATGGAGGAATATCAGCAGCAGAGTTGATCCAGAAAACCAAAGACCGAGATCTATGGAGAGCCATGAACGCCTACGCCAGCCGGCACGGCACTTGATGATGATGATGATGATAGCTTTAGATGTAATGCATGGCCACCTGCCTTTATAAATTCAGCAGCAATTCCATCAGTCCCAGTTGCCTTATTGTTTTTAAGTCGTGTGATTACATATAGGATTTCTTCAAATGTAGGTTCTTCAATTTGTGGTTCGCATGTTAGAACCTCTTCCTGTGGGAAAATGTTACTTGAGCTTCACAATTTAGTAATTCAATAAAATATTCTTTCCATGTGTTGCACATTTCTTCATTGGTATTTATCATATTCCCATTTTTGTCTTTTAAACCATATGTGTTTTGTTGGTGCCCTCGTTTCATTGACTTCAGTACTTTAAAAACTTTCTGGATTCATTTTTCTGGTGATTAGTTTCCATATCTTTGATTATATTACTCATATATTCTCGCTTCTGCTGTCTGACTATTTTCGTAGCCTCTTTACATTCATTTCTATAATGCTCTTCCTTTTGGATGTTATTGATGTCATTTAACCATACATGTCTGGCATTCTTCTTCTTAGTGACTGCTTCTTCACATTTTTGATTGAACCATCTGTTCTTTCTATGCGTGGTTGACACACCGAGACATTCTTCTGCGGTAGATTGAATTGTATTCTTGATGTTCAACCAAGTTTGGTCAACGCTTTCCTCCAAAGGGTTTTGCAAAGTTTCAAGTTTACATTTTATTTCATCTGTAAATTTCTCTTTGACTGTAATGTCTTGTAGTTTTTCTCTGTTATATGTTGGGTGTAATCTTTGTAATTTAGTATAGAAAGCTCTCTTAATCCCTGCCTAACACCTCTCTTAATAGGTTGATATTGTCCAACTTCATTGTCAATTCTTATGGCAGCTTGTTGTTTCCAATATATGTTTTTTTATAAGTCTAATGTCTTTCCCATCAATTTGTAGATCTGCAAGCATACTCACCATGTTGACATGTCTAACCCTATCAAAAGCCTTTGTGTAGTCAATAAAGCAAAGATGTATATCCTTGTTTACTTTTATAGCTCGTTCAATAACTGTTCGCAGCATATACACAGCATCTACTGTACCCTTTCCTTCTACAAACCTACATTGTTCTTCCCCTATTTCAGGTTGTATTTTCTTTCTCACTCTTTGCATGATAATTCTTCGTAAAATCTTTGTGATGTGACTCATTGTACTAATTGTTCTATGTTGATCACATTCTAAGGTTCCTAATTTCTTTGGAATTGCAATAAATACAGAGTTACATAATTCAGAAGGCCAGTATCATATAATGTGTTCAGCAGTCTGGTGACTTGCTCTAGTCCAAATTCTTCTAAAGTTTTAATCATTTCTGTTGTGATGTGTCTGCACCGGGGGCCTTGCCAGCTTTCATATGCTTAAGAACATTTCGAACCTCCATCTTCAAAATTGGCGGACCTTCATTATTAAATCTAATATCATATTGTTCCTCTCTGTAATCATTATAAAGGATTTTCACATAATCTGTCCATACATGTAGAATCTAATCTTTTTCTATTATGATTGTAACATCTTTAGGTTTTAGACAGCCTGTTGATGTACTTGTTCTTTTATTAGTACGTTCCTGAATTTTGTTGTGCACTAATTTGGTATTTTGACTGTTGTGTTGTTTTTCAATTTCTAAGCACTTTTCCTCAAGCCATGCTTCTTTTGCCTCCTTACATAATATTCTGACTTGTCTGTGAATTTCTTCATATTTGTCAGAATTATTTTTGTTGAGTCTTCTTGTTTCCATTAGGTGTAAAATTTCTTCAGTCATCCATTTCTTACGACCCACCTTCTTTAATTTTGGAATAGTTGTTTCTGCAGCCAAACTGATTGAATTCTTCAACATTTCCCATTGATCCTCCACATCCAGGAATAGGATCTCTAGATCAGACAATATATCAAATCTGTTCTGTACTTCTATGTTGAATTTGTTTTGTATTTCCTTGTCATTACTCAATGTACACAAATCATATTTAGTGTTTCCTGTTATATACTTGACTTTCTTCAACTTTATCCTCAATGTTGGCTGCAGAAACAACTATTCCAAAATTAAAGAAGGTGGGTAGTAAGAAATGGATGATTGAAGAAATTTTACACCTAATGGAAACAAGAAGACTTCTTATGACAAGGGCCTCGCGCTGTGGAACGGGGCATTACTGTAAAACAAGTTTGTTAGCGAGAAATCACTACTTTTTCACCAAAACATCAAAGAAATGTCACCGCTTTCGATGATGTAAGTTGCTTATGGACCTATCATAGACATATTCTTTGGATGGGGGTAAATATAAGACGGCAGGAAAAATTTCATAACGATGCAACAGACAGTTTTCAAAATAATTGATCGTGAATGAAGGCATTCATTTCTGGACAGACTATACCTGAGCGGAAAAGTTAGCTGGACTCGTCATCGTCATTCAGGTGCGGTTCATCTTGCAGAAAAAAAAAAAACACACACACACACCCACCCACCCACCCACCCACCCACCCACACACACACACACACACACACGGAGAGAAAGAGAGAGACTTCAGCTGGTATTTACACACAAGTCATCCACCCGATTTACTGAAGAGTTTACAACACCAGTAATGACGCAGATCTGACACAACAAGAAGGCACGCTAACAGTCAGCATAGCACAGTAAGTCTTCATTTTTATGGACAATCCTGCGGCATCGAACAGATTTGCGTTGCCGGCTTCGTGGCTTAGAGGTTATGACTTTTCTCCGTAATCTCGTATACTCTCGTGGGTAACGTGATGACGGTGATAATCAGCAGTGGTTCGAATCGCATCGGTAACTTACGGGGTATGGGCTTTAGCCCGTTACGGGTATGTGAGCCGGCCGCTCAGAAAGCAATGGCAAACTACTGAGCGTAATCTTGCCAAGAAATCAAAATACAGCTGAAAGATGCTGGTGTTTACAGCAATGTCCTGTAAAGGATATGAAAAAAACGTTGACGGCAGCATCGCGAAAGTACAATTACAGGAGACAGATAGTCGCTGAACGGGCGGTCATTAGGGGCCAGTAGAGATATCACAAAAGTGTTAGAACTACTTAGCTGGTTGATGCTGCTTGCTTGCTTGTGTTCGCTGGCTGTGATCTCCAGCGTGAAGTCCTATATGTCGGATGAAGACATCCTGTTGTCCAACATAAGTGTGATGTCATACAGGACCTGAGGTTTGCGTGCTGACGACCGGGACGATGTACATCGTGAGATAAAGCTATGTTGAAGCTGCCGCTGTGCGTTCTGTCCCCTCTGTTGAGAGCATCGGTCAGCAAGAGTGTGTGTACGAGCCAGGTGACAAGTGTTGTCACAGTGAAGGTATCTGCCATGATGCCACAACTTACAACCTAGACATCAGTATCTGATTACTTACAAACTCAACAACACCCCATCAACACCATGGAACTTGGTTAATT
Organism: Cepaea nemoralis; assembly: GCA_014155875.1. Lineage (NCBI taxonomy): Eukaryota > Metazoa > Mollusca > Gastropoda > Stylommatophora > Helicidae > Cepaea > Cepaea nemoralis. The sequence goes on along the minus strand of JACEFZ010027004.1, from coordinate 369,348 downwards.
CTCACTTCAAGGGGTGGAATTATACACCTAAATAAGCAGCAATGTAGGCAAAGTTGGGAAGACAATTAGAGATATTAAAATAAGTATACAAAGGCAATGACAGACAGACAGACAGACAGACAGGCAGGCAGGCAGGCAGGCAGGCAGGCAGGCAGACAGACAGAGGGGGGGGGGGGAGAGAGAGAGAGAGAGAGAGAGAGAGAGAGAGAGAGAGAGAGAGAGAGAGAGAGAGAGAGAGAGAGAGTAGATACAATGTAGGATTCGAGGCTTATTTGGAGGAGCCTCCTCAAATGACCTTGACCTCGGCTGATTTTCACTCCCCCTCGGTCATATAGTTGGGTAAGGGGTGGTATCTAGGTCATATCTAAGGGCGATAATTCTAAGATTTTATGTTTCTAAGGGCAGATAACTATTGAGTGGGTGTATACAAATTTTAATTAATTATTATAAAATAAAATAAAATAAATAAAAAATAAAAATAAATAACGACGGGGTGCGGGGTGGTGGCGAGGGGGTGGGCGCGTGGGGTGAGGCTAGGCGGTTCGGGTTTAAACACTATCAGGTATATAATAATTTTTATTAAATCATGTATAAACAATACAATGCATATTAAATAAGTAGCGGCATAGTGGAAAATTCTGGAAGGTAGTACCGGGGAGTTATACGTCGGCAAGTGTGGGAAAATCTCCGGCGGGTGTGACGGTGGTCGGTTCATAACAGACGTGGAGGGGGTGCATACGGAAAAGTCATTAAGTAACGGGTTGTAAAAACGTGGGTGAGTGGTGTGTTAAAATATTTTGAACTGTTAGCGCATTGGTGGTGTACATTAGTACGAATAGAAGGAATAGGTGCGGTGGGGATAGTAGTGGGTATGGGTTAGTGAAATTAGTTGATAAGGGTGGTTATTAGTGCTATGTAGATGTTCATAGTAGCTTATTCACTAACATAACACGTGTTACAAATGAAACCTTGAAAGCTAAAGATCGCTGATTGTAATGGATATAGTGTAGTATCATTCGGTGGTAGGGGTGGGTACCAGGTATTAGTGGTCAACAGATGGTCAAGTAGTGGTCAAGTGAGGAAATTTTAGGGAAAAGTGGTTATAATGATAGGGTGATGCTTAAAGGGTGGTAAATTAGTGGTCAAGTAGTGGTCAAGTAGTGGTCAAGTGAGGAAATTTTAGGGAAAAGTGGTTGTAATGATATGGTGATGATTAAAGGGTGGTAACTTAGTGGTCAAGCGGTGGTCAGGCAGTGGTCAAGTGGTGGTCAAGTGAGGACATTTTAGGGAAAAGTAGTTGTAATGATATGGTGATGATTAAAGGATGGTAAATTAGTGGTCAAGCAGTGGTCAAGTAGTGGTCAAGTGAGGAAATTTTAGGGAAAAGTGGTTATAATGATATGGTGATGATTAAAGGGTGGTAAATTAGTGGTCAAGTAGTGGTCAAGCAGTGGTCAAGTAGTGGTCAAGTGAGGAAATTTTAGGGAAAAGTGGTTATAATGATATGGTGATGATTAAAGGGTGGTAAATTAGTGGTCAAGTAGTGGTCAACCAATGGTCAAGTAGTGGTCAAGTGGTCGAGTGACCACTTAAATTGTAGAGGACGATGTCCCTAAGATTATGGTAGTGGTTAAAGTGATCGATGACATGGTCAAGTAGCGGTCAACCAGTGGTCAAGTGGTCGAATGAACACTTAAAAGGTAGAGAAAAGTACTATATTGAAACGGTGATGGTAAAATGGTCGACAACGTGGTCAAGCAGTGGTCAAGTAGTGCTCAACCAGTGGTCAACCGCTCAAGTGAGAAAATTGTAGGGTATGGTACGTGTAGTGAAACAGAGATGGATAAATTAAGTAGTGACGTTGTCAAGTAGTGATCAAGTAGCGGGCAAGTACTGGTCAAATGGTCGAGTGACCACTTAAATTGTAAGGGAAAGTACGTGTAGTGAACCTGTGTTGGTTAAAGTGATCGACGTGCTCAAGTAGTGGCCAAGTAGTGGTAAATGGTCGAGTGACTACTTAAATTGTCGGTGAAAGTAGGTATAGTGACATGTTGATGATCAATAGTTGGTCAAGTGGTGTTCAAATAGTGGTCAAGTAGTGGTCAAGTAGTGGTCAAGTAGTGGTCAAGTAGTCGAATGACCACTTAAATTATAGGGTATGGTACGTGTAGTGAAACGGTGATGGTAAAATAAGTAAGGACATGGTCAAATAGTGGTCAAGTACTGGTGAAGTAGTGATCAAGTGGTCGAATGATCACTTAAATTGTAGGGTATGGTATGTGTAGTGACATGATGATGGTTAAAGTGATCGATGACATGATCAAGACGTTATGCCGACTGCTAAGTTCAGAAAGTAATGTCCTTACTATCGGCAATTTCCCTGACAGGAACGCCTCGAGCACTGATTTTTGTATTGGTCAATAGCACCTAGAGGTACACTCGACACACATGGACAATAGTTACAGCCGACCAAAGATGGCGGCGCACTCTATCACACATGGGTTATTGCTACAACCAGACTACGTCTTATTTGCTAAGACTGGTCAAATATGGCGTCACATCCGGTCACGTGTGTAATGGTACATCCGAGACACAGGCTCACTAACTAAAACCAGTCAAAGGATTCCCTGCTTCCGATCACATGTATAAGGGTACAGCCACTAACGGGGTTAATGACTAAACCGGTCAAAGATGGTGATGGATCCAGTGACACGCATAACGATACACGTGGAACACGTGGCTAATAACCGAAACGTTCAATGACGGTGGTGCATCCGGTAACAGGGGTAATGGTACATATGAGACACGTGGTTAAGAGGGAAACTATAGAAAAAGGGTGTCCTATCGGTTGTCGAGTCAGGGAACCTAACGTATGATGATCACTGTGTATAGGAGTGAATACACTGCATCATCAACACTGCATCATCAACACTGCATCCGAAGGGTAAAATGGTCACCCCCCTTCTCTCTCTCTTTTCTATAACCGTGTAGTCATAGTGTTATCCGGTTACACCAAAGGACACCCGAGCATCAACACAACAAACTGCCCCGATTCAACCTTAGGCAATGCACGTAACATGACAGGTCACATGTCCGCCGTCATAACCAGCGACGTTATCACGAATCAAATTAGACATCCACACTTTCATTTCCTTTCTATGTGGCCATAGTGTCTTTACATCTTTCTCCAGAAAGCCATTTCCAAGACCAATATATGTTTTTTCAGTGTACCTGCTCAGTGCCACACTTCACAACCAGAAAAAAGTACCCCTTCTATGTACCAATTCAACCGTCAAATAAGAAAATATGTTAAACAAAATATTAAAATTATTGGTTAAATACAGAAATATCTCGTCCAAACTTATAAAAAGTACGAACATTTGTTAACCTATTGGGAAAAATATCAATCAAGTAGGAAAGTTTGTTAGTCAAATAGAAAAAATATTGACCACATAACGATATATCTTGTCCACACTTATGAAAAGTAGGGAAATTTGTTAGTCAAATGAGGAAAAAAAAAAGATTAACCAAATAACGAAATACCCCCACCAAACTTATGAAAAGTACGAAACTTTGTTAAGCAAGTATGAAAATGTATCGACCAAACAGAGAAATATATCACTCAAACTTATAAAAACTAGGAACCTATGTTAACCAAATGGAAAATATCTTGGCCAAATAGGAATATTTGTTAGCCAGATGGGGAAAATATTGTCCAAGTAACGAAATACATCGTTCAAACCTACGAAAAGTAGGAAACTTTGTTAATTAAATGTGAAAATAGTCTAATTACCATGTTTCTCTCTGCCATATTAAAACAGTTATAAACAGAAATAAACTAGTATGCGTTTCCTTAATATCGTTATGTTTTGAGTTCTAGTAGTACTTGTTGGGTGGTTCATCTGATATGGTTTAAGTTTTAGTTTGTGAATTGTTTTGTCTGATATGTTCTTGGTGTCTTTGTGTATCTCATTACGTATTCTTTAATAGATCCCCAAATTTGGGAAATTTCATGTAAAGTATATGTTAGAATAAGATGTGGTATAGCAAGTTGAAGATGTCAGCCCTGGGAAATGGATCTTTGGTGACGAGTACTCGGATGAACTATCCCCGATGGACTCACAGATTACATGGCCATACATGTTGTTAACTGTCATGGGTGTTTCAATGGAGCACGTGTACAATGGAGGTTTGAAGTTCTTGGTGATGTGACCACTTTGTATTAGAAAGAAACCAAGAGTGTGGAGAGATGAGTGATGTATAAGGGTTTCTGTACCAGATACGGTGAAGGCCTTCGGTAACGTAAAACAAGGAAAGTGGTGACATTGATAGCGTCTTTTCAGATAAGACACATTTGACTACAGAAGTTACATTTTTTTTTCTTAGTTTTGTGGACTTACTTTTTCCATAGCTATTTCTGTACTTGACCAAAAATTTTCCACAAGTTTTGTTGATTTATTTATAAGTTTAGTTGAAATATTTCTGTCTTTTGACGATATTTTTCACATTTGGTTATTTTTATAATGTTTGGATTTATACCTTTTGATCAATATTTTAGTTGTAATATTTTTTCCTAGATTTTTATAAGCTTGGTCGAGATATTTTGTATTTTGACCTTTTCGCCTTTGGTTAACTCGTACATTTTATAAGTTCGGATGCGATATTTCATTACTTGGCCAATATTTTTCACCTTTACCTAACAAATTTTCATACATGTTATAAGTTTAAACGAGACATCTATAAGTTTGACCGATACTTTTTTCCTATTTGGCCAACAATTTTATTACTTTGGTTCACGTAATTTCCTACTTCTGTCGACATGTTTCTTAGTTTGAGCAATATTTACCCCAGTTGGTTAAGACAATTTTCTACCTTTCATAAGTTTGGACAAAATATTTCAGTATTTGACCTACATTTGTCGCATTTGGGTACCAAGGTTTCGTACTTTTCATAAATTTGGAGGAGTTATTTCTTTACTTGATCAATATTTGTTTTTTTTTTTTTTTTTTTTTACATTTGGTTAACAAAGTTTCTTACATTTTTATAAGTTTCGACGAGATATTTCGTTACTTGGTCAATATTTTCCTTTTTTTTATAAGTTTGGTTGCGATATTTCTGTATCTGGCCGACCTTTTTCCCATTTGGCTGACAAATGTTCCTACTTTTTTATAAGTTTAGTTGAAATATTTATAAGTTTGGTTGAAATTTGGCCAAAATTTTCACATTTAATTAACAAAGTTTCCTACTTTTCGTAGGTTTGAACGATGTATTTCGTTACTTGGACAATATTTTCCCCATCTGGCTAACAAATATTCCTATTTGGCCAAGATATTTTCCATTTGGTTAACATAGGTTCCTAGTTTTTATAAGTTTGAGTGATATATTTCTCTGTTTGGTCGATACATTTTCATACTTGCTTAACAAAGTTTCGTACTTTTCATAAGTTTGGTGGGGGTATTTCATTACTTGGTTAATCTTTTTTTCCCCTCATTTGACTAACAAATTTCCCTACTTTTCATAAGTGTGGACAAGATATATCGTTATGTGGTCAATATTTTTTTCTATTTGAATAACAAACTTTCCTACTTGATTGATATTTTTCCCAATAGGTTAACAAATGTTCGTACTTTTTATAAGTTTGGACGAGATATTTCTGTATTTGACCAATAATTTTAATATTTTGTTTAACATATTTTCTTACTTGACGGTTGAATTGGTACATAGAAGGGGTACTTTTGTCTGGTTGTGAAGTGTGGCACTGAGCAGGTACACTGAAAAAACATATATTGATCTTGGAAATGGCTTTCTGGAGAAAGATGTAAAGACACTATGGCCACATAGAAAGGAAATGAAAGTGTGGATGTCTAATTTGATTCGTGATAACGTCGCTGGTTATGACGGCGGACATGGGACCTGTCATGTTACGTGCATTGCCTAAGGTTGAATCGGGGCAGTTTGTTGTGTTGATGCTCGGGTGTCCTTTGGTGTAACCGGATAACACTATGACTACACGGTTATAGAAAAGAGAGAGAGAAGGGGGTGACCATTTTACCCTTCGGATGCAGTGTTGATGATGCAGTGTTGATGATGCAGTGTATTCACTCCTATACACAGTGATCATCATACGTTAGGTTCCCTGACTCGACAACCGATAGGACACCCTTTTTCTATAGTTTCCCTCTTAACCACGTGTCTCAGATGTACCATTACCCCTGTTACCGGATGCACCACCGTCATTGAACGTTTCGGTTATTAGCCACGTGTTCCACGTGTATCGTTATGCGTGTCACTGGATCCATCACCATCTTTGACCGGTTTAGTCATTAACCCCGTTAGTGGCTGTACCCTTATACATGTGATCGGAAGCAGGGAATTCTTTGACTGGTTTTAGTTAGTGAGCCTGTGTCTCGGATGTACCATTACACACGTGACCGGATGTGACGCCATATTTGACCAGTCTTAGCAAATAAGACGTAGTCTGGTTGTAGCAATAACCCATGTGTGATAGAGTGCGCCGCCATCTTTGGTCGGCTGTAACTATTGTCCATGTGTGTCGAGTGTACCTCTAGGTGCTATTGACTAATACAAAAATCAGTGCTCGAGGCGGAACGCCTCGGGAAATTGCCGATAGTAAGGACATTACTTTCTGAACTTAGCAGTCGGCATAACGTCTTGATCATGTCATCGATCACTTTAACCATCATCATGTCACTACACATACCATACCCTACAATTTAAGTGATCATTCGACCACTTGATCACTACTTCACCAGTACTTGACCACTATTTGACCATGTCCTTACTTATTTTACCATCACCGTTTCACTACACGTACCATACCCTATAATTTAAGTGGTCATTCGACTACTTGACCACTACTTGACCACTATTTGAACACCACTTGACCAACTCTTGATCATCACCATGTCACTATACCTACTTTCACCGACAATTTAAGTAGTCACTCGACCATTTACCACTACTTGGCCACTACTTGAGCACGTCATCGATCACTTTAACCAACACAGGTTCACTACACGTACTTTCCCTTACAATTTAAGTGGTCACTCGACCATTTGACCAGTACTTGCCCGCTACTTGATCACTACTTGACAACGTCACTACTTAATTTATCCATCTCTGTTTCACTACACGTACCATACCCTACAATTTTCTCACTTGAGCGGTTGACCACTGGTTGAGCACTACTTGACCACTGCTTGACCACGTTGTCGACCATTTTACCATCACCGTTTCAATATAGTACTTTTCTCTACCTTTTAAGTGTTCATTCGACCACTTGACCACTGGTTGACCGCTACTTGACCATGTCATCGATCACTTTAACCACTACCATAATCTTAGGGACATCGTCCTCTACAATTTAAGTGGTCACTCGACCACTTGACCACTACTTGACCATTGGTTGACCACTACTTGACCACTAATTTACCACCCTTTAATCATCACCATATCATTATAACCACTTTTCCCTAAAATTTCCTCACTTGACCACTACTTGACCACTACTTGACCACTAATTTACCACCCTTTAATCAAAAACTTATCATTATAACCACTTTTCCCTAAAATTTCCTCACTTGACCACTACTTGAACACTGCTTGACCACTAATTTACCATCCTTTAATCATCACCATATCATTACAACTACTTTTCCTTAAAATTTCCTCACTTGACCACCACTTGACCACTGACTGACCACTGCTTGACCACTAATTTACCACCCTTTAATCATCACCATATCATTACAACCACTTTTCCCTAAAATTCCTCACTTGACCACTACTTGACCACTACTTGACCACTACTTGACCACTAATATACCACCCTTTAAGCATCACCCTATCATTATAACCACTTTTCCCTAATAATTTCCTCACTTGACCACAACTTGACCACTACTTGACCATCTGTTGACCACTAATACCTGGTACCCACCCCTTACCACCGAATGATACTACACTATATCCATTACAATCAGCGATCTTTAGCTTTCAAGGTTTCATTTGTAACACGTGTTATGTTAGTGAATAAGCTACTATGAACATCTACATAGCACTAATAACCACCCTTATCAACTAATTTCACTAACCCATACCCACTACTATCCCCACCGCACCTATTCCTTCTATTCGTACTAATGTACACCACCAATGCGCTAACAGTTCAAAATATTTTAACACACCACTCACCCACGTTTTTACAACCCGTTACTTAATGACTTTTCCGTATGCACCCCCTCCACGTCTGTTATGAACCGACCACCGTCACACCCGCCGGAGATTTTCCCACACTTGCCGACGTATAACTCCCCGGTACTACCTTCCAGAATTTTCCACTATGCCGCTACTTATTTAATATGCATTGTATTGTTTATACATGATTTAATAAAAATTATTATATACCTGATAGTGTTTAAACCCGAACCGCCTAGCCTCACCCCACGCGCCCACCTCCTCGCCACCACCCCGCACCCCGTCGTTATTTATTTTTATTTTTTATTTATTTTATTTTATTTTATAATAATTAATTAAAATTTGTATACACCCACTCAATAGTTATCTGCCCTTAGAAACATAAAATCTTAGAATTATCGCCCTTAGATATGACCTAGATACCACCCCTTACCCAACTATATGACCGAGGGGGAGTGAAAATCAGCCGAGGTCAAGGTCATTTGAGGAGGCTCCTCCAAATAAGCCTCGAATCCTACATTGTATACTACTAGAGAGAGAGAGAGAGAGAGAGAGAGAGAGAGAGAGAGAGAGAGAGAGAGAGAGAGAGAGAGAGAGAGAGAGAGAGAGAGAGCTAAACAAATTCCAGTGAATCAAGAGGTCAGGAAAATACGCAGGCCTCGGATAGCAGAATACATTGAGAAAACCAGTCGGCGATACACTAGACAGTCCCCTGCCTGGAACCCACAGGGCGAACGAAATAGTGGGAAATCTAAAACACAAGGAGAAAAAAATTAAAGATGGAAAAATAAAAAAGAGATCCTGGGCGGATCTGCGGGAGACAGTAAAGGTTAGGACGACTTGTCGTGACTTGGTTCAGAGCCTATGTCCCAGTGAGGGAATAAAGGACAACAGAAAAAAAAAGTTCTAGACGATACGTTCTTGATACATAGGAAACAAATGGCACAACGTCAGAGCTCTATAATGAGAACTGTTAAGAAAGATTGCGGGACTTTTGCCTTGGCTACGAACAGTTTAATTATGGAGGTCATGGCAGTAACAAAGGCAATAGTGTGGCTGGAGACACAGACTTTCACCCATTCATGTTTTCTCCGTGACTTGACGAGTATGCTAAGGAAGTTCAGGACCGGCTGGGCAAGAAGGCAATGACTTGAATCTCAGGAGATCAAGATTGACTAATATCTGTCACATTTTGGTGTCATGCACACGGGTGTATGAGGAAGCAGAACAGTTTACGGGCTTGGCTGCACAGCAATGGACTAATAGTTCGACTCAATGTGCGATGAGGATGATATGTTGAATAAATAACTAACGAACGAGCAAATTATCTTAAATGAGCACGACAAAGCTGGTAAGAACTAATTAAGAATGCTGAATCAGGTTGAATAACCACTCGAATAAAGCAACGTGTATCATTATAATTACTACTCATAATCTTATAAGAAACAATTATAGAACCAAGTAGAAACCAGAGCATCCAGATAACAAGAAAGATGATTTTGCATATTGATTTCATATTTACCAACTCAACCGAAAAGAACAAGTTAAAATCTCCAGACTGCTGATACGTCACGACACACAGAAACATCACACGTTTAATAAACCATAGGAGGTACTGATGAATAAACTATGGAACTAGTAAAATGGGCGACAGCTTGCTTGCGTTCGCTGGCTGTGAATTCCTACGTCAAGTCCTGTATGTCGGATGAAGACATCATGTTGTCTAACATCAGTGTGATATCATACCGGACTGAGGTTTGCGTGAGTATCCGTTGTCCCATGTCTGGCTTATTGGTGTTCAGACTGGTGGTTCCTCGCCGTGCAGGCAGATACTCTCCGACTTCGAAAGAATCAGCGATCCTACTACGTTAGCCAGGACCCCGAAGGGACCTATTGCCCAGGACGCACGACTAGGACGTGTTAGTACAGTGGTTCTCAACCTTTTTTAGCCCGTGCCCCCCTTCACCATATTTTTTAGAACGTCATCCCCCCACCATATTTTTAGAACGTCATTCCCCCCTTTCGTATTTCCCCCCTAAAAATTCCCCCTTGCCCCTACACAGTATATGTAATAATTGAAGCTAAATTTAATAGCACATACTAAAACAAGTCTAGACATCTACATAAAACGTGATTTGCGGATCTACTTACGTTATAAAATGAATTTCAGAAGGGTGATATGTACAGAACCGTAAAGTATGAAAGGAAAAACAATATCAAGTAATCGGTTCTTGTATTAACGCAATCTAGAAATAATCTTAATTCCCCCCCCCCCCCCTGGAAACCCTAAAATCCCCCCCCCCCCCTGAAAACCCTAAAATCCCCCACCGGCTGAGAACCACTGTGTTAGTAGGTCTTGGCCAGTATAGAACCTGGCCCTAGTGCCCTGGAAACACCTCTGCGTCCCGGGTGACAGCTAAATATTTGTTGCAGGATTGTCCAAAATATGCAGAACAGAGAAAGGTATTTTGGCTTATATCAGCTTCATTTTAGGACAAACTTTGTGGGGATATCAACGAGCATAATTTGACTGTTACTTTCTGTTGCATTTATTAATTTAGAAGAAGAACAGGATGTCACCGTGGCATAGTATTAGTATTGCAAAGGCCTAAAAACACATCGGCTCTGATTTAATTTCTAGTTCAGAAAAGAATGTTGCTCGGCCTTTTACTTTTAGCCAAGATGATTACATGACACACAGGGACCTAACGGGGCAGCTCTGGCCTCTGGGAACTGCGAGCCCTTATTAAAAGAAGAAAAAAGAAGAAACACTCTCTGTGGTCGATTGCACTCCTTATAAACTAAATACAAGAGAATACACACAATGGTATAACTTCAAGCAATCTAACATAAGAAAACGCCGCCGGAAAATACATATAAACTCGCATTGACAGATTCAGTGCCTAACAAGAAATAAGTTTGGACCAAATAAAAATGGGTGTCTTAAAATGGAAAGTGGTGGTTTGTCACTGTTATGGCTTAAAAGTTGTTAATATGGTAGTAGATATGTTGTATTATAAAACAATGACAACCTTTCGGTGATATATAAGCCCGTGGTAGATACACACAGTCGCTTAAGACGATTTATCATCCCACGGCAATTAATCAGTTAAAGACAATGCTTATTATTCTTCGAGCAAAAAAAAAAAAACAAAACCAGCAGGCTTGCTAACTTGCTAGGCCAGTAGCAGGTTTAGGACGAAAAAATCTGACCAGGAGTGTTCTCTCTCTCTCTCTCTCTTTCTCTCCCCCCCCCCCCCCCCCCCCCCTCTCACCCCCGGCGAGCCAGAACCCCGTTGGCACAGAGTCTATGGAAATCTTGATACATGAAATGAAGTTCTGTTTATGTTTATGCTTCACCTCGACACTGCAAGGTACAAGAGAAACCTGATGAGAGGAGATTAAAGAGAATGAAAAGGATAGAAAAATAGACATACAATGTACGGCATACACAGATATGAGGGAGACGTATTTTTAAAGCACTACAGCTTTGTGTAGTACAAAATGGAACACCGTCTCACACCGAGGTGTGTTGCACGCCCCTAAGCTGACAAGCACGATGAGTATAGTTTTCGTGTGTAGTGTGTTGTTTCTCTCTTCTTCGTGAAACACGTCTGACTCAAGGGACGTAACCACAAAGTGCAAGCCGGAAGTTCATTAAATTTAGCGCCTGCTGTAGCATCTTGGCAACACCAAAAACATATTTTCATACATTTTATACATTTCTTGACCGCTAGTTATTTAAATTTTGGAGACACTTGGAAGTATATTATCACCCCACATCATGCCACAGCACAAAATGCGCCGTCGGAAGGTAAAATCTATAGTCAATTTAATTATGAATGGCGTTGTGATTGTCGCATATTGTGGCAATCTTCTCTTCTCAGAGTCAAGAGTTGTGCGGTTAGTTAGTTAGTTAGTCGACAGATCATCCTCGTTGCACATCGAACCATTCAGTCCATAAGTGCTCGGATCCCCTCCTCAGCAAATCCCGCAGCGTGTAGCGGCTAACGACACCAGTTCTGTGTTGGTTTATCAATCTTCTTTGGCTTCCTGCGTAGTGTTCTTGTTTGGCCACCCCTCTTTTAATTTGCTGCTCCCGCAGTCTGGCCATTGTTGTAGATTCACAGTCATCACTTGGTTCTCGCAAAAGTCTCACTTCTCGTAGAGCATTCAGAATGTCAGCCTGGTCCATGGCGCGTCCGCCCTTCACAGTAGCCTCACCTGCGAGCTTGTCAGCCCGCTCATTTCCTTGTACTCCCGCATGACCTGGCACGAAGATGAAACTAATCTTTGCCAGCCGAGACCGCTTCAGAGGCAGCAACCATTCTCTTCGGATCGACCCCTCCTCTATCCTCTTGATCATGTTCATTGAGTCGCTAAGGAAACAAGCCCTAGTGAATGTCTGTGTCTCGAGCCATGTTATTGCTTTACTTACTGCCATGACTTCCATGGTCAGGCTACTTGTGGTTTCAGTGAAAGCACCAGAGTCCTCCTTCACAATTATCCCTCCGGCCCGAGCTGTAAAGGCCCATGAGCTTCTCACATGTCGGACGACCGACCCATCTGTGTAGATGACCGCGTCACCGTCTAGCGAATTCTCGAAAATCAACGCTTGTACTTCAGCCTCAACAGCAGCCAGATTTTCTTGTCTGCATTTTCTATCTAGTTGGATGCAGACTGAAAAGGATGTGCAGAAATCTGTTGGCACTTGCACCCACTTGCGGTAGTTAGTTGGACTAGACACTAGACTAGACGATTGCTATAGAGTCACTTCTGACTGCTGTTAGTTACTTTTTTATTTACTGTTACTTCTAAACATTGGCTTGATGATTACATGCTAGAGATTAGAGTGTTGTTATTTGATCAAGTAACTGTTTCTTTGCTGCGAGATCTAGCCACTTTAGTAACATTTTCTAAATTGCTTTTTAATTGTATAACTACATACAGTACCTTATTCAAGTATGTAGGTAAATTCTAAGTGGAGATATTAAAGTTTGTGTGTGTCAGTTTATCATTTAATATAAACAAAGAGGAAAATACGATTTTGACCCTTTCACGAAGTGTGAGTTACCTACCTACACACACACACACGCACACACAACTATTGGTAACACTGATGCCAAGGGATATTATCACTGCTGATGTCTAACTCAAGGAAAGATAACTACTGCCAGTTTATATATATATACACGCACACACAGATATATACACCTCCACATCATGCTGTGATGACGTTAGACCGATGCGCTACTGCACGCGCAGTCTTGTCACTGTGAGGCTGCCAGCATTGATGCATTTTGACAAAAGAAGTCCCGTTGGAAAATTGCAAAATTATCAATGATTTTGTCCTTGTAGAGTGATGAAAAATTACACATAAATGCAATAATGGGTGTTGAATGTACACATGCATTCATTATCATGTTAATCGCTCTGAATACTCGATAACAATATTAAATGGTCATAGCTGGAGTGTGAAAAGGAAAACTGCTATCTCCCGCCATTGAAATACCACATTACAGCATGTGATCTTCATAATTTCAGTGTGAGGTTGACTGCCAACTTAAATGATCGAAAATTACCAAATACACGTAAAAATGGATGCTAAATTTAATAATACATAGTAGAACAATGTAATACGTCTTATAAAATGGTAGTTACTGGTTTACTTACCACTTAGAATAGGCAGCCTGGTTCTCTTGTATAACAAGGATTCCCAATGCGCCAGAAATACAGAATGCAAAACAGGGTGAGGAAATTTATATCAAGTAATCAGTGTCTGTTTTAACTCAATCTTGAAATAATCGTGGTATTTAACATCATGAGTACACTTACTGTCCCCCATATCAGAGACACAAAAACAACTGAAGGTAACCGCAAACAAAATTCTGGTAAAATTCGGCAAACCTGAACCATAGTATCTACGAGATCTGACACAATAAAAACAGCGTTTTAAACATGCGTTCATTGCATGTCACATAGTATTGAAAGTAATTAACTAGTAGCCACCACATATAGATAGGCCTTGAAAAACAAAATCCATTGGTACCTCAACGATACCTATATGTCTGTGAATAAAGTGTTGTTATTCTGTTAATTCCAGTAGTTTTATAGTACTAACTATAGTACTACATTCAATTATCTACATCAATTCTAAGTGGAAATATTTTTGTGTTTAAATTGTGTGTGAAACCTTAGTTAAAGAAATAGAGCAAGAATCAAATGGCCAATGTAGAAATCGCGTTGCACATGTCAACTACCAATGATCGTAACTGTGGTCAAATCTAAGTGAAAGGCACCTGAACCTTGTAAAACTATTAATTGTGACTAATATGCATAATTTGTTTCAACAATTACCACTTTTGCCTGGTTGTAGCTTTTATTTGCTGACTCATTACATGGGAATATTAAAATTAAATCTGCAATAAAACCTTCATGTAATAAAATAATTCCAGACTCCCTGGGTAAATAAAGAATATGCTTTCTGTTTGTTATATGCTATACAACTTTCAGAACCATTTAATGGCAGCCATCGTGTTATCTAATAAAGACTTATGAGATAAAAAAAGCATAATTTTAGGGAACTATTTGTAGATAAAAATGCAGGAATTTATTAGAGAAGTAAAAATAGATCACTTATATAATACAGCTTTGTGATCTTTTTTTAAATAAAAATAATAGTTAATTATGTAAACTATCTGCAAATATTAAAACACTGCTTCCATTACCCGATATACTCGGACACTCATGATTATGTGGGTTAAAGTGCATTCATTAAAGTCTCTGTGTCACATCTAAGTGACAGTTATGTTTTTGTGAGTTAAAATGATATAGAGGAAAAACAAAAGACTAGTTTAGTAAGGTTGTGGTAGTAAACAGAACTGAACTGAGGTTAGAGGTGCTAGATGTCATGTCTTCAATCATGGGGCATAGCTTTTCTCAGTACCATGATAACTTAAATAAAACTGACCAGCAAATTCATCTTTAAAAATATAATTGTCAATGGTTATTAATTTACTGCTATGCTGTCATTATTCGTGAAATGGTAGATGTAATAAAAATGAATGCATAATTCAGACCTTCTCCTAATCAGTAGTTAAAGTAATATTATATACACCAAAATAATAAATAAAAAGGATATTTTTAATTGGTTAGCATCTCCATAGTTAATAAGAAAATGAGTTTTCCACTCTACCAAATGCTGCTTATAGATTGCTCAGATTCCTAAGGAATTCCCTTCACGCCAGACAGTAGTAAAAAACTGTTCCTAATTTTGCCACAGGTGACCAGACATTTGCTAGAAGTGATGTGGAAAGTGATCTGTATTCAATTGCCTATGCTAAGTATTCTGAACATATCGTGTAGCAGTTCCTTTGCAGAGTGTCATTCTCATCACTGCCCACTGAAAAGCCTCTCAGATCAATCGCTAGTTATCCTGCCTCATGCACCCTCATGTCCATGGTGTAGGAAAAGCCCTCTGTCCAGGTTTGTGTACGTCGAATCCTGCCACTTCCAGGAACCATAGATAAACACATATAGTATTGTTTGACACTCATAGAAGAATGTTGGGCGGTGCTCACCCAACACGTCACCCCTCATTGTGCCAACGGTTTCAGGCGGAGGAGTGCAATTGGGAGGGTACAAGACTTACCCTAGTGCGAGGAAATGCAACCTAAAGACTAAATGTCATGGCAAGGCAGAGCAGAAACTAAGCCTTGGTCTGCAACAGTCTAGGATGGAAGCTCCGATAGGCGGACAGTTAGAGCATTGCTTTGCTGATCCGACAGCTTCTGCAGCTTGTCTTATTCCAGACGTATTGGTGTTACCTTTCCTCTGGAGTAAACTAGGCAGGCTGAGAGAGGGATCATGCTGCATGGGCAACACATGGTCTCTAAACTCAGCCCAGGCTTTGTGTTATGGAGAGGTATAACTCCATTTTACAAACTATCGTCTGTCAAGACAGCAAGGTGCCAGTCATAGAAGTGAGAAGAAGGAAGTAAAGACTAGATTGTTCGAGGAACCATTCCCTCCATGACAGTTCTTTCCAAGCCACTATAACATTATATATTCTTAGAAAGAATAGTGATGGACAGCATGGTTTCTACAAGAAGATGCAGATGCTGGCCAGCATGAAGCTGGACACAGGACATTGAATTATTTGTCAGATTTATTTTTACTAAGATGTTTGATAGTGTGTGTTTGGTTTCTCTGACCATTCTTGATTGCAAAATGAAAATGGTATAGAGAATGACAGATTTGACATAATTCTCTTGATCTTTATTCATGTTGCTTTATTTATTCTATCCCAATTGTACCTCAGAAAAGATGTCACATCTGTCATTTTGCTTTATGCAATCTATTAAATGGAAATATGATCTTCTTTTTTTGTATATTGAGCCAGCTATTCAAGTTTTCAAATGGCTTCCCTCTTTGTACAGATCAATGATTAAAGATTATATATATCTGATGGGAGATGCCTTGAAGTGATTAGAACAAGAATTGTCATTGTGAAGGTAGCCTTTTGCAAGATGAAAAACATACTGACCAATAAAAAGATATCAATTGAAACGAGAAAAAGAGTGTTGTAGTGCTACATAGAACCTGTACTTTTATATGGATGTGAAACGTGGACAATGAGCAGACAAGATGAAAAACATCTGATGGCTGTGGAAATGTGGTTTCTGAGGAAAATGCAAAGATTACAATGGACAGACAAAAAATCCAATGACCAAGTCCTACAAGAAACAAATGAAGATCCTAAACTGATTAGAGGCATCAGACGTAGACAGTCACAGTTTTTTGGGCATGTTATGAGAAGAAATGAATTGGATAACTTGGTGACAACTGGCAAGATCGAAGGGAACAGACCAAGGGGAAGACCAAGAAATAAATACCTGGATGGCTTGGCCACGTGGCATGGTCGAGACAGAAACACGGAGCTGATCCACGACTCTGGTGATCGAGTGAGATGGCAAAACATGACCGCCCACTCTTATCGGCATGGCACATGATGGATGGATGGATATCTTTTTGTAAAATCTTCTCAAATTTACAGCATGCTGTCCATTTTTAAAGTTATTTAAGGTTGTTGGAAGAAAGATTAAACATCACCAATACTGAAAAAAAAAGCATGGCATATCATCTATAAAATAAACTGAATATACTGAATCTGATCAAAGATAAAGGTAATTCTGTGGCAGATATATAATGAGATGTGAAACATTTAAGAAACCTAAAAATCGTAAAAATGCAAAATAGCAGTCAAATTAATGTTGAAAACTATTGATTTCAGAGACTTCGGGGAGACTCTGCATCAGATGACAGTGATAGTTCTTTAGCTAATGAGAGTGAAGAAGAGCAGCCCACTCGCTTGACACGCAGATCTGCAGGTAATACTTTATTTCAGTTTCTTGAAGAAACATAGGTTGTTTACAAGGTTCTTTGGTATTCTGTAATACAATACTACCAGTCTCCATGGCGAAGTGGTTACGGACGCGATTCGTAATCCCGTATACCCGGGTTCGAAACACAGCTGTGCTGGTTTTTTCGAAAAAGGTGCCGGTCATTCAGAAAGCAGTGGCAGACTACAGAATGTAAAAATTGCCCAGGAATCATGAACAGCCAAAGTGCTGGGGATGACTGCTACTTCCTGTGAAGGACATGCAACTAAATTAACTACTTTTTAAAAAATGTGTTTAATGTTTTTAATGTTCCATTCTCCCTTGTCAGTTCGACTTCATGAGGCAGTAGCATATAAGTTGCTAATGAGCCTACTTACCATTTAACTGTTAATTTAAATTTCAGTGTAAATTGTTTTAACTTGCTTTTGATATAGCCTGCTTCTGATGTATGGTGCTTGCCATTGTAGCAAAGTGGCTAGATACATGCCTGCTGACCAAGTGGTCATCGGCTCAAATTCACATCTAGGCGGATTTTAAAAATTGACCTGGGCTGTCAGGTCCGCCCAGCCTAAAATGGGTGCCAGGAAATGTCTAGGGAAGTAAAGGTGGCCAGTGTGATGTTGACCACATCAGCCCTGGAGTGCTGATTGGTTGATTAAAATAGGTGTTTAAAGGAGTCCTTTGCCGGGAAGGTTAACCCGGTCAACAAATGCCCGCAGAAGTCGGATGTGTCGGCCTAACGGCGCAAGAACGCAGCTCTGCTGTAAACAGGCACAACGCAATCACATCCAAAAAAAAAAAAAAAAAAAAAACACCTCTGGATGAACGAAGAAGAAGAAGAAGAAGGAGTCCTTTATTATTACTTTTACTGTTAGCCTACTTCTAATGTAGACCTTTACTGTTAGACTGATTCTGATATTGTCTGCTTCTGTGGTGAAAGTTAGTTGCACGTTCTTTACAGGATAATGCTAGTTCAGTATTTTGCCTTTGCTTTCTGAACCGTCAGCACCTCATATCATCAGAATCAACACAAAGCTTCCAAATTTCTCTCAGCTGATTTCAAACCCTTGACCCGGTATGCCGGGAATTATGAAACTGCGGGTCTCACTACTCTCTAAGCCACAACGCAGGTTCTCCTTCTATGGTAACGGTTAGAAACATGTATGCCAGGGCAGGGTAGGAAAGCTGAACTTTCAGTCCTTGGTTTCTCAGCCGATGCAGGGGAAAATAACTACGGTGGAAAATCATGGGTGCATTACTTTTATACATGCTATAGACACAGTAGTAGTGGCCACATGGAAGATATCGTTCTTGAGTATACTTGACAACCAGGGATGGCCAGAATAACTAACAATGATTGCCTGGAAGAGGCTAATGAAATAAGAACATTATACACAACTAAAAGAAAGAGTTCTTTGGTTATATAGTGAGAAGAGGCATTGGATAATATTGTGATGACTGGAAGGATTAGCAGTAGAAGAAAAACACCATATTCTTTGAGCAATTTCCACATCTTTTTCCTGTTTCCTCTGTCAGTCTTTTTCTTGACCTGTGAAAGCCACACTTAGTTCATTAGTATTTTTGTACCAATGCTGGTGTTTGCTAGGAGGGTATTTCCTAGCTGCAGTCAGTAAAGGGTAGGATTTAATAAAAAAAATTTAGTTAGTTGCATATCCTTTACAGGACGTCGCAGTCAACACCAGCATTATTTGCTGTTATGATCTCTTGGCAAGTTTATGTTCAATAGCTTGCCATTGCTTTTTAACGACCGGCACCCATACCATTTTGTAAAAAACCAATGTAAGGTGGTCTGCTGTCAAATCACTGTGTTTTGAATGAGGGTATGCTGGATTATGAACTGCATCCGTAACCCCCTCACCTGTCAGCCAGATGGTGTAGGCATCCAGTGTCATTTGGTCAAGAAAATATGGTACCACATACCAAATATGTCACAATGGCTTTATCCAGTGTCATGTGATCAAGAAAATATGGTACCACATACCCAATATATCACAATGGTTTCATCCAGTGTTATTTGGTCGGGAAAATATAGTACCACATAACTCAGTATGTCACAGTTGCTTTTTAAGTATATTTTTTTTCTGTGTATGTTATACATTTTGATATTGTCTTGTCAACAGCTAGCACAGAACATAGGGAGTCGCCTCCTGTTAAGCGGCGGAAAGTTGTTGTGGAGTCAAACCAGTCAGCATCAGACACTGATGAGCATTCAGAGCCACCAAACAAATCTGACACAAAGTCCAAATCTGTGCATTCAACAAAAACAAAACATATTGGCAAGAAATCAACAACAAAACCTAAAATACAGTTAATGAACAATGGTGATTTTAATGGGGATGCAGATTCTGAAGAAGGGAACTCATTGATGGGTTTCACAGAAAGAAGAGCTACCCCAAAAACAAATTATGATGAAACAAGTGCACACTGTCCTTTGCCAGGATGTGACTCAAAAGGTCTGTATTTAATGTATGTTAATTGTAGAGCATTAATCGTCAGGTGTATTGCCAACTGGTTTATTGTTTATTGATACTGTTTAAAAATGGTATGCTACTTTGTGGATATTTGCAGAGGTAGAAAAAAAAAACGAACAAGTCAAGAGACAGTCCCATTTGCTCAGGAGCCAGCATATTTGTTTTTGCAAACACAAGCCAAGAAAATAATTGAAAATTTATGTGCTAAGTAGAAATGTTCAGGCACCATGGTGACCAAGCACCCAGCTTTCTACTCCTGGATATTTGTAACTGTCAACATTGTTGTGAACTTACGTGTAATTTGAAAAATCACAAGGCATGGTCTAAATAAGAGTTTAATTCACAGCTTCCCTTATTATAATATAACAAAATGTGGATGCTGCTTGCATCTCAATTTGGATTTGTTTGTTTGAATAATGTGGTAGTAAGAAACAGGTAAAGTATTCCTTTGATTTACAGCACATTTTCTCCTTCTTTGTACACATACATATTCAACTTGAGTATATTTAAAGTAAGCATCAGCCTACTTAATGTTGTTGACATCTCCATAGAGTTTATCCTGAAATAGAGCGGGTGTAGGCTGAAGTAATATTCTTTGTTCTGTATATGCTTAGCACTTGTTAGAAAAAAACAATGGATTCACAATAGTAAATTTGGTTATATAAGCTTCCATGGGGCCTGAAATTTTCATTACAAAAGGCATAATCAAAGTCAGTGTGTGCATTAAAAGTAATGTCATTGCAAAAATCAGCTGTGGGTAGTGTGAAGTGCAAAGCAAATTGCATATTTAAATACAACAACATTTGGTGATGTGCCTCGTACACTTGCTGGACTAGTACCCTTTATGCTTCTTTATTCTCCAGTGTAGACCAAAGTCATTCCACATATTTTGAGACTAATACTGCAGGAGTATGGGTCTAGCATGATGTGCATAGTACACCTAAGGCTGTAACAGGGTACTTTACTTACTGCAACAACAACAACAACAAAACTTTATTTTGAAAGGGTTAAGAATTGGTCACGCAGGCCCGTCTAACATTCTGCCCTTTTATCACTCTCTTTCATACATTATACCATTCACACATCATTCAAGGCTAACTGAAAACAGCAACAATATAAAAGATATGCATTATAAAGGCATGTGGAAAATGAAAAATCAATACTACACGACTCAGTAATAGTAATAACTGGTGTGGCACTTGTTATTAGCTATGTGGAATATACTGGCCTACCAAAAGGGGGACTGGCTGTTATACTAGGGTTTTATTATTATTGTTACTTCCATTATTAGGAGTTATAAGATCACTCAAACTTTAAGAAAAAGACAAATAGCATTTATGGAGAATGTCAACTGAAGAGGTGGAATGGAGAAATTAGATGCATAGAGAAATTATACCCGTAGTGTATTCACATTCAGAGTGTTAACCAGCGTTGCTACACTCTGGCACGGAGACAACACATACATATGTGTCCCAAGTACTGTATTATTAATTCTAGTTAATATGTCAAGCCTAGCCACTTTTGCTATGATTTATTATCTTTTGTCGTCAATCAGTAGACTTAACTTATGTAACATGTGCTTTATACCTTCTATGCTATGTTGTTGATTCATGTTCTTATATTTACTGAATGACGACCAGTTTGCCACTGACTGTAACATTTGACCTGATATATAGCCCAGAAGGTTTCAACAGGATATTGATTTAATTTAAAAAAACACTTAAGCTGGTTATGTTTTTAACAAATGCTTTGTGTGTTTTATTTTGCTATACTTGCATCTGTTGGTGTCTGTGGCCTAGGGTTATTGAAATGCAGTGGAGTGTTTGAAATTACCTGCAGGCAGTTTGGATATAAATCACTTTGTGCCAATTCTGATGGAATAAGATGTTGATCGTCCAGAAAGCAATAGAAAACTGCTGAACGTAAAATTGCCTAGTAAATCACAAGCAGCCAATAGATGCTGGGGTTGATTGCAACAGTCCTGTAGAGGGCATGCAACTTTAATACTTGCATATAAATTGATGATAATTTTTTCTAGTTGTTTGTGTTGGTTAAATTTGTTGTCTTGATATTGTGTTCATGAAAATGTAGCAGGTTCTTTACACAGTGTCACACTCCTCAGTCTACCAAAAAGATGTGTAATACTTCTAGTTTGCATGCCCAAGGTGTCTGCAATGTCCTGTTGTCATCTCCATGTTGGTATACGTCTGCCTCCTCTCCCAGGTACCAAGCCTCCTCTCCCAGGTACCATACCTTCCATGACTGGTCTCTCCAAGCCACTGTGACGTCTAATATGGCCAAAGTATTTCAGTTTCCAAGACATGGTTCTGTTTATGAGCCAATTTTATTTGATGTTCAGATCTGATAGAATGTCAGTATTTTTCTTCTTCTTGGTTCACGATATTCTAAGAACCTTTCTGCAACATTTAAGTTCACAAGTCCTGATTGTCTTTGCAGTGATTGTGAAATGATTCATAACTGACATCTGGATCCGTCACAGATGCGTGCTCCCAAAACGTGTCTGCTAGTGTGTTTGCTGGTGCTGTGCTATTGGTTCATATTGATAGAGTTTAACCTGTGCATTGTTGTGGCCAGTCTACATGTGACTACTTGCGAACAGTCCAGTCCCACTGTTGTTGATTATGGAGCCAGTTATTCACTGTTTGTGACATTTAACATTTCTTTATTGTTTGTGACATTTATCATTTCTTCATTGTT
The DNA here is from genome assembly GCA_014155875.1 of Cepaea nemoralis. Classification (NCBI taxonomy): domain Eukaryota; kingdom Metazoa; phylum Mollusca; class Gastropoda; order Stylommatophora; family Helicidae; genus Cepaea; species Cepaea nemoralis. The sequence continues at coordinate 346,520 of JACEFZ010027004.1, read as the reverse complement.
TGTGACATTTAACATTTCTTCATTGCTTGTGACGTTTAACATTTCTTCGTTTGTGACATTTAAACAATTCTTCGTTGTTTGTGACATTTAACATTTCTTCATTGTTTGTGACATTTAACATTTCTTCATTGTTTGTGAGATTTAACATTTCTTTATTGTTTGTGACATTTAACACTTCTTCTTGTTTGTGACATTTAACATTTCTTCATTGTTTGTGATGTTTGGCTGACATGTAGTTTTGTCTGTGAACATATTTTATTGCTATTAACAACTAATAGTTTTGTACTTTGCTACAATTATATTTGCATTCTTTTCATCCTTTGTGTAGATTTTAACCATCAGTTAGCCAGTAAATGTAAGTTTGCTGTTGAAAGCATTTTCTTGTGCTGAACAAAATGTTTATCCATAGAAATAGTGAAGATGTATAACTAAGAAGTCTGTAGTGAATCCAGCATGTCGTTGTGTTGTCAATGGGGAATTTTTATTAAACAGATTGCCAAGTATGGTCCTGCAAGTTAGATGTCCTTAACTAGTACCGCAGTTAGTTAGTTGCATATCCTTTACAGGACGTTTGCGGTCAACACCAGCATTTTTTTCTCTTGTTGATGTCTTGGCAAGTTTACGTTCAGTAGTTTAGTACCGCAGTTACTTTTTACTAAAATAAAGACAACAAACTGCTAAGTGAAATCTGCAACTTAAGTTTACTTGTGTTCACTTCATTTACAGGGCATTTAAGTGGTCGACATGAATCACACAGAACTCTGACTTCTTGTCCATTATTTCATAATACTACAGCAGAAGAGTGTAAGGTCAGTATTTCATTTTCATATACTTGTCTTTCAAATGGAAGAGTTTCTATTCAGTTTCATAGGTTGTGGTGGGACATGATGTCCCACACAGGTTGGCATGGCACTTTATGTTAATCATGGATATTATGCTAGTCGCTGGTGTGTTAGTGGGGCCCATCATGGGAGCAAGGAATAGAAACACTAACTCACCATGTGTGTTGTAAGAGGTGACTAAGGAAGGTTGGCATAAGACTGATGATCTCATCCCATAGAAAACCTTAGCTGTAAAATCCAACCAATCGTCAACAAGTCTACAAAGGGCTTGACATGAGTGGTTGAAGGTCTATGCCCCATTGTGAGATGGAAAGTAGAAGAAGAAGAGCTGAGTCAAGAACTGACATCACAGCATTTAAGAAATTCTTTTATGTGCTCTGTCGTAATCTTCAACAGCCATTGAAGATTCCCAATACTAATAGTTCGAGCTGCAGTCTGATTGTGTTTCTATCTGGCATTTCCTTGGAGTACTGACTGTTGGTCAGATCCTTTGGTTACTCCCTGCCGCACCATTCTCTCCTCTTCAGGCCATGATAAATTATCTGTTTTTCCATACTATACACAAAATCTCAAAGGGCGTTGACCATGTCTGCTTTATCGTGCATCAAATACCCATACAGCCAATCTGTTTACCTGCTCATTTCCCAATGCACCAATATGTCCAGAGGAAAAGACAGATGCTCCCAATCTCTTTGATTTTGTAATTGAAGCAGAAGAAGAGGAAAAAAGAAGAAAGATACTAGTTGTTGAACCTCATGAAGCGAAGTTGCTTGCTCTTGTACAACTTGATGAATAGAGGCCTGGTGATGCCTTAGTTCTGTCTTGTTAGGCAAGCATGTTTGTGAGCTCTGCAAGCTGTGAATGTGAGATGAGTGCTTATTGTCTACCATCATCTCAGGGAAAGCTGTGATTCTCATGCAGTCTCATAGATTGCAAAGATTGAGCCTTCAGCAGACTTCAGCACAACAGAGATCATGGTAGATCTTCCCTTTGATTGCCAGACTAGTGTCTGCCCTGAATTCCTCACATGGAGGTGAAGAGTAGCATTGGTCAGTATAACATCCCAACTGTGGTACATCAGCGTCTCTACAACCCAGCTGTGTGGGTACTGCTGTAGGGTGTGAAGTAATAGGACTTCATGTACACAAGGTCATGATTTTATGTGCTGAGGTGATTGCTTGTTCTGACTTCATTTCCTGAAAAAACACAAGACTGAACAATCACAAGAAGAATGTACTCGCAGATACATGTGCAGCATAGACATCTGTAAAAATATAAAGCTGGGAAATTACAGAAAGAATTTATTTACCATAGAAGCATCTCACTTAAACCATGAAACTGAAGACTAGAAGAATTTAGATATGGGAATGCATAGCATAGTGTTGAATGAAATGTTAGCATTTTGTATGTATCAGTTTATTCTATTGCTAAAGGAAGCTAATTCAACAGGAAATTGTAAAAAACTAGGACATTTAGTCTTAGTTTATTAAAATATAGCAGCACATCTGGCACAAGAGATGCAGAAGCCTAAGGAATCAATAAATTATATTGGAAATATATTTGATTATCAGGTACATATTGTATATTCAGTTTTGCAAACACTTTATATATGTTTACCTCATACCATTGTTCTTGAATTCATTACAGAGTCGTTATGAAAATAGACTGAAGAATGTTGAAGATCGGAAGAAAGTTGTAGCAGAACTAAAAGATCGACGGGGTCTCAGACATCAGGTACAATGTGATTTACTTTATTAAATGTTCATTTCATGATGCATACCTTGTTGTTTTTTTAAAACATCTTTTAGTTGGCATTCTTTTCTTTTCATTAAATACTTTTATAACTGCAGACTTTATCATAGGACACATTCAAGAGTGAAATAGCTGTTTTTTTTTCCTGCAGAAATATTTCTTATTAGCATTTGTTGTTAAGAAATTGTGAAGTTATATTCATTTTCAGTTACATCACATTAGTAGTCATACATTGTAAATGTTAAATATCTAACTTCTATATTATTGTCATTGTATTGTCTTTAATCACATTATTTTGTCACAGGCTCTCAGTGAAAGTCAGCGAGTGAAGCGAGAGAAAATCACTAAAATCCGTGCTAAAAAACCAGAGATAACGGAAGAGGTGAAGGAAAAACACAGAAAGCACAAAGAAACTTATGGCAGCACTAGACAGCCTCTGATCAGTGGCCTGACTTCAGATTATGATTACGAGTTGTTCAGGGAGGCACAATCTCGAGCTTGTGAACTTTTGGTAAGAAGGCTTTTTGAATTCTAAACCAAAGCTACAAAACAGTAAACACACTTCATTTGAAGCAACTGGACATTGGACAATTTCTACATTCACATTCAACTCTTTTCTTGATACATTTAACACTTCAGGTTATGCATTGAATACTTACTCCATTCACATTTTAACACTTGTATTTCTTGATACATTCTATTCTGTTGCATTGAACAGTCACTTCATTCACTTCCAAACAGTTTTCTCGACACATTCTGTATCATTCAGTTCACCAAATGTGGATTAATTATTCTGTATATCAAACACTTTTCTGAATACAATAGAAAGTGATTTGGTCATGGAGTTTGAAATTTACTTTTATTCTACTTATGGCAATTAGTTTAAAATGAATTAACTTACATACATTTTAATATTATTCATATATGGTGATACTTCATGAGGAAAAGCTAACTGATTAATTCTAAATGAAAACAGGAGTGCAAATTCAGATGACCCTGACAAACTGGATGAGATAAACTTTGCCAACGAGATTGTTCTCCTGTCACACTCATGAAATCAGATGCAAGATAAACTAAACATACTAGACAGGGGATAACAACAATTAGGTCAAAAAAATGAATATGGAAAGGACAAAGATAATGAGATTAAACAGTGTATAACCCAATTGTTTTTTTTTGGTGAAATCTCACTTCAAGTGGCAGAATCATATACATATTTAGGCAGCAATTTAGAAAAAAATGGGGGAATATATGGAGATATTAACGTATAAATAAAGAGGAGCTTACATAGCACAAGGAAAATTGTGAAAGTCAAAATTAATTCAACTTAGCACCAGACTTGGGGGGGGGGGGGGGGGTCTGAGTGGTCTCGAGGTATGGTGTCCGCCTCGAGGTCCCGGGTTCAGGCTCCTGTGAGGACCAGGATTTATTTTAAAAATCCACGTGGACTTCCAGTAATAAAATTTCCCCTGGTCTCTGTGTAATGAGACCGGACGCCCGTGTGTATTGTTGCACACGTAAAAAATCCCTTGGCAGTTGGAAATCGAAAAAGAGTAGCCTAATGGCGCTGCCCGGTCAAAAATTTCGAGTTAAAAATCTACCCAAAGTATTTCAGGATCCTTGCCGATGGATGCTACAGAGTTCGTGCATTGAGCTGAGTTTCTCCAGACTCAGGTTTGAGTTAGGAGGAAAACAGAGCACTTATGGGTTAAACCCGTGTGCCGTGATGTTGATCCAACGACTAAACGACTAAACTAAAATATTTAACTCCATTCGTAAATCATTACTACTATATGGATAAGAATTATGGAGAAAGACTAACAAATTTACTATTAAACCACAAACATTCATTAACTGTCACCTGCGCAGAATAGCACAGCTAATATGGCATGACAAATTCACAATGATGAGTTCATGGAGAGAACCAAACAATTTCCAGTGAACCAAGACGTGAGGAAAATACCTTGGCATTGGATTGGACACACACTGAGAAAACATGAAGAAAGTATAACTAGGTACTCCCATTTCTGAAATCCACAGTTCAAACAAAATAGTGGGAGACCTAAAAACACATGGAAAAGAGAATTAAAAATGGAGATGAATATGGAGAGGACATGGACAGGGTCGTAGGAGATAGCAACAGGGAGGATGGCTTGGTGTGAGTTGGTTGGTTGTCCAAATGGGGGTTATAGGGCAGAGTAAGAAGGTTGATACAGTTTTAATCTAAATGTTTTGTTCTTGTTTATTCTGCAGTGCTTTGTTATTTGGGTTTAGTATCTATTTCTGTAGCAAAGGGATGTTGAAAATTGGAAAACAAGTTTCTTTTTTAATGGCAACACCTCATGATTGTTTCTTACTTTATTTTCTGCCATCTGTTTTGCGACAGGTAAAATTTTGCTGTAATTTATTCATTGAATTGGCTTGATGTGTGCATTGCTTTTTCATTTGACCTATTGGGTATATTTGAGGTTTGGGGGATGTTGTAGAATATTGGGTATATTTGAGGTTTGGGGGATGTTGTAGAATAGTGGTTAGTGCTCTCACTAACCAACACAGTGATGTGGGGTTTGACCCCTATTAGTAGCTAACTGTACAGCTTTGGGGGAATCCAGCCTCATTCTTTGGGTACCAGAGATTTATTTGGGAAAAGTAAAGACAGCATTCCCTTAATGGCTATTTGTTGTTTGTTCTATTATAATTATGTTCTGTTGATTTTTTTTTATTTACAGACTTACTTGTTATATTTTGTAATACCTTGATCTTTTTGCTATCTCAAACAATTTTTGTTTTATTGTTCCATGTTGTTAACATTTCTATTATTTATTTTGTGCCAGGAGAAGTTAGTAAATTTCCGTGGATGTAAACATATATGAGATGTGAACGAAAACACCATTTACTTTTACTCTCACTTCTCTTTCATTTCTCAACATAAGCTCCACCAACATTGTATCAGCACTTTGAAACTCCTAGCATAGAAGTACCTCATGTTCAAACTCTGCATCATTCACAAAATGTTTATCATGATGATAAACTGATGATCATAGTGAAGCCTTTAATTTCGTTGCTGAAGGTGAAAAAAGATATTTCTATTGCATTGAAGTATGCTTTGATTCAGGATAAAGGTGGTACACTATGATTCATCTCCAGTAACACTCCAGTTTACCATGGCTTTTCCTTCATCTGCATACTGCAAGAGGTATTTTAAGGGCAGGCCCATGTGCCTAAATTTGTGTTCCTTATCCAGTCGTCTGGGTATGAGCATGACAGTCATTTTTATCTGCTCTGAGCATGCAACATCTGGCAGTCTGCTACCTTATCTTATAACCTTGATGGTGATGCCACTGTTTGACACACTTAGAAATTGCTGCCTACCATTCAAGCTTCCCCTATCTGTTTGTAACTTACTGACTCTCTCATATTTACTTCACAAGCTTCCTTGTTCTGACAGGTATTTAAATGAACAACTGCATATTTTCCAGAATGTTCCTTCATCTGTGACTGTTTTCCTACATAAGATATTTTAGTACAGGTGTGTGCTGTTTGGCTAAACTATGTGATTTTAGGAGTTCCAGTGGCTAGCATACTTGCCTGCCAGCCTGGTAGTCATGTGTTCACAATCCCCTTGAGTAGGCAGTTTAAAAAGCATTGACTTGGGCTCCCAGGTCGACATAATTAAAATGGATAGCAGGAAATGTTCTGGGAAGTAAAGGCTGCTGGGGTGATATTGACCACGTGATACACTGTGTGTCAATTAGTCTGTTAAACAATGGGACCAGCGCTTATACACTTGGAAGCCACGGTAGCACAGTGCTCAACCCAGTCTAAAATGTATACCAGGGAATATCCTAGGGTGTAAAGGTGGGTCTGTATGATATTGATTACATCACTCATCATGTGCCAGGTGGTCTTTAAACGGATGAATCTAGCACCATATACCCATTATGCTCCTGGCATGTAAAGGGATTCTTTTGTCATATACCCAATGTGCCTGATTGTGTGAAAAGAGTCCTTTATTTACCATATACCCAATATGCCTGATTGTGTGAAAAGAGTCCTTTATTTACCATATACCCAATATGCCTCATTGTGTGAAAAGTGTCCTTTATTTACCATATACCCAATATACCTCATTGTGTGAAAAGAGTCCTTTACTTACCATATACCCAATATGCCTCATTGTGTGAAAAGAGTCCTTTACTTACCATATACCCTGTACACATTAAGCATGGGACAGAGTCCTTGCTTATTTACTCTGGCTTCAGTATTTTTCTAGACAGTTTGATTTTAACTTATAGTTGTACTTTTTGAGGAAAAGCCATGTGAAAATTTGAATTCTGTTGTTTTTAATAATTAATGAAATTCCTTTCAAATGTATTTTCTTGATTCTAATAATTGTTGAATAATTTCTAATACTTTATGTTATCAGTTTTCTTAGTTTTTCTACTCTGGGACAGATATCTTTCTAGACACTCTTTATCAGCTACTTCCCTGTCTTGAAAGTTGTGATTATTGTTTTGTTTATTCTATTTCATTTTTGTGATGTGAAGTGTAAGAAATTATGCAGTGACTACCAGCTTTTAAAAATTGCAATTACCCTAATGTCTTAAATTGATTGTGTGCATTTCATTCTTTTTCCCTGTATTTTATGTGTTGGTGTTGAGTAGAAAGGATTAGGAATGTATTCCTTCTCCTTGTGCCAACAGGAGCATCAGATGACCCAGCATTTTGCCAAGTCCGACCTTCAAGAGTATCGCATTAAAAAACTGGAGATTGGACGGTTTGAAATTAATACTTGGTACTCATCTCCATACCCAGAGGAATATGCTAGACTTCCGAAAATCTACCTGTGTGAATTCTGCTTGAAGTACATGCGGACAGCTACAATTTTACGCCGACACATGGTTAGTATCCAGTTGTGTCATTTTTAGCTTTGATTTTGATGTCCTTGGTTAGGATTGAAATAATGCATTAATTGCCAGATTCATCATTAATTTGTTCAACATAGATCAAATTGTATGTTATCAGAATGTTTGTCAGAAGAAATGTTTGTTTTGTTTGCTTGTTTGAACTCAAGTGTAGTCCATACACATAGAACTACTTCTAGTGCTCTGGATTAATTTTTGCTTGTGGATTAACTTTCCCCATTACCAGTGTCCCTTGCCATCAGACGAGCCTATTCAGACTTTTAGAGATAGGCAGAAGATGGAATTTATCTTTCTCTGTTGAGTTATCAGTAAATTTATATTGGTTGTACATCTTGTTCAAAATTGTAGGCTTTAAATTCATGTGTCTTGTTTCTTTCTGCATATATGAGGGGTGATCAGATTAAACCTGCTACAATGGCTTTATTACTAACACGTGGCAGACATTTCTACAGGTGTAGCAGAATTAAACAAAGCAACTGTAAAGAAGCAGACATGCACCTGAGCATGTCAAAAGTTGCTGTAGGTATTCAGACACACATTCCATTACTTAGGGAGATGGCAGATAACATCAGTTAAAGAGGAGTTGCTCATGGAACCATTTGTTCACTGCAGTTATGACGTCTGCTTCAGCGTGGAATCATCCCTTTAGAGCATGGCTGAGTTTCAATTGATTACACCTCATACATTAAATGTGTATTGATTGTACATGTTAAATAGATGTCTCTTGTTCTGCATATATTGTCAGTTGAATGCACATATTTCCTTAATTGTATGTTTCCAATAAATGTGTCCTGTTCTGCATAAACATTAAGTGCATGTTAATTGTACACTTTGTTCTATAATTTATGTTTTAAATTAATGCATTGTGTTGTACTTATACATTGTGTATATTGACTAAATTTTGTTCTAATTTATGCGTTTGAAATTAATGTGTTTTGTTCTGCATAAACATTTAGTAAATATTGATTGTTAAGCTTGTTCTAAATTGTACGCTTTAAATGCATATATTGTTCTGCATATACGTTAAGTGTACATGCATTGCACATTTAGTTCTAAATTGTATGTTTTAACTTAATGTCTTGTTCTGCATCTTCATTAAGGCCAAGTGTCTTTGGAGGCATCCGCCAGGTGATGAGATATACAGGAAGGGTTCCATATCATTTTTTGAGGTTGATGGCAAAAAGAACAAGGTTGGTAGTTTCAAACTGTAAGCACGTAGTAAAGTAAACGGCCCCTTCTCCACGCCTCAAGACACATTGGGTATATGGTGCTAGCCCCATATTTGTATAGATCAACTAGCTGCCCGGCCCGGCTTCGCCCAGGCTCTGGCGGGGATCTATGTATGTATGTATGTATGTATGTATCTATCTATCTGTCTGTCTGTCTGTCTGTCTGTCTGCTTGTCTGTCTGTCTGACCCGGCCCGGCTTCGCCCAGCCCCTGGCGGGGATCTATCTATCTATCTATCTGTCTGTCTGTCTGACCCGGCCCGGCTTCGCTCAGCCCCTGGCGGGGATCTATCTGTCTGTCTGTCTGCTTGTCTGTCTGTCTGACCCGGCCCGGCTTCGCCCACTCCTGGCGGTCTAAGATAAATCCATTATTTGTAATGAACACTGGTTTTAAAAACATAAAAAGATGTGTTAGAAAATTTTCACTATTTAAATAGATGCATTACTTTTATGAGAATTATGAAAATGCCTTAAAGATTGTATCATTATTTATTATAACTCATATGCCTGTAAATAACTATAGACAAAGAGTTTATAAATCTTTGGGGAAAAAAACCCCCGCATTTTAACAGTATTTTAACAGGCGTGCTGCGTGTAAGGTATGCATAAAGTATGAACAACACACACAAAATTAACTTAAGAATGTCCTTCCAGACACCATGTGCTCTCTTTCACTAAAATAGAAAATTAGATTTTTAACTAACTATTGCATTTCATCTGAATCTGATAAAGGGCACACACACACAAACAAATATTGTCTACATATATAGTAGAGGATATTGAAATATGGTACATGGCCAAAAGAAAAAGGGCAACCTGAAACTACTAAACGTAAATGCTGGGTACTTCAAAGGATAGGCTTCTTCTTTTTTTAGACAAAAAAAAAAACAACCTGCATTTTAACAGGCGTGCTGCGTGTAAGGTATGCATAAGGTATGCACACCCACAACATTGAATGAAAAATGTGATGTTGACACACACGCGGCCAACTTTTTTTTTAAACAAAAACAAAATCGAGAATATACCCATTTAATTGTGTACTGACCTTCTCTCTGCCAAGCGAACGAAAAAAACAAATGCTTCGATTACTTCAAAAGTTCCACTCCGAAAAAAAGTAAAATTCTGACGTATCTAAAATAAATCCATTATTTTTAATGAACACTGGTTTTAAAAACATAAAAAGATGTGTTAGAAAATTTTCACTATTTAAATAGATGCATTACTTTTATGATAATTATTATGAAAATGCCTTAAAGATTATATCACTATATATTATAACTCATATGCCTGTAAATAACTATAGAAAAGAGTTTATAAATCTGTGAAAACAATGCAACAATCTATACATAAAATAATAGTGATGTTATTAAAAGTTATGACCCTTGAAATAACTTTTCTTATGTTAAGTCCCCTTGATATAGCTGCCCAAATATTAGCTGCCCGGCCCGGCTTCGCCCAGGCTCTGGCGGGGATCTATCTATCTATCTATCTATCTATCTATCTATCTATCTATCTATCTATCTATCTATCTATCTATCTATCTATCTATCTATCTATCTATCTATCTATCTATCTATCTATCTATCTATCTATCTATCTATCTATCTATCTATCTATCTATCTATCTATCTATCTATCTATCTATCTATCTATCTATCTATCTATCTATCTATCTATCTATCTATCTATCTATCTATCTATCTATCTATCTATCTATCTATCTATCTATCTATCTATCTATCTATCTATCTATCTATCTATCTATCTATCTATCTATCTATCTATCTATCTATCTATCTATCTATCTATCTATCTATCTATCTATCTATCTATCTATCTATCTATCTATCTATCTATCTATCTATCTATCTATCTATCTATCTATCTATCTATCTATCTATCTATCTATCTATCTATCTATCTATCTATCTATCTATCTATCTATCTATCTATCTATCTATCTATCTATCTATCTATCTATCTATCTATCTATCTATCTATCTATCTATCTATCTATCTATCTATCTATCTATCTATCTATCTATCTATCTATCTATCTATCTATCTATCTATCTATCTATCTATCTATCTATCTATCTATCTATCTATCTATCTATCTATCTATCTATCTATCTATCTATCTATCTATCTATCTATCTATCTATCTATCTATCTATCTATCTATCTATCTATCTATCTATCTATCTATCTATCTATCTATCTATCTATCTATCTATCTATCTATCTATCTATCTATCTATCTATCTATCTATCTATCTATCTATCTATCTATCTATCTATCTATCTATCTATCTATCTATCTATCTATCTATCTATCTATCTATCTATCTATCTATCTATCTATCTATCTATCTATCTATCTATCTATCTATCTATCTATCTATCTATCTATCTATCTATCTATCTATCTATCTATCTATCTATCTATCTATCTATCTATCTATCTATCTATCTATCTATCTATCTATCTATCTATCTATCTATCTATCTATCTATCTATCTATCTATCTATCTATACCATCTCATTTAATTCATAGTCAATCAACTCATTTAATCTATAGCCAGGGGATGTAACTTAAGATATAACAATGGTACTAAAAGTTATATCCCTTTTTGTCATATATTTTTATATTTTCTTATGTTCAGTCATGTAATTAAAAAATTAAATTTTAGGAAGGTAATAGCTGATAGCTGATAGATAAAACTATCACAGTTGGTTGCACAGGAATGAAAGGAAAACGTGTAGAAAATTTCATCTCAATCGGTTGGACCGTTCGCGAACACATAAAGGACGGACATACATACATACATACATACACACAAAGATTTTTATATATATAGATGGACACTTGGTGGATGGTATGGTCAGTATCGTGCTGACCAACTTTATGTCTCTGAACATTTTCATGTTTGGCTGTGTCGACCTGGGAGCCTAGCTCAGTGTAACAAATTACTGTCTTGATGGGGATTGACATACATAACCATCAAACCTGCAGGCAAGTGTGCTAGCCACAGTGCTATCATAGCTCCCATTTTCCTTCCAGATTGTGCTAGCCATTGTGCTATCACAGCTCCCATTTTCCTTCCAGATTGTGCTAGCCATTGTGCTATCACAGCTCCCATTTTCCTTCCAGATTGTGCTAGCCATTGTGCTATCACAGCTCCCATTTTCCTTCCAGATTGTGCTAGCCATTGTGCTATCACAGCTCCCATTTTCCTTCCAGATTGTGCTAGCCATTGTGCTATCACAGCTCCCATTTTCCTTCCAGATTGTGCTAGCTATTGTGCTATCACAGCTCCCATTTTCCTTCCAGATTGTGCTAGCCACTGCTATCACAGCTCCCATTTTCCTTCCAGATTGTGCTAGCCATTGTGCTATCACAACTCCCATGTTCCAGATTGTGATAGCCACTGTGCTATCACAGCTCCCATGTTCCAGATTGTGCTAGCCACTGTGCTATCACAGCTCCCATTTTCCTTCCAGATTGTGCTAGCCACTGTGCTATCACAGCTCCCATTTTCCTTCCAGATTGTGCTAGCCATTGTGCTATCACAGCTCCCATTTTCCTTCCAGATTGTGCTAGCCACTGTGCTATCACAGCTCTCATTTTCCTTCCAGATTGTGCTAGCCACTATGCTATCACAGCTCCCATTTTCCTTCCAGATTGTGCTAGCCATTGTGCTATCACAGCTCCCATGTTCCAGATTGTGCTAGCCACTGTGCTATCACAACTCCCCTGTTCCAGATTGTGCTAGCCACTGTGCTATCACAGCTCCCCTGTTCCAGATTGTGCTAGCCACTGTGCTATCACAGCTCCCCTATTCCAGATTGTGCTAGCCACTGTGCTATCACAGCTCCCATGTTCCAGATTGTGCTAGCCACTGTGCTATCACAGCTCCCATTTTCCTTCCAGATTGTGCTAGCCATTGTGCTATCACAGCTCCCATGTTCCAGATTGTGCTAGCCACTGCTATCACAGCTCCCCTGTTCCAGATTGTGCTAGCCACTGTGCTATCACAGCTCCCCTATTCCAGATTGTGCTAGCCACTGTGCTATCACAGCTCCCATGTTCCAGATTGTTGCCAAGGAGCGGGAGATACGCGGCGGGGTTAATAATATATTTATTTACAAATACCTTCCAGTCCTCCTTGTTCTTTAGGTGAAAAGTGAAAAACCAAAATTCGGCCACTGAAAAATCAAACCTTTTTATAAGACGACGCTGGATAGCCTTCTTTTCACAAATCCACTTTAATACGACGATTCTGACAACGCAGTCGCTCCACAGAACTGTTACAACTATACTTAACAACACATTATTCTAAATAAAGCGGCATAGTGTTAGCCGTGCTTTAGTGACAAGAAGCCACGTCCGACCTGGACGCCGGCTCAAGTCTAACTCCCTTTATCGTGATGTTTTCGTGCTTGCACCAAAACGTCTTGCACACTTATCATTCTTTTGAAACTAATGCCGTGCAAAGTGTCTTGCAATCCATAGCCTGATCCAGGTATATGGCAATTGTGCTAGTCACTGTGCTATCACAGCTCCCATGTTCCAGATTGTGCTAGCCACTGTGCTATCACAGCTCCCATGTTCCAGACCATTGAAGTTCTGAACTATTTGTAAATATGTGTATCTCTCAATTGAAATATAAAATAATGTACAAAGCAAATGTTTGATACATGTTGTTGAAGGTAAATAAAACTGCTGACTCAGTATGTACCATCTATGCATTATTGCATGCTGCTGTTTCCATGTTCTGACTGATTAAAATATGTTTTGATTTTATACTTACAGGTCTATTGTCAGAACCTTTGTCTTCTAGCGAAATTATTTCTGGACCACAAGACACTTTACTTTGATGTTGAACCTTTTCTGTTTTACGTCATGACAGAAAATGACAGCAATGGCTGCCATATTGTGGGATACTTCTCTAAGGTAGTGTTTGCTTTTCAACTTTAGTAATTTCCCAGTGAACTCTTAACTTTGAATAAGAAATAAGATATTAGACATAATTATTAATATGGTACACAGGTGCAATTTCCCAGTTAACAACATGGCAGAAGATGATAGTCATTAACATGGTTTTTTTTTTAAAATGTAAAGGATCACTTTTATTGCAAATGAATATCTCCATAAGTGTTCCAGTCTGCTGTAGGTCACACAGCGACAATCTAGGCACAGTGCATGAACTTCATAGTGCAGACAGGGACCCTAATATGTGAGTAGCAGAATCATATATGCTGTATATTGTTTGTGGGTAGCTTTTCTACCTAGAAATGTTACCTGGACAGAAGCCGATTCAGCCTACTCATTTCAATTTCCATTTGCCAAAGAATTTAATGTGCACCTTCTGATTATTTCAACCTTGTCTGAAAGGGCTAGATGTCTGATCCACTACCTCAGGATAAGGGGGTGTAAACCTTCACTTTTCTTATTTTTAATTACGTAGCGTGAAAAGTAGGATGATGCTAGACCCATATTTTTATGGAACATTTGGCACTCAGGGGTGATGTCAATGTCACGCTGACTGCCTTCACTTCTGAAGACATTGCCCGGTACTCGTTTTAGGCTGGGTTGACCTAGGAGTCCAGGGCAATTAAAAATATCTGTCTAGATGTGGATTTGAATTCATGTATTGTTGTACATAGATGTAATTCCCTGGTGAACTCATCTCTGAATAGGAAGGAAGATAACAGGCATAATTATATAATGTGCTAGATAGATGAAACAAGAATTGCAATTTTAAAATTCAGCTTTTCTCAATGCACATGTGAACCAAAAGTCATACCTATGAAGATAATATATGAAGTTAATAATTGTATTTGCGTTCACTCACTTTGAACTCAAGTGTTGTCCTACATATGTGGTATAACTTCTAGTGCACTGGACTGATTCTTGCATATGGATTAGCTCTCTGTATTTCCAGTGTCCCTCACCATCAGGTTAACCTCCAACTTCTGAGATACTTGTAATTTACGTCTCAAAGCCAAGAACGAGCATCATTTTAGTCCAACTGACGGGTGTAGGGGTTGAACCCAATAACCTCAGCATCAATACACTGGGAGTTTGAGAATGTGCACTATTATCCATTCCGCCATGCTGACTTCCCAGCTAATCACTATGTATGGAATCATAATTGTCACCACTGGACTTTAGCAGGTATTAACGGGCATGTGTCCTGAAACACAGTAATTATTGTGCACTTGTGGCTTATCTTTGGACCTCTTTCCATCCATTACATCTGAAGCCAATTTCAAACAGTTTTTGGCTAGTTGTAGCATCAGTTGTAATGGTATCAATTCTGACAGTCCCCACATTGTTGTTCCTAAGCCTAATCATATAGCGGGATGTATCTTCATTCCTGTTGTCAACCAGTTGCCAGGGAATGACTGACAGTTACTTTTGACATAGATGTCTTTTGAATGTCAGGGAGCAAATGACGAATGTTGCATGTCAGAATATCCATTTATAGGTCCTGATAGCTAATCTTTCTCTTTGATTGAGTGGCGAATTTTCTAGGGGTATCATCTCCATTCAGTCATCCCCTGGCTGCTTGTTTTTGTTAAACTCTTCTTTCTGTGGATCCTCAACTTCACACCGCTTTTAAAACGCAACACAAGTGCGAATTTCTTCGATTTATTCCTGACTCTAATACACATTGTCGACTCCACATTTGAGCACAGAAATACATGACACTAGATTACAATCTAAACCATATCTACACAAGTAATAACATGGTAGGCACATTCTGTGGCCATCACCATCGTCTACATCGTGGTGCGTCCGATCACGCTAACACCCACGACTCGAATGAATCTGAATGCCCTTGTCACCTTCGTGATCACGTGTGTTCGCTCCGGTGACAATCTCGCTTGTCACGTAGGTCACAATCGACGATTGTCACATCCTTCTGGGTGACGTTTCGTCACTATGCCATGAGCTACAATTCGACCCATGGCACCAGTTACCTTTTAGTTACACACTAGGATGTTACTGACTGGCAAAGTAAACAACAGCCAACTCACCAACGGAAATGGTTCTCATCACAAACAAGAGGAAGAAGTCCATGGAACCAAACCTCCGAACTGTGGAGAATTTAAGTACAGAACGGCAACCATGTTGACCAAGGCTTCTGCATTTATTAAGTCCTCTTGTGTTTTCTCCTCCAAAATAAAGATACATTCATGATACAGAATGGACTAATGCCATCTTGAGACACATAGTTCATTTCTGCTGTCCTACCAAAATTCATCGTTGATTTGCCTACATTTTTAATTGAATCATTAACTGTGGACATAGCAGTTCGCTATAAAACAAGAAAATCTATAGTAACTTCTATCAAAAGTGGAGACTAGGCAAAGTTGTAAATTCTTATCTAAAAAGATCATACCACCATATAAACTCCAACCACATCCTTCTCTAAATATGTAAATGAGTAAAGTCTTCATATCCTTGGCAATACTTTTCAAGAGTCGTCGTCTTCATTGTCTACTGTTATTTATATGACCATGCACACCATTGGTGTGAAGACGACATTACTTCCATTAACTCTCCCATTATCTGCTTGCTCTGTTACAAATCCTTTACATCCATTAACAGATTTGCTGTCAAATTAAAGCAGATATTAGCTAGTTGTTACATCAGTTGCCAAAAAGTTATTCAAGAGTTGGTAATTTATTATAGATGATTTGCAAGAATAGATATAAATCAAGTATATTGTATAGCATAACGCAGTTGTATTCATGTGTTTTTGTAATATTTGGTTTTGCTTTGTAACAATTGTAAATAAATATTTTCAACAGGAAAAGAATTCATTTCTGAACTACAACGTGTCTTGTATATTGACGTTGCCTCAGTGCATGCGACAAGGATTTGGGAAGATGCTCATCGATTTTAGTGAGTACTTCTTTTTTCACATCTGTTCCCTCTTTTGTGTAGGAGTGGTCCCTCTTTTTATACAAATGTATGTTTTGGTTTTGTTTACCGTCAAGCAGTTAGATAAGAAAGTTGTATGGGAAATTTCAGCAGGATTGAGTTGGAAATTGTTGTGAGTGTCTTCAGTAACTTCTGATGCAGTTAAGCGTATCCAACACACAACAGTAACGCTGTAGATGATCTTTTGCTGTCAACAGCATACATAAATACATAAAGTAGTCAACTCTCATAAATTATCTGCTTGGTGTTAGCTGCACTGAAAGAATTTCTGAGTAAGAGTTCAGTGAAGAATAACTTGTTGAATAACTGGGATACTTTAATAACAGAAAAATGGGATAGAGTTGAGGTGTTCTAGACTGATTATGGACCTGACATGGTGAAATGAGTTTGTTGCTGGCCTACAAGATATGGTTAGGTAAGATGGTAGCTATTTGGCTTCAGTGACTAAAGATTTGGGAGGAAGAATGCTGTAGATGAAAATTTACTGTATCTGTATTTCACTAGCTGTGGTTGCGCAACTCTTTGAAATATAACTTGACTGGGGCTTTTGAGCTTCAATGTCATAGAAAAATTCTTAGCATATCATGGACCATGAAGAAAAATATTGAAATTCCACCAGATCTGAACATTAAATAAAACTGGATCTTAAACAGTATTGTTTCTCAAAAACTAAATGCTTTCGTAATATTAAAAGTCACATTAGCTTGGATAGAACAATGATGACAGGCATGATTTCTGGAAGGGGTTGACCAGCATAAAGATGGACATAGGATATTGCAGACATCTTGGGCACAAGGGTTTTTGAGGCTTGAGAAATGCCAACAGATTGTGAAGCCTTTCAGCGAGCCATGATAAGAGTGACATTGTGTAAAGAATTTGCTGCAAGATGATTTTTATGAGATTAGTTTTGTACGATATCAGTATTTCATTAGCTGTATGTGTACAAATCTATGAAACGTAACTTGAATGTACTTTATTTCATCATTCTCTCCATCAGTGATAACATCTGGTGCTGCCAAATTGAAAGTCAATCATAGCAAACCATTATAATATGATCATGATGGTAACTTTGTGAATTTACTTAGTACAGTGCTCATCTAGTCAACCTCAATCTAAACAACTTAACATATCTGCAATGATTATAATCTGTTAAATAGCTGGCAACTTGTATGCTAAACACTATCACACTTCTTTCATATCTATTTAGTCCAGAATGTGTGGTGATTGAAATGTTTATTTTAATTTATATTAGTTGAAAATATCAGAATAGTTACAATGGCAAACTACTGAACGTTATCTTGCCAAGAGATCACAACAGCTAAAAATGCTGGTGTTGGCTGCGACTTCCTGTATAGGATATGCCCCGGGAAGGTTAACCCGGTCAACAAATGCCCGCAGAAGTCGGATGTGTCGGCCTAACGGCGCAAGAACGCAGCTCTGCTGTAAACAGGCACAACGCAATCACATCCGAAAAAAAAAAAACTCTGGATGAACGAAGAAGAAGTATAGGATATGCAACAAACTAACTAAAACTATATAATTGTATGTGACAAACTTAGCATCAAAATTCTTGAATATGTATATCAGAATCAAAGATATTTGTTAGTGTTAGATGAAATGTAAAATGTTCACAGAAATGTTGATTTTTACAATCTTGTACTTCTTTCTGTGTTTGTAAAACTTATGTCCTAGTGCTGTGACAATAAAATAAAATATTTTCAAAATCTACATCCATTTCTCAGCATTTGTACATTACAGCATGGCCTGACTGAGGAAATAAGCTCATGCAAACAGTTGTATTTAATTGTGAAATTGTGAATCCAGAAAGTTTTGCTTTTTAAATAGGACTAAGTAATATTTAGAGTTTGTATTTTTGAAACCACAAGAAATATTTCAACAATAGAAATGCCATGTTTGTTATGATTTCTGAATATAACAGGAAGAGAGTGAACCTGTTGTTATCTTCTTTCCTTTTTTATGTGACAAAATGACAGACAAGTTTAGGTAGAGGTTTTTCCAGTGCAGGTTTTAGGCATGTCATTGTCAGCAGACAGTGCCCAGAGGGAGCCATATACATAGCACCAACCTGGAATTTCCTCAACAGTACATTAAATATGCAAAACAGGTGAAAGGTGTTAGTGCATTCATAACTCCTTCGTCACATAGCCGGCTAGTAAAAGGTGATGGTAGTTAATTATATTGGGATGCATAGACCCTAGAACGTGCTGGTTTGAAAACATTTCTACCCTATCACCACTGGGGACCAAGCCCATGACCATTGGTGGTAGACAAGTTAAATAACTACCACATCACCACCTCCCAGAGTTATATGCATTAAAAAAAATAGCAACCCTGATTGTTGTTTTGATTAGCTATACTGAACCACACTGGCATGGATCCTAGAAGGTGAGAACAATGATCATGAAGTGGCGAAGGGTTTACAGATGCAGTTTATAATCCCGCCAGCCTCGTTCAAAACACAACTGTGTTGGTTTTTTTATGAAATGGTATGGGTGCTGGTCATTCTGAAAACCATGGCAAACTACTGAATGTAAACTTGCCCAGGAATCGCGAACAGTGAACAAATACTGGAGGTGACTGCTATGTCCATAAAGGATATGCAGCTAACCTTTTTTTTTGTATCTGTCCTTAGGTTACCTCTTGAGCAAAGTGGAAGAGAAAGTCGGGTCCCCCGAACGTCCTTTGTCAGATCTTGGTTTGCTGTCATACAGGAGTTATTGGAAGGATGTCCTGCTTGAGTACTTGCACAAATACAAGGGTCAGGACATTTGTATCAAAGGTTGGTAGCATTGATTTCCTCTTTTAATCATTCCATACTAGGCAATTTATCATCATCTTCTTTTTCTTCCTCCTCATCCCGTACTCTTCTTCTGCTGCTTCAACTTCCTCTTCTTCTTTGTCATCTATTGTTGTTGCTTCAGTTTTTTTCTTTGGTTTCTTCTTCTTTTCTTCTTCTTTCTCTTCCTGCTGCTGCTGTCTCTTATCCCCAGAGTACACACCCTCAACTATGTCATTATGCGCTCTCGTAACATTTGATATCTGTTGTAGTTGCCTTCACGTCTCTCCATTAGTTTGTGTAGCACAATAATCATCATGTACCAGGTACTTTGCAGAATGCCACTCTTATCACAGTCCCCCGGAAATAATATAAATTGTGTGCCAATTCCCCAGCCTCCTGCATTTAACAAAATTATAGTATTATTAAAACAGCTTCTAATATATTTGTCCCCACACAGATGTCAGTCAAGAAACTGCTATCAATGCAAACGATATAGTCAGTACCTTACAGGCTATGGGTATGCTCAAGTACTGGAAAGGAAAGCACCTGGTGCTGAAAAAACAGGTAAGATTACACATTCTTTGTTGTTCCTGTATTCAGTTGACAATCATGTCTGAGTGTACATTCGTTCCTCTTTTAAAACAAAAATATATTTATCTATTGATTATTGCTGGTCTCTGTCAGGTGGATTTCAAGGCTGAGATATAAAGGCTGCTTGCCCTCTCTGATGCTGCCAGACAAACAAGTCAGGTTTTTGTTTGTGAGATAAAAGAAACATGTGCTTTACTGATGTTAAGGACCCATGTCTTAAGATCTGTAAAGCCAGAGTTCTAACCCCCTGGTCATCCACTCCTCACACATGAATTATCTTAACTTCTGAAAATTATATATTAACTGTAGATAAAATGAAATACTTTATACATGAAAAGAATAATGTAGATCAGCCACCCATGCAAGTTGGAATAGAAAATAAGGCTTAGAAAAAATGTGTGCATAAAAATGGATGGCATCAGTGCAGTAATGCAGTCATAAATCAGATTTACTGAAAGAGAACTCGACTGTCACCTTTGCATCCCATCATCATTGCTATACTCGTACTAACTTCTTTATGCTCCTCCTCCTCCTCCTCCTCCCCCCTCCCTTTTAATCCCCTATTGGAACATAGGCCTTGAACCAGCACACGCCAGGTCGTCCTATCCTTCGCCATCCATTTCAGCTTTCTCCATGTCTTCTCCCCATTATTCATCTCTGTCTCTTATTCTCTTCTCCGTATGTTTTTAGGTCTCCCTCTGATTCATTGGCCCTGTGGGCTGTAGATTTGGAAGTGTCTAATTATACTGTCATCAGATGTTTGCAGTGTGTCCTACCAATCACCGTCATCTCTCCTTCACCCCTTGATTCACTGGTGTTTGTTTAGTTTGCTCCATGAGTTCTACATTGGTGATTCTGTCACACCATGATGGTCCTTCTATTCTGTATAGGCACCTGGTAATGAATGTTTGTAGTTTATTGGTAACGGTTGTAGTTGTCCACCATGTTTCTGACCCACACAGTAGTACTGATTTAATGTTAGGGTGAAACATTCTAATTATGGTGCTATTCTTAATGTTCTTTGACTTCCACAAATTGCCTAGTGCTTAATTTGCTTCTTAATTTGCTGGAATCTGTCAAGTAACTCTGTAAGCTCCACATTAGTGATTATACTATACAATTTCAGCCCTTCTATTCTGCGAAGGCACCAGTTAACAAATGTTTGTAGTTGATTAGTAATTGTTTTAGTTGTTCTTTATGTTGCTGATCCTTACAGCCTCACAATTTGCAGTGGCAGAGTTATAATTTAGTCATGAATTAGGAAATAAAGAGCACTACCTTCAAAATATTCATTTTGAAAAAATGTTCATGATAAATAACCATGGTTTGTATTTTACTGAATCATTACAGGACTTGATTGATGAGTTTCTGGAGAAGAAAGCAAATCGGCCCCCGGAGATAGCAAACAAGGTCATCGACCCCACATGTTTAAAGTGGATACCTCAAGGCAAGAGGGGATCTCCCACTTGAGATCCCCTCCCCTGTTGTTCGAACAAATGTTGCTATGAAGGGAGTGGGCCAAATCATCCAAAGCCATCATGATTCCTGTCTGCAGTGTGATTAACATTGAAATGTTGATTTGGTCATGTAATATATTTATTCAGCTATGCTTGTGAGTGGAAGTGGCCACGTGATTTCTGTGGAATTGTGTTGTGTTATGTTGAGAATACCATTTACTGACAATGCCATATCGCTCATTACACTTTCGTCAGACGATGCTGCAGCATAGATAAGGCACTTTCCAGCTGTTACAAACATGTTTCACACACCATATGTAATTTAAGGCTCAACTCATTTATCTGTCACATCTTACAGGTTGTCAAGTCTTAGTTACATTTAGTGGTTATTAATTTTGGTATAAATAGATCAGTTAATAAGAAGCTCATAGAATAATACACACTTGAGAAATAACAAATAACTATACAAATTTATTTGTTCCGTTTTTGTTTATTGTCTGTGTGGATCATGCAGAAGTGTGAGGTAATGGGCGAACAGATGTTTTTAGCGGCTAGAGCACCAGCAGTTGGGACAATCACAATAGATAAGGCATTCTAATGACTACCTATGAATGAATGTTATTTGAGGATACGATGATAGATAAAACTGTTTAAGGATGCACAAATGTAGATTTAAGCGTGCTTCTGGTGAGCATATCATGTGCTAGAGGGAAATATAATGTGCTTACATCCAGCATGCTACTGGAACAATTAGCATCTGCACCATATATTTGTTGTGGAGATGGAACACGTTCGGGTTTGCATGGTGTGTTGTGATGTCAAGCCTTAAAGCAGTCAGTCAGTTTCTTTCTCTTGGTCAGTCAGTTTCTGTTTTGTCTTGGTGGCATATTGGTAATTGACTGGCTGTCAAATTCAGTAACCCATGACTCAGTCACCAGAAATGGTGTTTTCATTGAAGTACAATTCTGAAGTTGTCCTGGCTTCTCAGCAAATGAGAGATTGTAGGAAGACAGCTGGCCATCTCACCTCATGCCAAGGTCTAGTATATGAGAATGTTTAACACTTCATGCTGCTATGGTACTATTTGCCTTGTGATTGCTTTGCACATTTCTTCTGCTAAAGGAAAGTATTTTAGGATGCTGCATTGCTACTTTGAGCATCTCTGTGATTGAGTGGTTGGTAGCACACCTTAATACTGCCATGGAAACCAAGTTTTTACTCCCATAAAATACCACCCTTACAGCTTGTCTTGACACTATGTTTATTTATGTTAAATTTACATGCCTACAAGGTCCAGATTCTCTCGTCACGCAATAGTAATTAGAGGGACAACAGTGAAAGAAAGACTAAATTACAATTTTGTATTAGTATTGTCCTCTATAACCATCTTATGCTGGATTTTACAAATTCTAAAGTAAACTTGCAGACACATTATTTCAGTACCTGAACAATAGCTGAGGCTATAATGAATGCCAACATTGTAGAAGATTGTCACTGTATAGAAGCTTGACACTACCTGACATTGTATGGACATACTTTTATGTTTGTATTTTGTTGACAGTACCAGATATCACTCAGCAGCAGCCTTATTCATGTCATCATCATAACTCACTGTCAAGAAGATCTGTGTACAGTTTACTCAAGTTTTACACTTTTGATAATGACCCAGCACTGGGAGCATCGTTTCAGATCATGGGTTATTATTATCAATTAATTGCAAGTGCCGACTGTTTTTTTTAATAACATTTCATGACCTTTTTATTTAATTTATGGAAGACTTTGGTCTAAATTCTATTCCCCTATTTCTTAGAACTAAATGAAATCGTTATTAACAGTGACATAATTCATCCATCTAAAAATGTTTAATACTACACATGCTGGGAAATTGTACACATCCTAATTTGTAATAATGTTTTTAGTAAATAAGTCCAGGAGAGACTGTATTCTCTTCCTCAAAGTGTAGATTTCATCTGTTAATTTTGTACCTGCTAAATACTTCTGTCTCTGTAATTAGTTGTTGAATTAGCCATGCTCTTTTGTTACAGGTCTGAATTTATAATTGCTTTTTGTTTTGTTGTCCCTATGTCTGTAACAAATCATTGGTTTTATGGCATATAAGAAAGAGAATAGGAATGGCCAAAAACAGTGTTGAACAGTATGGAATAACTTCTCACATCTAAACAGCTAATTATGAATTAAAACTAAGTGATTGAGTGTTACATTTACTCAACATAACTGTGGTACAGAAACATGGATAATGAATAATGTGAGAGCAAAATTGAAGCTTTCAGAATATGGTTAATA
Organism: Cepaea nemoralis; assembly: GCA_014155875.1. Classification (NCBI taxonomy): domain Eukaryota; kingdom Metazoa; phylum Mollusca; class Gastropoda; order Stylommatophora; family Helicidae; genus Cepaea; species Cepaea nemoralis. Next base: position 322,663 of record JACEFZ010027004.1, on the reverse strand, counting down.
GACAAATAAGAAAGATGTGCAGGAGAAGAAAACGAAGAAGAAAAACTTGGTTTGATAAAATCATTACTGAATGAGATTAAGGTAAGACAAGGTACTTAGGCAATACAAACAATATAGGCAGTGTATTAAAGGATGTATTGGAAAGGTGGAGGAGAAACGTGCAAGAGGAAGACAGTTTTACAAGTGAGTGGACAACATCAAAAGATGACTGGAGGAAGCCTGTACAAGTATACTTTATATTCATTACAGACTCATGGAGTATGCTTAGTAAGGTGAAGAAAGGAATGTTTTGTGTAGAATGGCTTGCTTTGCTTCAGAGGTCACAGGTTGTGAGAATTGTATGAATTTTCTGCCCTGGTCATGTGGGAGTGGGGGGGGGGGGAATGAACAGGCTGATAGGCTGGCAGGGAATGTGCCTCTCTTCGGTAGATTACCTTTGGACAAGGGTGAGGTGGTCGGGCACCTGTGGGACCAGATGGAGAAAACAATGGAATTGACTGAGCACACATATTTGGAGAGAATGATCTGGCAGAGGATCGACAAGGGTTCTTGACGAATCTAACTGAGGGAAGACCAGGAGAACTTTCACTCAGCTCATTAGCAGTATAACTCTTTGCTGGCTGCTGAACAAGGGGACAAAGTTCGTGTGGGAATGTCCTGATTGCAGTGATGTCATTTCTTAGCTCAGCTCAACTCAACTCATGTACCTTAATGATGCAGGACACAGACTTTTGGAGACTCATTGCAGCCGACCTTCAATGTGGAGATGACATTTGATAGTCACGTCTGGAACTTTAGCGATGTATCTTGATGATACAAAAACGGTAATTTTGAATTCCTGTGTTTCATGTTTTGCAGTGCCAAGAAGGGATATTTATTGAGAGTCCAACACAGTTAAAAATGTTTTGCATTGACATAGTTTGGTGTTTGTTTTATGTATCCTAACAACATGTGCTCATTATCATTCATTGTCGTCTTGCTGCTCACAGAATATACCATGAGCCCAGTTTCCTGGTGGGGAACATGGGTCATCTTTTACTTGCATTTGTAAGGGTAATTTCTAAGGCAGCTTAACTCTCATCCGATTGACCTCAACATATTCAGAATGCATAAAAAGACACCAAAAGATGTCCTACAAATGAAAACAATAAATGGTCAGCATGGCCGAATGGAAAATAGCACTAAATCTTAAACATCTGATGTGCTGTCGAGGTAGCAAGTTCAACCCCTACACCGATCAGTTGGACTAAAATGACTTCTCGTCTTTGATTTGGGAATGTAAAATACCAGTACCTCTGAAGTCAGAGTGGGTTCACCTGATGAGTTCAAAGCGAGTGAACCAAAAATAAAACAGGAAGAAACTGAATCATACAAAAAAAATTGAGACAAGTCAGCATGGATATAGTTGAGAAAATGCTCAAGAGTGTGTTGTAGGACGGTTTCTAGAAACCTGTGTCAATATTCACATATGAACAGCCACATCGCTTCACAGCTCTGTAAGTAATGCCATCATTATCTTCTTTTCTGAGTCAGTTTTCTGTTACAGTAAAGTTTGCACATATTTGACATAACTTGAGAAGTCTTGAGTTATTCTATGATTGTTTTATGTTGAGGAATTATGTGGAGATAATACATAGAATACAAAAATAGATTGTGTTTTCATGGCATTAGAAAGACCACATGGAAAGCACATCGTGATCAGGTTAATCAGTCTTAAGACTGGTGTTAAAAATTGCCTAATCATGTCACTGCAATGTTCCTTGTTCCCAGCAAGTCTCTTCAGCTGTGTTTAAGTCTGAAGCACAGTATTCTTACATGTCTGTGTGATGTAGTTATTGCTTGGATGTCCTTCAAAGATTTGCCCTCCAGCGTCAGAAATTGTGGAACATCTTATACAGGGTGGGGCAAAATGATCTGACACATTTGTAACTTTAATAAAACTAAATTAGAATAAATGAACAAAAAAGTATTTTTATTTATCAAATGTACACATGATGCCATTTTGTTTTATGTTGTTTGAATATTGATTTCTGTGGGGAAATTCAACAACAGATTCCCCGTACTGCTATTGTGATTTTCAGTGACGAGGCCCATTTTCATTTGTGTAGAGGCGTGAATAAGCAAAATTTCCTCTATTGGTCCCAAAACAAGCCTCATGAGTTACACAAATGCCCCTTGCACAGTCCTCATGTAACTGTATGGTGTGCGATAGCAGAATTTGGCATTTTTGGGTCCGTACATTTTTGAAGAAGACAATGTTACAGTGACCGTTAACTCTGAACAATATTGTGTGTTGCTGGACTTTTCTGCTACCCAAATTGGATGAACTTGACGTCAGAAATAATGTTTGGTTCCAACAAGATGGCGCAACAGCCCACATGTCTAGACGTTCAATGGAAATTTTGAGGGAGATGTTCCCCGGTCATTTAATTTCATTCCGAGGTGACCTCGGTTGGCCTGCTCGATCACCTGACTTGAACCCGTGTGATTTTTTTTCTCTGGGGATACCTAAAATCAAAGGTATACATTCATCGCCCACGATCTATTGAACAATTGAAAGATGCAATTCATCAAGAAATTGAGTCTATTCCACATGAAATGATCTGCCGAGTTATGGACAACTTTCGCTAACATCTTCAACAGTGTGTGGACAATAACGGCGAACATTTGACTGATGAAATTAAAAAAAAAAAATGAAATAAAATGACATCATATGTACATTTAGGAAATAAAAATACTTTTTTTCATTATTCTAACATAAAACAAAATGGCATCATGTGTACATTTGATAAATAAAAATACTTTTTTGTTCATTTATTATAATTTAGTGTTATTAAAGTTACAAATGTGTCAGATCATTTTGCCCCACCCTGTACATTGAGTTTCCAGCATATTTGATGCACTTGAAACATTGTTATTGGGTTTCCAGCAAATTTGATTCACCTGACACATTGTAATATATACAGTAAACAGCTGTCAAAGTAGCTGGTGAAATAAACTGGTGTGAGATTAAAGGAATGTATGACAGTTGCATTCTCTCCATACCTGTTCATCATTTACACAGATGTTGTAGTAAGAGATGTCAAAACATGATTAATCCTGTGAGAATTGTGATCCAGTCATAATGTGTGGACACAGATATGCAGATGATACAGCCCTCTCAAATAGTTTTCAGGTATGAGAACAATCAGTTATGTTTGCTAAAAGACTGTAATGATCAAAATCTTTTTCTAAATGTAAAAAACATTACATGGTATGATGGCAGCCATCACATATCAAAAGATTCCAATTCTGTTAATCCTTTTTGGTTAAGCTTCCATGTTTCAGAACCATAGAATGATATGGGCCAGATAGCTGTAGTGATTAAACACAGGACATTTAGTATTATAGGGCAAACTGTCCTTTCTAGTCTTCATATTTGAGACAAGCTCAAACAAACTTTGACTGACTTTTATCTTCTAGATGTGGCCACATAGTGGTTAGTGCCCTTGCTTATCAATATGATAATCTGAGTTCATCATATTGCATAATTATAACACCAACATTTGGGCCTGTTGGTGTTATGCAGTATGACAACATAACACAGACATGAATATATTACAGCTGAGAGAACTAGTGTGTTGGTGGTGGGGCTGGTTGAGAGAGAGAGAGGGGTGAAGGATGTACTGAAAATAGAACATCATGGTCAGTCATTGTTGCTCCACACTCACTCCATTTGCATCATATCACACATTCTGACGTCTATTTTCTACTTACTTTTGCTTTGAAAGGATGTGAAAACGGGAATAGCTTGAAAAGAGTTGTATGCCTCAATTTAATTACAGTAAATTTTTTTTGAGATCATATACTGTATTTTGATTCTCTCAGTGTGCCACTGATATTCGTTCTGTGTGGCATGCTGTCGGCATACCCCATATTCACATAGAAACAGAATCCATTACCTTAAAGTCAGACAGTATTCACGTGAAATTATTTCAGCTGACTGTCGCAACTTCTCACACACATACACTTGGCTAATGCAAACATAATTTCACTCGGGTATGAAATGTATTGTACCTTTATTCAAAGTTTGACTTTAAAAAAAGACTGCAGTTTACATCTCCTCATCAAAATATGACGATTTATTTTACCATTAAGATACTCCAAAGTACTGTTTTTGCCAGTATACATTTTAAATATGTATTATACTATTAAACTTCGTGAAATACTTTAACGTAAAGATGTCTTTAACAAAATTGTAATCTGCAAGAAATTAAAGTGATAAACCCTGCCTCAGAGCAAACACAAACAGAGGTTTATGATCTTCAGATGAGATCCCTCTTTGCCGAATGTTTCAGCCCCTCTATCTTCTTGACTCTCTAGGTGCTGGCCCCATTGCATCATGTATCCAGGTGCCTTGCTCCTGCCCTTCCAGTTTTGAGACATTTTAATTATTTTTCTCATTCATCTCATACGAATGCTGGATGTCTGCCCACACGCAATCCAGTTCTCGTGCAGGTGAACAGTATTCACCTGGGGCATCATGATCTGCCACAAGTATCACAGATCTTTCTTCGACCGCAAGAAGCCAGCTCTTTGCCCCGACCGTTTTGTCTCTGTTGCTGTCTCCACATCGGCGTTCATTATTTACCAATAGACATCATAGCTGTCATGTTACCGTTTGTTATGCACCAATCGACATCATTGCTGTCATGTTGCCATTTGTTATGCACCAGTAGACGTCATTGCTGTCATGTTGCCATTTGTTATGCACCAATAGACATCATTGCTGTCATGTTGCCATTTGTTATGCACCAGTAGACATTGCTGTCATGTTGCCATTTGTTATGCACCAATAGACATCATTGCTGTCATGTTGCCATTTGTTATGCACCAATAGACATCATTGCTGTCATGTTGCCATTTGTTATGCACCAATAGGCATCATAGCTGTCATGTTACCGTTTGTTATGTACCAATCGACATCATTGCTGTCATGTTGCCGTTTGTTATGCACCAATCGACATCATTGCTGTCATGTTGCCATTTGTTATGCACCAATAGACATCATTGCTGTCATGTTGCCATTTGTTATGCACCAATAGACATCATTGCTGTCATGTTGCCATTTGTTATGCACCAATAGTCATCATTGCTGTCATGTTGCCATTTGTTATGCACCAATAGACATCATTGCTGTCATGTTGCCATTTGTTATGCACCAGTAGACATCATTGCTGTCATGTTGCTGTTTGTTATGCACCAGTAGACATCATTGCTGTCATGTTGCCATTTGTTGTGCATGAATAGACATCATTGCTGTCATGTTGTCTTCGTTGCACTCATGCATACACCGAGAGGAAACAAGCTCTTCCTCTGGTTTAAAGTGTTGGCTTAGGCTCCGCTCACCTCACTTTATCTCTGCTTCGGAGCACCTTCCTGGAAGGCTTTTTATACAGCCTGTAGAGAATTTATCATTTGGCTGCAGAGGTTGGACAATATTTCTTGATCTCGATGACCACTACATTGTGGTGTTTTGACCACTTTGCAGTGTCCTGGGCTCAAGTGCATTGTTCTTGCTTGGCGGGGTGGGTACAGGGTCGGCATGAGATAGGAAATGTTTTCTGATCTTACTTCAAGATAGGTTCGCTTGGACTTTGGTCTGAGACATCTATGAAATGTACAGTACCGTTATATAGTTTGACTAAGAAAACACCAACATATAATGAATTATAAAATAGGTAATACTGCATTATAGAATGATACATTTTTCATGACGTCATTTGGTGACTTTACCATTTAATATATAAGGATAATCTTCCCAAAATTTGTTGCTAATAATGTCTGTATGTAGAATGATACTTGAAAACCTTCTTTCTGCTTTTGTGAGTGTGGAATTATTCATTCTGAGGTTACTGGAGCTATTATGCACTGACTCTTCTGAATCCTGCAGAAATAGAAACCAACACTCTTGCTTGAATTTAACAGAAAATTAAATAATGATCACGCAGTTCTAACAAAGCTATGGCACGTGTGTTAGACAATAAATAGATTAGCTGCTACTGCTGCTCTTCTGGACAGAGAGCAACTTTATGGTAAAGGTGATGTGAGGACTCGAGGATCCCGTGGAGAGTCCAGTTGTAGTATCCATATCTGGAAAGACTGGTTCAGAAGGGAGTGAGGTGAGGATCTGGATGATACTGTAAGCATTGGGGGAAAACCAAGAGGACTACTGGAATAATCCGCATGGGTTCTCTTCAGTGACTTTTGAAAGGAAGACGAAACTGAATGGAATGTCTCAAGTGCAGATTCTCAAATTAAATATGAATAAAGAAATTATTATCTAAAAGTTACTTGGATATCTTTTACACGATCTTTTACACGCAGTAAACCCCAGCATTTATTGACTGTAATTCACTAGGCAATTTTACATTCAGTAGTTTGCCTTTGCTTTTTGAATGGCCGATGCATCATGCAATCAAAATGAATACAAAGCGATCCAAATCACCTTTTGCTGATTATGAACCCTCGTACCAGTAAGTCGTGGAATTATAAATCTGCTTTTAACTATCTACCACCAAGGGGAAACACATGGCCACATAAGGTGCTTACCACATAGATACTTCCAAGTGCTTTGACAATTGCTACTCGTGAAGGGTACCATCTGCATTGGTGGTCTCATTTGATCTTTCTTAAAGTTAACATGCAATAGTGTAGAACAGGCAATGTTATAAATATAGTTAATGAATAATTTAACATCACCATCATGCAGCTTGGTGAACAACGCAGTTGATCAAGTTCCTTCTCGAACATATGTCCTATGTATTCTTGATAAGTTTTACAGCTGGCTGTCTTTCATGCTGCTCTGACAACACATTCAGTAGGTAGTATCTCCCTGTCTTTTCTTATGTACAGCCTGCCCTTTAACCCCTGTTGGAGCTTAGGCTGTCAAGCTATTAGCTTCAAGCAATCGTTTGCTATGTCCTGCAGTTTCTTTCATGTCATCCCCATATTATTTATCTCTGTCTTTAATTTTCTTCTCCATGTACCATTGGGTCTCTTTCTCCCTCCCCCTTTCTCTCCCTCCCTCCCTATCTCTCACATTCTCTATCCCTCCCTCTCTCACTCTCTCCCTTCCAACCTCTCTCTCCCTCTTTCTCTCTCCCTCTCTTTCTCTCACTCGCTCTCCAGAAAAACAAAAAGCTTCTTCCTATACTTTTATCAGGTTGTTTTCTGTGTCCCATCCAGCGCCAGCAGCCTCTCCTAACCTCTTGATTTGCCAGATTCTATTTCTGTTGCCAAGATCTGCATTAGTGATTCCGTCACACTATTCTAGTCATTCCATTCTGCACAAGACCAACTAATCAATGTTAAAAGTTTATTAGTAATTGCTTTCATCATTCTCTATGCCTCTGCTCCACACAGTGGCACTGATTTAACGTTAGAGTTAAATATTCTGTTTGGTGATAGGTTTATTTTCTTTCCACTTCAACTTTGTAACACCATGAAAGCACCTATTCATTTCACAATCTCCATGTGTTCCCTACCATCTTTCTTCATAATTGAGCCCACAGTCAGCGAGAGTAGTAAAGGTACTCCTATTGTACTCCTGTTCTTGTTTCAAATGTATCTGTTAGTTTTCCATTTTGAAGAACCCATCATTTAATGACAGTATGAAGTTGTTTTTATTAAGTTCATTATTTTCTGTGGTATCCCATAATCATCATTAGGTGCCAATGGGATTCCTGACCTGTGCCATGAAAGGCCTTTTCATTGCCCACAAATGTTATATAAAGTGGTGAGTGGCATGATTCTTGCACTCCTGCAGGTTCCCGTCTCCGACAGCCTCACCAGCTATAATTATCTCCAGCTTGCTGGTATGTCCTCAAGTTTTACAGACCCCGTTAAACAATTTGTGCAGTAATTCAGTTGAGATGTCCATGTTGGCTTTAGTAGCTTGTTGGTATATCATATAGACCAGCAGCTTTCCCATCATTCAGACATTTGACAGTTTTTCTACTTTCTTCCCTGGATTGTTTCACACTGTTGATATCCAGCTGAAGTTCCTCAGATTTTTTTTGGACTGGCCTCTTCACAAGTTCCACATAGTTTTCAGCCAATCTGTTCATTTAATTTACAATGACAGTATGTTTTTGATTGTCTTGTCTTCTTCAGTCTGCCATTACTGAGGATCAGCTCATGGTGATATATTCTCTAGTCTTGTTTTGTCTTCATCAGCCAACCATCACTGTGCAGATGCTCATGGTGATATATTTTCTGTTGCCTTGTTTTGTCTTCATCAGCCACCCATTATTGCGCAGAAGCTAATGGTGATATATTCTCTGTTGCCTTGTTTTGTCATCATCTGTCAACAATCACCACCGTTTAGCTCATGGTGAGGGACGCAGAGGTGTTTCCAAGGCACCAGGGCCGGGTTATATACTGGCCAAGACCTATTGACGCGTCCTCGTCGAGCGTCCTGGGCAACAGGTCCCTTTGGGGTCCTGGCTAAAGTCAATAGGATCGCCGATTCCTCCGAAGTCAGAGAGTGTCTGCCTGTACGGCGAGGAACCACCAGTCTGCACACCAATAAGCCAGACATGGGACAACGGATACTCATGCAAACCTCAGGTCCTGTATGACATCACACTGATGTTGGACAACAGGATGTCTTCATCCGACATACAGGACTTCGCGTTGGAGCTCAAGCCAACGAACACAAGCAAGCAAGCAAGCTCATGGTGATATATTATCTGGTCTTGATTCATCCTCTTTAAACCACCACGAATTATGTTATTTACTAATGGTGATGTAGTCTGCGTTAGGTTGTCGGACAACTAATTAACGAAATGGGACATAACAATTAAGATGACACAAATTTCATGTGCAAGGAGTACCTTTGGTCTAATGATCACTGTGCCTTTGCGGAAGAGTTCTGGTAGAGTGTTGTAGTTAGTATTGAGCTCTTTGAATAGAAGTTCATTCTTGTCACTGAGCATTGTGCCCTGGAATGCAAAATAGTATGGTATGTGTATTTTGGAAAATCTGGCATGCATCTGCATGTGTTATGCACACTCAACACACACACACACTCTCTCTCTCTCTCTCTCTCTCTCTCTCTCTCTCTCTCTCTCTCTCTCTCTCTCTCTCTCTCTCTCTCTCTCTCTCTCTCTCTCTCGCTATATATATATATATATATATATATATATATATATATATATATATATATATATATATTCAATCATTCAGTATCAACTATCATGTCCTTAGCAGAACCTCGCTCCCATAACAACCTTCCGGAAAACTTCTCGATCACAAGCAAGATGTCCCGCGTCCGATACACCCATCTAGAGATCATCCACCACATCCACATGTATTTGCTATACTTTAGTTAAATAAAATGTTTGCATATCCTTTACAGGACATTGCTGTCAACATCAGCATCTTTCAGCTGATTGTTGATTTCTTGGAAAGATTACGCTCAGTAGTTTGACATTGCTTTCTGAGCGGCCGGCTCACATACTCCGTAAGTTACAGACGCGATTCAAACCACTGCTGATGCATGTTAGTAGACTACTTTGTCTTCCAGGAACCATATCATAAATTACTGTTATTTCTAAGAGCGGCTAATATGGTCAAAGTATTTCAGTTTCCGAGGCATGATGCTGTTTATGATTCAGTTTCCATGTTCTTGTAGAATGTCAGTGTTTTCTCCTGGATCCAAATGGCCAGGTAGTATAATTTTATCAAAATGGCTAGATAGTCTAATATGACCCAAAGGGCTGGATAGTCTATGATCCAAATGACTAGATAGTCTAATATGATTCAAATGACTAGATAGTGTAATATGATTCAAATGACTAGATAGTCTAATATGATCCAAATGACTAGATAATCTAATATGATCCAAATGACTAGATAGTCTAATATGATCCAAATGACTAGATAGTCTAATATGATCCAAATGACTAGATAGTCTAATATGATCCAAATAACTAGATAGTCTAATATGATCCAAATAAGTTGATAGTCTAATATGATCCAAATGACTAGATAGTCTAATATGATCCAAATGAGTTGATAGTCTAATATGATCCAAATAACTAGATAGTCTAATATGATCCAAATCTAGATAGTCTAATATGATCCAAATGACTAGATAGTCTAATATGATCCAAATCTAGATAGTCTAATATGATCCAAATGACTAGATAGTCTAATATGATCCTAATCTAGATAGTCTAATATGATCCAAATGACTAGATAGTCTAATATGATCCAAATGACTAGATAGTCTAATATGATCCAAATGACTAGATAGTCTAATATGATCCAAATGACTAGATAGTCTAATATGATCCAAATCTAGATAGTCTAATATGATCCAAATGACTAGATAGTCTAATATGATCCAAATGACTAGATAGTCTAATATGATCCAAATGACTAGATAGTCTAATATGATCCAAATGACTAGATAGTCTAATATGATCCAAATGACTAGATAGTCTAATATGATCCAAATAAGTTGACACTCTAATATGATCCAAATGACTAGATAGTCTAATATGATCCAAATCTAGATAGTCTAATATGATCCAAATGACTAGATAGTCTAATATGATCCAAATGACTAGATAGTCTAATATGATCCAAATGACTAGATAGTCTAATATGATCCAAATAAGTTGATACTCTAATATGATCCAAATGACTAGATAGTCTAATATGATCCAAATGACTAGATAGTCTAATATGATCCAAATGACTAGATAGTCTAATATGATCCAAATGACTAGATAGTCTAATATGATCCAAATAAGTTGATACTCTAATATGATCCAAATGACTAGATAGTCTAATATGATCCAAATGACTAGATAGTCTAATATGATCCAAATGACTAGATAGTCTAATATGATCCAAATGACTAGATAGTCTAATATGATCCAAATGACTAGATAGTCTAATATGATCCAAATGACTAGATAGTCTAATATGATCCAAATGACTAGATAGTCTAATATGATCCAAATGACTAGATAGTCTAATATGATCCAAATGACTAGATAGTCTAATATGATCCAAATGACTAGATAGTCTAATATGATCCAAATGACTAGATAGTCTAATATGATCAAAATAAGTTGATAGTCTAATATGATCCAAATCTAGATAGTCTAATATGATCCAAATGACTAGATAGTCTAATATGATCCAAATGACTAGATAGTCTAATAGGATCCAAATAGGTTGATAGTCTAATATGATCCAAATAACTAGATACTCTAATATGATCCAAATCTAGATAGTCTAATATGATCCAAATGACTAGATAGTCTAATATGATCCAAATCTAGATAGTCTAATATGATCCAAATGACTAGATAGTCTAATATGATCCAAATCTAGATAGTCTAATATGATCCAAATGACTAGATAGTCTAATATGATCCAAATGACTAGATAGTCTAATATGATCCAAATGACTAGATAGTCTAATATGATCCAAATGACTAGATAGTCTAATATGATCCAAATCTAGATAGTCTAATATGATCCAAATGACTAGATAGTCTAATATGATCCAAATGACTAGATAGTCTAATATGATCCAAATCTAGATAGTCTAATATGATCCAAATGACTAGATAGTCTAATATGATCCAAATGACTAGATAGTCTAATATGATCCAAATAAGTTGACACTCTAATATGATCCAAATGACTAGATAGTCTAATATGATCCAAATAAGTTCATACTCTAATATGATCCAAATGACTAGATAGTCTAATATGATCCAAATGACTAGATAGTCTAATATGATCCAAATGACTAGATAGTCTAATATGATCCAAATAAGTTGATAGTCTAATATGATCCAAATCTAGATAGTCTAATATGATCCAAATGACTAGATAGTCTAATATGATCCAAATGACTAGATAGTCTAATATGATCCAAATGACTAGATAGTCTAATATGATCCAAATGACTAGATAGTCTAATATGATCCAAATGACTAGATAGTCTAATATGATCCAAATGACTAGATAGTCTAATATGATCCAAATGACTAGATAGTCTAATATGATCCAAATGACTAGATAGTCTAATATGATCCAAATGACTAGATAGTCTAATATGATCAAAATAAGTTGATAGTCTAATATGATCCAAATCTAGATAGTCTAATATGATCAAAATGACTAGATAGTCTAATATGATCCAAATGACTAGATAGTCTAATAGGATCCAAATAAGTTGATAGTCTAATATGATCCAAATCTAGATAGTCTAATATGATCCAAATGACTAGATAGTCTAATATGACCCAAATGACTAGATAGTCTAATATGATCCAAATAGGTTGATAGTCTAATATGATCCAAATCTAGATAGTCTAATATGATCCAAATGACTAGATAGTCTAATATGATTCAAATGACTAGATAGTCTAATATGATCCAAATGACTAGATAATCTCATATGATTCAAAGGGCTGGATAGTCAAATATGATCCAAAGGTATGGATAGTCTAATACAGAGGTCACCAAACTTTTTTCGCAGCGGGCAGGATAACTGACAAAATGACGAGCACAGGCCGGATACTCATTCTGTACAATACTTGCGCCGGTCTCCGTGGTGAAGGTCTTACGGACACGGTTCGTAATCCCATATACCCATCTTTGAAACACAGCTGTGCGCGATTTGGCAGCAGACTGCACTGCGATGGGTTTTTACGCAATGGTATACCCGGCATTCAGAAAGCAATGGCAAACTACTGCCTATACATCAACAACAGCAAAAAAATGCTGGTGTTAACTGCAAACGACTGCAACTAACTTTAACAATACTTGCAAGCCAGAATGAAAGCTCTGGTAAAAAAAGACGAAAAGCTAAGTTGTCATGGGTGAGTGGCTTGCAATGCACAAAAAACAAAGACAACAAACATATTTATTTACTAAAAACAAAGTTATCAAAGGAGGTGACGTTAGCAAAAAGATAGTTACATCAGACCTAGTGTGCACATATTCGAATCTCACAAACTAAGCAGCAAAACAGGTTAGTGAGATTTGTGAAACTGATATTTGGCTTTGAAGATATCATCAATGTTTGGTTTGGAATTGCTGCATTCAATCAAGAGAATTGCTTTCAAATTTTCATCAGTCAATCTCTTTCTATGTGTTGACTTCACATACTTCATTTTTGAAAGTGTTTGCTCACAGACATAAGTTGTTCTAAACACTGGTGCCATTTCAGCGGCAAATTTCTTTAGTTTTGGAAACTCAACATCAGGTAAGCAGCAGTAAAATTCAACAAGTTTTCCTTCTCTGTGCTTCTCTGTCAACAAGTTATTTGCTTGCAAATCAATGAGCTCCAACTGTAGTTCAACTGGCACATCATCAAGGTTACAATCAAACAGATTCTGGAACAGAAGAATGTCATTCTCAGTTCTGTCAAGATCTGAAAATCTCTTACAAAACAAATGCTTTTTCAAGTCACAAATAATTTTTTTTTCGGAAAATCGAGGTTGACATCTTCGGCAATTGTAGCGCAAAACTCTTTGAAACTGAAAATGAGAAAAGTTTACTCCTTCCAGTTGTGCTTCAAACAATGACAGCTTTCTCCAAAATCCTTTGATGATTCTGTAGAGATCACAGACGAGGTTATCCTTTCCCTGAAGTTTCAAATTCAGTTCATTCATGTGGGATGTGATGTCGACCAAAAATGACAACTTTGACAGCCAGGTAGGATCTGACAGCTGTGGATCAGCTCTATCCTTTTTCAGTGAAGAAAACATCTATTTTGTTTCGGGGCTTGTAAAAACAAAACAGGATTTTACCGCAGCTGAGCCTCCTCACTGCTGTGTGATAAGGCAAGTCACTGAATTCAGAATTAATTTCTTCAAGAAAAGCCTGGAACTGACGGTGATTGAGTGCATGTCCCCGAATGAAGTTCACAGCAGAAACGACTGGTTTCAGTACACAAGAAATATCTAAGTCTTTCCCACAGAGTGCTTGCTGATGTATGATGCAGTGTATGAAGCGCCCGGAATTTGCAAATCTTATACCTGGGTCCTGATCTGCCCCATCAGACCATTCCTCACTCCAGCCGTGTTTTTTTCCTCCTTTAACTTTAACACCTCGAAGCTGATTCCACTGAAGGTTATAGTCTTGCAACACTTTTTGCACTTCCATGAAAATATATTTTCCAGTTGTTGTTCCATACATACTGCAAACGGATGCTATTTCTTTCGTTATCTGAAAGTCCAAATTGACACATGAATGAACATGAGAAGTTGAGACGTACTCGAGAAATCAGTAGACTCATCCAGTGCCAGAGAATACCACAAAAAGTTCCTAGTTTTCTCGTATATCTGTAGCACTATGTTCTCTCCAAGTTCTTCTGTCCTTCGCACAACTGAACTTGCTGAAAGACTGATAGTTCCAAACAAATTGGCGTTCTGAGGACATAAGTCATTTGCTGCTTCCATCATATACTCTTTATGAAGTTGCCATCAGTAAACGGGGTATTTTTTGGTTCTGTCATCTTATGCACTGTTTTGTAACTTGTACAAGTAACAAATTCATTTTCAGCAAACTTTCTCGTGATGAGAACTCTTTGTGTTTCTAAACCACGTTTCATGCACTCATATTTCCCAGAGCGTAACTTTCCAGAAAACTTTGAAAATGGTGATAGATGTTTTGTTTCGTAGTGACACCGAAGATTGTACTCTTTCAAAACGGCAACACTTTCGCTGCATATTATGCAACTGGTTTTCTGGTCCTTCGTTTCCACAAAGAAGTGCTGTACTCCCCATTCTTAATTGAAAACGCGACACTCGACGTCCACTTTTCTTTTCTTAGTAGCCATAATGAAGGATGAAGTACACATGATCTGAAAATGAAAAAGACATTGAATTAGAAGCATAATTAAAATCCCATTGAAACACAGGACATGCAGAGGACTAGGGGTCACTGGTGAAGCTACGATTCATCAAAAGGTACATATAAAATTTATAGGTACCTTTGGTAATAGAATATATCTCATAACAAGGTTTGCAAAATATATAAAGAGGGCCGGCCTAAATAAGCAGCCTAGAGCAGAGCTTTTCAACAGGGGTTCCGCAAGTAATAGCCACGGGTTCTGCTGAAACTGACCGAAATAGCCTAAATGCAACATTTCTGCCCATCTGGTTTATTACTAAAGTAGGACAGACACTTGGATCATCGCACAGAGTTCCTTGAGCAACGTAAATATTTGCGTAAGGATCTGCTCCAGTAGAAAGGTTGAAAAATACCTGCCTAGAGATCAGCTCGATTAACACCTTGACCGGGGAATTCTTCTGAGCTGAGGATAATATTCTCGTAATGACACGAGGCTTCTATGGCATTTTTATGCTATGTTTGCTACTTTATTGCCTCTATTCACACTTGTAGTTCACTTTCCTATCAATGTCAAACAAAGAAATCCTTGTTACATACCTATAAAATGGATGATTGGCAAAAAGAAGTAAATATTTCTGGAGCATCGGACCTGTGTTGACAGCCGGACACATCTGGAGGAGCGAAAGATGCGTGTGTGTATGTGTGTTGCCATGGAAAGCATAGGCGGCGCTACCACGAGCTGGGGAAGGACTTGGGATGGCGTGAAATAAGCAAATATTACAATAAACAAGAAAATCTAGATACCATTTATAATTGAAAATAGTAAATTTAAGACACAATGCAGCCGGGAGGTCTCCACACGTGTGACGATCTCCTATTATTCTAGACATAATATTTACATTTAAATTGTATCACAACCTCTCGTGTTCCATACGTTATATCAAGCAAGTTCGAGTACCGTCGTCGGGCCAGATGAAATAACGTCGCGGGTCGTAGTTTGGTGACCCTTGGTCTAATATGATCCAAAAACAGGATAATCTAGCAAGCATGATCCAAATGGTTGGATAGTCTACTATTATCGTAGGAATGGGGAAAAAAATGTGCTGAATCAATAGCCTCTACAAACGTGTAGTAATTAAATCTAGTGCTGATTGGTCTATACAATTACACCATATACCCATAAAATTGGGTGGAACTGCGGTAAAGCTGTGAAAATGTAAACTGCACTACTTTGTGTCATTTTATATTGTTTACACCATATACCAAGTACGCCTCATGGCATGGAAAACGAACGTATACTTTTATGCTTGGCCTAGCGCTCTATACCGCCTTGAAACGGACTCTAAATAAAATAAATGAAATTCGAAGCTTTCACGGTGTCATAGCGGGATGTAAAGGCCGAGCTAGGCTGAAATAAACAAATGCTTAAATGCATTGTAGAAAATAGACATCTGTTGGACACCATGACATGGGGTCTATTTTTAAAAATACTGAAGGACAATCTCCGGGACAAGAGAAAAAGAGGACGAACTAGTAATAAACAACAACAAACTAGCATACAAGAATATTGAGGCCAGACTGACACTGAGCAGGTAAGAGGTGCTGAGAATTGTAGGCAGTGGAGCGGTATGATCATATGACTTCAACACCAGTCTTCGGACTTATCGGCCTGATGAATGAGTAAAAAACAAATTAGTTAAAAAGAGTTAGTTGCATATCGTTTACAGGACACAGCAGTAAACCCCAGCATTTTTGGCTGTTTGCTTTGGCAAGTTTATGTTCAGTAATTTGCCATTGCTTTCTGAACGACCGACAACAATACCATTTAATAAAACAACGCAACACAAGGTGGTTTGCTGCCAAATCGCCCGCAGGTGTGTTTTGAACGCGGTACGCGAGATTACGAACGGCGCCTTTAACACCTTCGCCACGGAGCAGGCAATGAATGAGTAAACGTGAGTAAATTACGTTCATCATCATCATCATGAGCCATGCCGATAAGCGTGGACGGTCATGTTTCACCATCTCACTCGATCACTAGAGTTGTGGATCAGCTCAGTGTTCTTGTCTCGACCATGCTACGTGGCCAGGCCATCCAGGTATTTACTTCTCTACCTTACCCTTCTTCTCTTCCCCTCGATCTTGCCCATTGTCACCAAGTTCTCCAATTTATCTCTTCTCATAACGTGACCAAAAATTTGTGACTGTCAACGTCTAATTTCTCTAACCAGTTTACGATTTTAATTTGTTTCTTGTAGGACTTGGTCGTTGGTTTTTCTGTCTGTCCATGATATTCTTTGCATTTTCCACAGAAATCACATTTCCACAACCATCAGATGTTTTTCAGCCTGTTTGATCATTGTCCACGCTTCGCATCCATACAAAAGCACAGGTTCTATGCAGCACCTCAACACTATTTGTCTTGTTGCAAATGACATCTTTTTATTGGTCAGTATGTTTTCCATCTTGTAAAAGGCTACCTTCGTCATGGTGATATATTCTCTGTTCTTCTTCTTCTTCTTCTTCTTCTTCTTCTTCTTCTTCTTCTTCTTCTTCTTCTTCTTCTTCTTCTTCTTCTTCTTCTTCTTCTTCTTCTTCTTCTTCTTCTTCTTCTTCTTCTTCTTCTTCTTCTTCTTCTTCGTCTTCTCTCTTCTTCTTCTTCTTCTTCTTCTTCTTCTTCTTCTTCTTCTTCTTCTTCTTCTTCTTCTTCTTCTTCTTCTTCTTCTTCTTCTTCTTCTTCTTCTTCTTCTTCTTCTTCTTCTTCGTCTTCTCTCTTCTTCTTCTTCTTCTTCTTCTTCTTCTTCTTCTTCTTCTTCTTCTTCTTCTTCTTCTTCTTCTTCTTCTTCTTCTTCTTCTTCTTCTTCTTCTTCTTCTTCTTCTTCTTCTTCTTCTTCTTCTTCTTCAGCATTCCGAGCCATTGAGGTTCTTTGCTGCAAATACAATCCGTCTCCATTCGTCTCTCTGGTGGACCTTCTCTGTTGCTTTGTTCTAATCTCTTCAAGGCATCTCCCATCAGGTGTTATGGCTGTTCCAAGATAATTGTACCGATTTACTTGTTTAAGAACATTCCCATTTACTTGTATATTACATTGTCGCATTTCCTTCTTCCTTGTGACGACGACCATAATCTGTGTCTTCTTACAATGTAATTCTAACCCTAGTTTTTCTCTGTGTGCAATAACCGCATCTACTAAATATTGCAAATCCTTTGGGTAGCCCTTATTGCTTAGACTGTCTAGTGATTCCTCTTGCAAGCATTGGTCCGACATCTCAGAACTGTGTGCACATCCATACCTAATATACAAGACAGCGTGTAATTTTCTTACATATCGGAGTGTAGAAGAAGAAAGACATCTAACTGTTTAGTAGTTAAGCAGATGTCACCTATGTAAGCGTGTTGACAATGGAAGCAGGTACACATACGTATACACTTATTACCTTAAGTCTGTCTCCGGCCTGGGCTGGGCTAAGGCCTCTCTCTTGAATAAGTTTCCAGAAACATGTGTTGTAGAGGTTGTTGATATGACCTTAGACAAGAGGCCCAAATAACATACAATTAGAACACATAATGGAAACAAAAAATAGTAACACCGTAACCTACCATGCATGTCCTAGAAGGCTAAGGAGGGCTAGTTTGAGACTAGATACCCCAACCCGTAGAAAACTGTAAGATGCAACATTTCACCAATCATAAGACAGTCTACAAAGAACTTCGCGTAAGTTGGTTCAGGGATCATGTTCTAGTGGTAGACGAAAAGAAGAAGAAAGTAAAGAAGAAGGTAAACTAGAACACACTACAAACACTGAGTTGTTTTTGTCTGCTGATGTGTTGATATCTTTTCATTGTGATGTATAAATCAGGAGACCATATCACTAATGGCGATGGTTATAATATATGTTGGCGTGTTGACGCTGAATTTGTGGTTGTGTAACGAAGTCGTCTGCTCTCAAAACTTGAGTCATCCATAAACAGGAAGCATCACATCAGCCTCCAGATAGTGAGGTCCTCAAGTGTTGTTTCGTGACACTTATCAGGCGTAAATTCCTTAACTGACCCTTGAATATAACTGGAAAAACACATTGAACATTGCCTACCAAGGCAGAGAGAACATTAACATTTACAGATATTGTTTATATAATGTGCCTAGTAAGAGGTCTAAAGAAAACACCACAGACAGTGTTCCAAATGTGTACAGGTTCCAGTTCAACGGTAAACTTTAGCACATTCTGTTATCTATTCAGTGTCGAAAGATAATATATCGCCAAATGTGACCTCCCATTTGGACAGAAGGATTATATATCGCCATTCTACGGTCATCGTGTTATTTGGTTTGTTTCTTAGTATCTTCCGCAATTTCAATGTTCAGTGACTGGAAATTTACATTTTAATACTTGTTCATTTGATTATGTACCATGTTTGCTCAACTTACTTTTTGTTTGGCGCTGAATCAGTTATTAGGTTCTGCACTACAAAATCAAAACTCCCAGCACTAATTTACATAAACAGACAATTGAAAGGCAAACAAGTAAATTAAAAATAAATAAATGTGAGGGACCCTTTTCCACACCTTTAAGAGAATTTGGTATATGGTAATAGACCAAGGTTCCCGTATAACGTCACGACGCGCGAAGGGTATGTGGTTGTAGTCCCATAATTTTAATGCAGATCAGCACTGGATGGGTGAAGTAGCCGACCGCTGTTACTTCCCAACACATTTAATGGTACCCACTGTAAGCCGGGCCGACCACGGAACCCAGGTTCATTTATAATTTACCCGCCTTGATGAGATTCAAACATATAACCACAGGGCCGACAGGTATGCAAGCATGACACTATGCAAGTGCAACTCTGATAGATTAATTTGTGTCGGGACAAAACTATTTTGCGTTCGTGTAAGCATCACAACACAGCATATGGTACATACGTGTAGGTCAGGATTTGCAGCATTTCCTTATCTTCTTATAATTGGAGACGTTTTGCGTTGGTAATCATGTCTGTCAGCGGAGGTCAGCATGACCGAATGGATAAGAATGCTTGCACTTAAGCTACCGGTGTGCTGATGTCGAGGTAGCGGGTTCAGTCTCTGCGCCGGTCAGCTGGACTAAAATGTTGACTTTTCGTCCTTGACTTGGGACGTAAATTACAAGTACCTCTGAAGGCGAGGGACACTGGTAATAGGCAAAACTAATCAACAGGTACAAATCAGTCCAGTGCACTAGAAGTAGAAGCGCGTGTATGGATTACGCTTGAGTTCAAAGTGGACAAACGCAAAAACAACAAAAACAAATACAGTCAACGGTATTCCGTTTCATGTACTGCCAATCATGTCTGTTGTTGATGTTCCTCCATGCCATGATGCCAACCGTTCAGTATCCGCTCTCTCAACCTCACCCCTTCCCAGCTTTCCCATTGTGTCAACACAGCCCAGATTTCCCCTTCTCGTGACATGCCTAAAGAATATGGACTGCATACTTCTGAGTTCTCTTTCTGAGTTCACTTCATGCAAGATCCATCCATTTCTCTTTCTAACAGTCCACAGTGTTCTCATCATTCGTCTATAAACCACATCTCTGCAGCTGCAACATAATTCCTCACGTATCTGCTAATTGTTCTTAATTCGCTTCCATACATCAGGTGTGGCTCAATATGGCTCTTATGGAAACACTTAACTGCCTATTATTCCAACGTTTAGGATTACCCACTTTGTCAAAGACACACGCCGAATGATTGGCTTGTACCGACAATGAATACATGCGTGCAATTCTAGGCACGCAAGGTGTAGGCCTAATAAGTCCCTCAGCAGGAACTTGATGTGGGTATGTGACGTGTTAGGACCATCACAATTTTTGTAAACCTGAGTGCACTGGGGAATAAGTGACAAGTCTCTCCTTCCTGTGGCGAAAGACGAGACCTGGCATCGAACCTCTGCCCCACCGATCTCTGTCTACCATGGCGCCCGCTGTTAAGATCCATACCGGACCTTATTTCCATAAGATTCGATATGCACTTTTCCGAGCCAAAACTGATATGCGAGCTAAGAACTTAATTAAGCGACCCTTTCAATAACAGCTGGATGACGGTAATGGACATTTTAAAGAGTGTATTTTCATGAGCGAAAACATTTACACAAGCGACCATATCAAAGCATGCATTGGGCAGGAAGTAAGGGAGGGAGATCATGGGTGGTCAAGATGAATTAAGGTATCATTGTGCCTCCTCCTTATTCCTGATAGGCAGTGCCTATAGTATTGCAATGGGAAGGATGAACTTGAAATCCAGCAAGTGCTAATTGAATGAGGCCATATAAGCTACACTGCCTAGCGTGTAATGTGCTACAAGTCAAGACTGGGATTCACTGAGCGGTGGTGACGTAAACCCGCTGTAGGAACAAAGTGGAGCACTCGAGAGAGGCTACAACATCTGTCATCCAATACAGACATAGAAATAGAGGTTGTCACTGATGTCTTTCAATGGCTCACGTTTAATCCATATAAGAAGGCAGTTATCTTATATTTGCAGTCAATGCTAAAAGATGCCTTTAATTAGTCATTAGTGGCTGTCAGCCTGTCGAATATCTATCTACCTTGACAAACTGTATAGATCTGTTACTTTGATCACGCAGAGATGTTCGTGGACATGAGAAAACTCATTGTTTGCTTTCCAAACAACACCTATTTGGAAAACGGGAGGGAGTGTCTTCCACATAGACAGTAGATCAATATTCAGTAAAAATAAAAACATTACAGGACCCTTGTACACGCCGTTAGCTGTATTGGTTATATGGTGCTGGCCACGAATTTTTATGGGCCAATCGGCTCTTTATTAATATTACAGTCTATATACAGGGTGTTCGTAAAGTCTCACTACGCTTTGAATGTAGAACAAATGTGAAAAATGAAGCAGATGACGTCATCAAACATGTGCTCAACAGTCCACAGTGAAGCAATATGCAGTGGATGGCTGTCGTCCGCTGGAGTAAATCTTTGCACTCCAAACAGAATGGTGTTATCAACGGAAGAATGACATTTTTTGGTTGAATAAGTGTTTTCAAATGGCGGTCGATACGCACAGAAATAAAAACAGACACGTTGCAGAAGGTATTTAACAATATGAAGAGACGTGTACAGTCATGTCTTGAATCCTGTGGTGGACATTTCCAACACCTGTTATAATGAATACCTCATTGGTACTTTCCAGCTTCCTCAAAAACAGCGTCAGACCATAGCAGTGACTATTGTAATTAATTTAATGAATTTTGTTTTAGCACATTTTGTTTTATGACGTCATGTACTTCATTTTTCAAATTTTGTTTCTACATACAATATGTAGTAAGACGTTACAAAACCCCTGTATTATCGCTATCTATAGGCTATCGATGAATCAAAACAGCGCAGACTGCTGTAATCTCAAACTGAGTTTGAAACAAGTGTTAGGAAACGCACGAGACGAGTCAGAGTTTATACAGCCAACATGATGAACTACATTGTCCATAGACACTGACACACAAAGATAGACACTGCGCAGCTATGAATTTGAGCCGAGTGCAATGAAGGCGTGTCTACGTAACATAAATATACTATTTCTATTCACGTCCATCCTCACTCCATGGCTACTCCCTCCCGTTAGTTAACAACAAAACATAGCACTGGAATCAATTTACTACTCACAGTCTACTTGCCTCCAGCTCAAGTAGTCCCTCAAGTTATTCACTGATGGGTGGAGAGCAACTTTAGCATCGAATGCAGGCGGATATTTCAATTCTTGCACGTTGAAAAAGTGAGGCCAAAACAGAGTGAACGAAGACGCGAACACACTGACAACATTGGCCATGATTGCACTGTCAGGATTAAATATGATGTTATAATCACATATTGTAAAACTGCTTGACATACTATCTTCCTGTCTGCCTACCAACGTAACATCTGTACTTACGTACGTAGGTGCCTCTCAACCTACCCATACTTCTATCTTATCTGATCTGATCTTATCATCCATCCACCTCCTCCCTCTGTCCTCCTCCCTCCCTCCCTCCCTCCGTCTGTCTGTCTGTCTGTCTGTCTGTCTGTCTGTCTGTCTGTCTGCCTGCCTGCCTGTCTGCCTGCCTGCCTGCCTGCCTGCCAACTATCTACCTACCTACTTACCTACCTATCGGTCGGTCCGTCCGTCCGTCTGTCCGTCCGTCCGTCTGTCCATCCGTCCGTCCATATGCCCGTCTACCTATCAGCCTGTCTGTTTATATATCTTTGTTTTGCTGCCCTTTCGTCTTTCTGTCAGACTGTGTAGATATCTGTCCGCCCGCCCGTCCATCCATCTATCTGTCCATCCACACTTACCTGGCTCTCCTACCGTACAGCTTGCAGTCCTTGTGAAAGACAAAACTGTACTCATCACTCTGACCGTACGCTAGAACTATGTCGTGGCAATCTGCCAGCACAGACTGGGCTGCCTTAGTCATCAGATTCAGACCTCGCTCGTCGTTGGGCTTCATGTAATAGTGGACGTCCGTGAACCTGGACACGCATACAAATAGGGACAGTGTGTAGCTAGAGTGTACTAGAACAGACTAAAGATGACTTTATTCGTCATATAGCATCTTCGGCTGCTATCTATGTTCGTGATGTCATGCCATATCATTCATTCATTCATTCATTCAATCATTCGGTAGCATGTTCTTTGCAGAACCTCGCTCCCATAACAACCTCCCAGAAACGTTCTCACAAGCAAGACGTCCCACGTCTGATACACCCATCCTTAGATAATCTGTCACATCCTGCACCCAACTTCTCTTTGGCCTTCCTCTTCCCCTCTTTCCGGGCATATACCCCTCCATGATTGTGTTCTCCAAACTTTCATGGCGTTTCAAATGACCAAAATATTTAAATTTTCTGCGTTTTATCGTCTTTAGTAGCCAACCTTCTTCAGTAGTCAGATCTTGTCGCAGGGATGCCATATTATACAGTCCGAAAACTGGTATGCGTTTCTGACATTCACGATCGTGCTCTGCCAAATGATTTAGAGTCCAAATGTTACTACAGATAACGGTCCTTAAAAAGAAGTCCGGTAGCAAAAAAAAAAAAACACATGTTATGGATCTGCGAAGTGTTAGGACCATCATATTTTGTAGGTGTTAGTGCACGGAGGTAGGAGGTGTTCAGTCTCACCCACACTACGAGCGCATGACATGTCTCAATGCTAGCGCCTTAGACCATACATCAACTCTATGATGGGTTCACATCAACCATGGCTCTTGATAATCCTTGGCGGCCATTAATGTCGTTCTCTGACTCTGATTTGGTTTGGTTCATGAAGGCTTGGGAAGATAGTTTGATAGTTTCCTCTTGACTTCCACGTCTGGCAGTGGGCATGTTATCTCTGCTATTGGCTACATTTTCCAACTGTCAGGACAAGTGAATTCTCCGCTCTGCGCTTTTGCAGAGTTGTCCACTTATACCGGTGAATAACTCAGACTCCCGAGCTGCGCTTTCCGTACGTTGCATGCACATAATCACTTGGAGGTGCAGTTGGCAGTTTCGCTTCAACCTGTTTAGGACCGTGGTGGCCTTTGTTGATTATGTGGTGGTTTTTCTCCTTACCTTCTGTAATAATAACATCAAGTATCTGGTTACTTTCTCTAGAGAGTGACATGACCTAGAACAAACATAGCCATTGGGGAAGGGTGGGGGGCGGACTCAATCCCAACATTAAATAATAGGTGCTTTCATGCGATCGTGGAACATTTGAAGAATGAACTGTGAAACACAGAAGATGACACAAAGAAAACATAAATACAACACACATTTTTTAATGGCACGCCAGTGCCAATTACTTGTTCTTGAAATATTTTACTATCTGAAAAAATATTAACATAAAAATGCGTATGTTTTTTTTTTTTAAATTTCCACTTACAGTATGATTTTCGAGTGGTTTAGTCCTGTGTACCCATGGGCTGTTTAGCATAAACTGAGCATGGAGACGAATATCCTTCAAGTTTACAATATGTCCTGCATTGCCATAAATGCACAAACTGCAGGCTGCATTATCATCATCAGGTGCCATATTTGCATTAAAAGCCTTTCTTAGCACATTTCTTTGATATACTAGTTAGTAATTAAAGGACCCTTCTACAGGACTTGATGCGTTATGGGCATACGGTGCTGGCCCCGTATTTCTATTGACCAATTGGCACGGGAAGGATTATTTGGTCAATACAATACATGCCGCCCTTACACTCAAAAACATTTCTTGGCACCCATGTTGTGAAAATTCGCTTCTTTGTGAATTCGAAACCATGGCCTCCCAGCCGACAGACAAGCGGACCAGCCACTACCCTACCGCGGCTCCTATTTTGGACACACTCTTCTCATACAATTATGCAAATTATCTGGTAACCATTTTACGAAGCTAAATCAACACATGGACCGTACTGATTCGGGGAGATGGGGGGAGAACCTCATACCGCTGGCAACTGAACCCTGACCACTTTCTTGGCAGGCAATCGAACTAACCACTAGGCCATTTTTTGCTGCCCGCAGATACGCAAAGGGAAATGGTCGAGAATTGTTTATAGATAATATTCTGGAATTAATAAAACATAAGCCTTATGAGACATTTTTATCAGTGTGCCAAGGAATGGCACCTTTACTTTACACCACATAAAGATTTAATCAAAGGCAACACTCACAAACAGGCGATACTTCACAAAGACGTCAGGTCAGGTAAACATATCCAGTAACAGGATCTAAATATATTAGGTGCTGTCATATTCCGAAGCAGTTAAATGTTTTTTGGGTATCCGTATTACTTAGTAATTGTAACCGGACCTGATGTCTATGCAAGATACGGTGCTTTTGATTGTTGGTTCTTCGCAGGATTGTAACATACCCTTTTTGTTTCCATCATATTGTAGTCAACATTGTCTTTATTCAACAAAATTACTTTCATTTAATTCATACGGACACGAATAACATAACAAAAGGACACCATTACCATATCATGTTATATTTGTTATAATTAAAATGGTCTTTTCCCCCCAGCCAAATCACATTTAGGCTTTTAAATAAGGACACACGAAAAGCTAATTGTTAACTTTGTCTAGGGCTAGTGTTACTGTCCACACATCTCGAGTGTTTCGAAAGAAGGTAAACCTCTAAGGTCATCGACCTATATACACACATCTGAGCCACAGATTTAGGGAGCAGAGTGACTTAAAGATACGACCTTCGCCTTTCACTTGAGCAGTCTTGAAACGATTCACATTTGAAACAATGCGGATTGTTACAAAACAATATTTTATTACAATTTTAATTTAATTTAAAAGACAGAAAATGAAATTGTTCGGCAATCTCGTTAGAATGCAACACCACCAAACACCAGCACTGGCATTCCACCAAAGATCTGGTACGAAAGCAAGAGGAGCCCAAGAAGAAAATGGATTAATAACATCATAAACATTGTACAATCACAAGGACACCATTATCCATTTCCACCAATGGGTCGCTGGAACGTCAACCATTCCTCCCCACGACGCTTGATGGCAAAAGTGGAAGATGATGATGATGATGACAAAAGAATATTATACCCCAGCACGCGCTCCTATGACCCCAGGGCAGTTTATGAGGTCTAACACTCTGAGATACAAGCGAAAAACTAGGAGTGTCCGCATATATGCTGCGAACGTTTAAAATCTCTGAAGCTGGAACTCGAAATGAGCATACCACAAAGGCTGCTGCCCAGGCGATGTTTAAAAACATCTAAAAACCTATCCACAAGAATTGTAGCATGAAGGATTTTGGTCAACACACATCTAGATTCTTACCGGAATACGGAGTTAGTGCATTGTAATTAGATTCTCATAATAAAAAAACGTATCATCAGAACAGGACACAATAGGTTACGCAACCATATGTATACAAATCCCCGTGTGTTGCCGGAGCCCATAAGGGAAGCAAAGAATAGCAACACTGCAGCCTACTACGCATGTCGTAAGAGGCGACTAAGGAGGCTTGATGGTTCCGTCGCCCTGCTACTGAGTGAGTGCGTGGCGCGACATTGTGAGCTGTGAGTTTCGTGTGAAGTGCTTTTGAATCTGCCCGAGGTTTTTTGGAATGTGACTGCATGTTCGGAGTGATGGCAGATGGCTATGTCCCAGAGTTGACCGGTTTTTGCCTTATGCAGAAATGCGTGGCTGCTGAGCTTCTGGTTGACTGCCACTGCCATCGACGATGAACTGTATTTCGTGGACTGTGTGGGTGAACATCTAGGAAACATCCAGATGGGAAAATGGCTGCAGATTCCATCAGAAATGAACTGGGTGTTTTGTGGGGGACTATTGTGTTGACATTCTGGCGGCGGCATTATGCACAGTGCATCTGTGCGGGCTGTTGTTTGACGAGACTCCTGTCTTTTCCACTTTTCACATTGGGCAGTGGGGAGCGTTTTGTATGATATTCACTGGCACAGGAACGGAGCATAATGGGGACGACCCGTTGCTGTGAAGTTGGAACTGCGACTAACTAACTAACTAACTAATGTATACAAAATTCTAGATTGGTGAATCAGCCATATGCATATGTGGATTGGCGTCGCAGACAGCAGAGCACATACTCCAAAACTGCCCAAAATACAACATATCTAGGCAAAACTTCTGGCCTAGATAGACAACAGTGGAAGATAAATCTATGGACCGCTGAGTGAACTAATAAAGACAATTAAATTCATACAAGAGACAACATTGCAGTTACAGACATATTTCAAGCTAAGGAAAGAAGAAGAAGAAAAACGAATCTTGGTATTTTGTCAATATTTCCACCAAATGAAACGTTTATTTAGTTAAAACATAAGCTCTTAACCATACATGTTTGGTGCAATTTTAATTCGTAATCCTGCATACCGCATTCGAAAACAAAGATGTGAGCGATTTGTTAGCACCCCGCCTTGCGTTGGTATTTTCATACAATGGAATGTGTACCGGTCGCACAGAAAGGAATGGCAAACTACTAACTTAAACTTGCCAAGAAATTACAAACAGTAAAAAATGTTGAGGTTGACTGCGGCACCCTGTACAGTATATGCAACTAACGTTTTCAGCTCTATAGTTTTAAATCTGTTAATAATGGAAAACATATTTTAACTATCGTCTTCTACCTTTATATACCTTAAAACCATATCAACTTCCGACAAGCCCTGGTACATTTTATCACCTTTTGCCGTTTTATACATATCCTTCCGATTTTATTCATCTCTGTAATTTTCTTCTCCTCGTGTTGGTAGATCTCCATCTATTTCCTTTGCTTTGTGGTTCCAAAGAGTTTTCTTATTAACATATTTTCTCAACGTGTGTCTCATCCAGCACTTGCATCTTCTGCTCACCGATTCGCTGCAGTATGTTTAGTTCTCTCCTTACTCTTAGCTTTAGCGATTCTGTCATATCATTTTAGTATTTCTGTTCTGTGCAATCATCATTTAATATGTAGTTTATTAGTAATTATTTAAGTCGTTTGCCGCGTGTCTTAGCCACACGGTTGTCATACATAGATTGCAAGGTACACAATTTAGTGGCGAATCAAGAAACGAAAGTTATGCAATAAAACCTATCATATTTCTCTAAATCAACAAACTGTTAATTTACCACGCGTCTTATCGCGTGTTGCGACGTGAATGTATAGCCTATATTTTATCAGAGTGTAATTAATGTGTCAGTTTTTATGTATTGATGCCCCTGTGGTCCCCGTCGTAAGAAAGGTTATTATTTGGAGGCGAAACTGTTTTACAATTCTCTTATTAAAATATTTATAAAGCCTCTATAAATTTTGTTGTGTGTTGCTTATTATGTATTAAAATTAGAGTTACTTTATCATTTATCTCGCTTAATATACATAATTCTTAGACAGATAATTAAGTAATTAATACTTTTGGGATGCCAGTAGTCTCGTTAGTTTCCTGCTAAGTGAACAATATAATTTAATCGAACTGTCTCACGATTGTCGGTAGAATTGCAATTACCCATGACTGAGATTAAGAGCAGAATTTGTCAAGCCAAAACTGCATTTCATAAAAGAAAACTATTTTATGCAATAAGTCACTATAATTTAATGTCGTACTGACATGCTTCGAAAATGAAAATGATAGATACAGTGATTATAGAAAGTGAAAAAACAACAATGGACCTTAGTTTGAATAATGGAAAGACAGAGAAGTCATGGTGATATCAAAGAAACAGACTGCGCATAAATCTGTACTTAAAGCACATACCGTTATTTTGGGGCAAGTGCAGAAATTCAGATATCTAAGCACATGGATAACACCAGATAACAGATGTATCACTAACATAAACAGTAGAATCGGACAAGCAAAAACTGCGTTTTGTGTGATATTCACTGGCACAGGAACGGAGCATAATGGGGACAACCCGTTGCTGTGAAGTTGGAACTGTGACTAACTAACTAACTAACTAAATGAAGAACGTTTTGTGCAATAAGTCACTGTCCTTGAAAGTTAGAAAAAGAGGTCTTGCATGTTACACAGAACCAATTTAGACATATGGGTGCAAATACTGGACAATTAGTAAACAGACGAAAAAAATCCACG
Source organism: Cepaea nemoralis (assembly GCA_014155875.1). Classification (NCBI taxonomy): domain Eukaryota; kingdom Metazoa; phylum Mollusca; class Gastropoda; order Stylommatophora; family Helicidae; genus Cepaea; species Cepaea nemoralis. Next base: position 293,205 of record JACEFZ010027004.1, on the reverse strand, counting down.
GAAGCCTTGAAGATGTGGTTTTATAGAAGAATGCTGCAAATTAATTGGAGAGCCAAAAAGAGCATTCACAACGTTTCAAGGGAAGCTAAGTCGCAAAGACAACATATCACAAACATCAGAAAGAGGCAGTCATCGTTTTTTGGCCACATTATGAGAAGACAAAAACTGGAACATGTGAAAACCGGACATATTTGCGGAAAGAGAGATAGAGGAAGACAGCGTGAGAAGATTGTTGACAGTCTCGTGTCATGGCACGGAAGCGAGTCAACACACGAATTGATCCATGACGTCGGAGATCGTAATTTGTAGACAGGCATGATTGACCACGCCAGCCAGCAAGGCACTGGATGATGACTGACATGCTAAATAGAACCTGTTTTGTTGTATGGCAGTGAATCATAGAACGAGAATAAACAAATTAGGAGACATTACACACCCCTGTCTCACACCTCTCTTGGCTGATATTGACCTACTTCATTATCAATTCTTATGGAAGCTTGTTGTTTCCAATATATGGTTTTTACAAGTCTAAGGTCTTTTCCATCAATTTGTAGATCTTCAAGCATCCTTATCATGTCGACATGTCTCACTTTATCGAAAGCCTTTGTATAGTCAATAAAACAGAGGTGTAGATCTTTGTTTACTTCTCTAGAACGTTCAATTACTGTTCTCAGCATGTACGCAGCATTTACTGTATCCTTGCCTTCTACAAACCCACATTGTTCCTCTCCTATTTCAGGTTGTATTTTCTTCCTAACTCTTTGAATGGTAATTCTTAGCAAGATCTTCGTGATGTAACTCATTATACTAATTGTTCGATGTTGATCACATTCCAAGGCTCCTGAGTTCTTTGGGATTGCAATAAATACAGAATTACATAATTCATGAGATATATTTCCAGTATCATATATAGTATTCAGGAGTCTGGTAACTTTATCTATTCCGTATTCTTCAAAAACATTAATCATTTCTGTTGTGATGCTGTCTGAACCGGGGGTCTTGCCAGATTTCATATGGTTAAGAGCATTCTGAACCTCCATCTTCAAAACTGATGGTCCTTCATTATTATTTTGAATATCATAATGTTCTTCTCTGTTATCATCATAAAGGTATTTCACATAATCTGACCATACATGTAAAATCTGATCTTTTTCTATTATGATTTTTTCCATCTGTTGTCTTTAGGCAGCCTGTTGATGTATGTGTTCTTTGATTAGTAAGCTCCTGAATTCTTTTTTTGTGCATTCGTTTGGTATTTTTATTGTTGTGTTGTGTTTCAATTTCTATGAAATTTTTCTGGAATCATGCTTCTTTTGCCTCCTTACATAATGTTCTGACTTTTCTGTGTATTTCTTTATATTTGGCAGGATTATTTTTGTTCTGTCTTCTTGTTTCCATTAGTTGTAAAATTTCTTCAGTCATCCATGTCTGACTACACACTTTCTTTAATTTTGGAATAGATTTTTTCTGCAGCTAAACTGATTGAATTCTTCAAAATTTCCCATTGATCATTCACATCTTGAAATAGGATCATTAGATCAGACAATATATCAAATTTGATCTTTACTTCTATGTTAAAATTATCTTGTATTTCTTTGTCAGTTTTCAATTTGCACAAATCATTTAGTTTTTTTAATTGTATACTTGACTTTCTTTAACTTTATCCCCAGTCTGCCTGTAGTTAATCTGTGATCACTGTAACAGTCTGCATTGGGAACTGTTTTTACGACTGTTAGCACATTTCGAAACCTTCTGCTAATCAAGATGTAATCTATCTGATTGTTAATCCTGCTGTCTGGACTCTTCCATGCCCATAATCTTCTAGGATATTGTTTAAACCAGGTGTTTCCTACAACCATATCTTGTTCTTTTGCTCATTCTACAAGTCTGTATCCTCTTTCATTTCGCTCTCCCAAGCCATGGTTGCCTACATTGCATCCGTCGCCTTGATTTCCCACTTTTGCGTTGAAATCATCCATTATAATATTTATTTCTGATTTTTTACATTTCTTCAAAGCAAGCTCCATGTCATTATAAAATTCATCTATACTTTCTTCACTGCATTCACTTGTTGGAGCATATATTTGAATGACATTTATTGTAAAAGGTCTTCCGTTTAATTTTACTAACAGAACTCTGTCTGACACAGTCCAATAACCTTTAATAGAATTTGATGTTTGCCGATCCAACATAATGACCACACCTCTTTGCCATTCTTCTCCTCCAGAATAAATAATCTTGCAATCCTCTCCTGTCTTGATCCCCGCCCCTCTCCATCTGGTTTCACACATTCCTAATATATTAATATTATATCTCCCCATTTCTTGTTTGATGTTATCCAATTTTCCATCTGCATTCATTGTTCTTACATTCCAGGTTCCTACCTTTAATGATAATAATCTTTTGCACTTAGTAGCCTGCTGACGGTCTGGAGTCACCTGGTGCGCATGACTATCCTTACCCGGCGAGGCAGCTCCTAACGAGCACCCATTTACGCCGTTTCTCTGAATGTCGGTGATATCGCAAAACATAATATTCTTGGCATCTGTTAAGAAGGTAATTTGCCATTGCTTTCCTTCTTAACAGTGGCCATACTGGTCAATGACTGTAGCCATTGTCTTCTCAAAAAAGAGATCTCTCTGCCTACCGTCGCGAAGCTGGAGACCATAACCCACAATTATCTGTCGGCTGCTCTTCAACCTCATCCACCACGTGCACCCATCAAATTCCAGCAGGGTGAAAAACAAAATACCTCCAGGAGTACCCACATAGTTAAAAATCTCATATTATTTAATATTAATAAAACAATCATTATATTTGGCAACTTTGAAAAAAGTGTTGTGTCTGATTTATTGACCCGATTAGATCACGGAACTGTAAACGCTTGAAAGTAAAATATGTAGACTGAACTGTTTGTGGATTGTACTATGTCTCTTTACACGAAGCAAGCAGCGTGGCAGGAACCTGCTTGGTGATACATGAAGCGTTAGAACCATCACGTAGTTTTAGGCCAGATATGTGGAACAAAAGAAAGTCAGGTTTTCTTACCTCTAGAGAACGACGAGAGCTGCCATCGAACCCTTGACCGACCGTGCTCACGCCATAGGTCAGAATAGCGTATTTGGTGTACATATATCGGTTTATTAATCGTCGAAGACGACTTCTTACTCGAAACCATTTGCAGTTTTATTTTGTACGCCTTTGTTGAACTTTATATCGTATTCCACGTTCACTTTATTACGGCAGCAGCTATGTAACGGTTGCGCATACTCCCGGTACATCATGTTGCTTGATGACCATGAAACCACAGTGTATATGTACAGGCACTGTATATTGTAACAATATCCATTTGAACACTTGTTGGTTATACATGGGATATATGGTATCTGTTCTTACTTTGTATGCTGGAAGCTTATACTTTTCTAACTTATTTGTTGCCACGTGCACATGCAGGCGACTCTCTCTCACACAAACAAAACACACACACACACACACACACACACACACACACACACTCGCGCGCGCACACACACACTCACACACATATTTATATCTTAACTGCTTAGTAACCACCGTGACAGTAAGCAGACGTATTTGTATTAGTCGTAGAATTTTCATGTAGCATGAGTCACTCGAAGCGGTTCGAGTCGCACCAGTGACTTATAAGAGTATGGAGCCGGTCGCTCAGAAAGTCGTGGCGTGCAGATGAGCGTAATCTAGCCTAGGAATCAACATACAGCTGAAAGATGCTGATGTTGACCACAATATCCTGAATCAGGATGGAAACACGAAAAAAAAAAAATGAGTCACTCAGGTTTAAGTACTATTTAAGTCAAGGATAGAAAAAATGTAATATCTTAAAAATTATATGATGAATAAATAAACATTGAAGAATTTACTATGTTAAATAGATAACCAGTATTTTTAAAAAGGCTAATTTTCCCAAACTCGTAAACTCGAAGGCAACTTATCCTGCATGCCTCACTGGCAAACATTCTCAACATCTGTAATCATAGCTTGGGATTGTTTCTGGGGGTTTTGTTTTGACTGTTTTATTGTTTTCCACTTGCTGTCCCTCGCTGGTTGCGTGTTTCTTACACACTGTTGTATTAGGTTTCTTTGCTGGCTTTATACTTTATTGTCCTGCTGGCAATAAAGCTCAATTTCAATAAAGCTCGTTTTTCTAATTAACCCCCTTACTCCTCCCTCCTCGCATGTCTCCTCTCTCGATATAATGCGACTGACAAGTTACTATCCATCAACCCAATTTGCTATATTTCTATATTTATTTTTTCTTACAAACAGATGGTTAGATGACTGTTGTCTGTGAACGAACGAACGAAGTTTAGTATTAAAGGGTTACGAATTGGGCACGCAGGCTCGTCTAACATTCTGTCCTTTTTATATTTTCCTTTCATACGTTATTTCATACATGCATTACCTATCTTAGGCAACAACAACAACAGCAATCACAACAACAATAATAATAAATGCAGTAAAACACATGGGAAATGTGCAATAACCATTACTACATAACTCATAAATATTAATTATTTACTTAACAATTGTTATTATCTATGGTAGATATACCGAACCAATATAGTCTGTACTTAGAAGTGATAGATTACGAATGAACCAGCCCATTCAACTCGAGGTACTTAATGTACTTGAATGACACACTTCGCTGCTGGCAGGGCTATTATTATTATTATTATTATTATTATTATTACTATTATTATTATTATTATTATTATTATTATTATTATTATTAAAATTATTATTATTATTATTTTTATTATTATTATTATCGTTGTTATTATTATGTTCAAATAGATGCAATACTGAAAAACAAGGACGGGCAAAGAATCTAACACAGATCAACAACTAACAGACTTAAAATACTATAAACAGATTTGAATACTATATCTAGCTATTTAAATATTCTTTACTTACTTTTGGAAAGCTTTGCCATCAACTCGAACCACAATCCAGCAATTCTGCAAGCACGGGTCGTCAATTTCAAACTGTTTAATATATTCATACTTGCTCTTGGCCATAACTTGAGAGAAGTGCTACCCAAAAACGCCGCCTAGCGGTTTTAGTCCTACGGTGGTCAGTAGGGAAAAGTCAGATCTAAGTGAACACGTGAAATGACAACACTGAGTGGATGATGAGTCTGTCACTGTAATAGAACTGGCAGCCAAGGTATGTTCATTGAGGTAACTGAAATGTTAGTTCCGTGAAACTCTTGTTTGTCATTCGATGCTTCACAGCGCGGCAAGTCACTATCGTATATCAGTTTATGGTTGACAACAACCGGTGAATTGAACTAATGAGCTGTGAATAGTGCTTCAGTGCAACCCGAAATGGAGAGAATGAATCGCTTTGAACTATTGAAAAGTAGTTGTAGTTAAGTTAGTTTGCAGGATGTTACAGTCAACCCCAGTATTTTTTGGCAGTTTGTGATTTCTTTGCAAGTTTACGTTCAGGAGTTTTCCGTAGCTATCTGAACGACCCGCACCTATACAATTGTATGAAAACCAACGCAAGGCGGTCTGCTGCCAAATCGCCGGCAGCTGTGTTTCGAAGGCGGCATGCGGGATTACGAATTGTGTCTGTAACACCTTCGCCACAGCGCCGGCTACGTACTTTACTTAACAATGCCATGGCCAGCTACGTATGGCATCCTGAAACCATTCCCCATTATTATTGATTATTGAAGCAAGGTGTTGTAGAGTTTGTAAAAATAATTAGCACTGCAACATACGCCATTAAGCAGAAAAGTGAAACTATAAAGAACACGTAAAGCTTTAATGGGAGCAGAGATAGCACAGTGGCTAGCAGGCTTGCCTGAGGTCCGGTGGTCACAATACATCGAGATGCGTTAACACGTACAATGGATCTCCAACACTCTGTTTCTTGGCGAGACAATTCATTGTTATCAGTCGATTTCCAGTATATCTCCTGATGTTATCTTCTCATTTAAACAATTGCCGTCCTGTATCATGTCTTTCGTATACCCTTTCCTCCAGCATTGTGCCACGAGAACATTATTTATCTTCATGTGCCAACATGGGTGTTGTCGCTGCAGCTACGGAGCTCCTGCTTTGTGCGACGCTTTCGGCAGGCCTCCCTGCGGAAAGAGACCGAGCAATGTGGGATAAAACCCGCTGCAATGAAATCGATCCTCTCGACTTTAAGACTTTTTTATGTGCCAACATTATTTTAGATGTCAAACCTTTTCTTTTAGTTTAGTAGTTCGCTCTTTCTTCACAGTTTATTATCATGACATAACTGTTCATTTGCTGAACTTGGCTCTGATCACGGCGCGCCGAAAAAGTTCTCGATCCTTCTCCAGTTTTCTTACCTCATGCATTTTCGTGCCCAAAGTGTTTTTCAAAGTCCTGCGTCCATCTTCATGCTGGTCAACCCATGCCTCATTTTACAGGAACCATCACTGTTCTGTCTAAACCATTGTCCAAAACACGTTTAATATGTCCACATTATTTCACTGTCCGGGACATCATTCTGTATTTGAGCCGGTTTTCTTCGATGTTCAGATCTCGTAGAATGTCAGTATTTTTCTTCTTCTTAGTCCATGGTATTCTCAGAATTGTCTGTAACAGTTAGGTTCAAAAGCTCACTTTTTGTTTACTTTATCGATTGGTAAATATTGAAACACGACATAATTTTTCACGGAAAATGGTATATTTGCTTGTTTACTAATCTCTCTCCACTTCTTAAACACTTATTTTGTTTTATGCTTAACTTGAACGATACCAGTGAAATCCTTTACATTTTAAAGAAAGTTGGCGTTAGTATAATTTTAAATTATGTTGTAAAACAATTGGGCTCACTGTATCAGCGTAGAGCTGATTATTTCATATACACGGCCTTTAGAACATTAATAAGTAGTTGTTGTAAAATGTCGCCACAATTCCTCGACATACCGGATCGAAATCAGCCGCAGTCGATTTAGAAGCAGGTCGCCTTGCGTTGATTTCGATGGTATGAGCGTCGCCCGTTCGGTCATCTATGGCAAACTACTAAAAGTAAACATTGTCTAGTAAATCACAAACAGCCAACAAATGCAGAGTTTAATTGCGACCTCCTTTAAACAACATGCATTTAACTGTATATAATAAACAGGTAAAGTAGTCCCATAACAGATCTTGCTGTTGGTGTTTGAAATGGTAGGATTTCACATAGTCTAGATCACTACAAATGAGATGGAGTAGCCGGCTTCCTTCATCGTCTCCTTTCCTAAAATTGAGAACCAGACAATTTTATAGGAATTTTATAGGGAAAAAAAGCGACGAGGAAGAAAACTGGCCAACTCACCTCATATATCGAGGCCTAGAATTTGTAAACGATTAACTAATCAGTCCCAACATCAATATCCGTAATGGAATTACCTTTATATGAATCATAAAGAGTCTCCAACAAAAAATTAAATTTCATTCCATACTTTAAACAACCAGTGTCACACTTATAGAATGATCGTCCTGTCCATGATGTTATTGGCAAACAATCTTATTCTGCACGCATAGTTTACAATATCACAAAAAATGCTTACATTCAAACTTAACCCAAAAACTACAACCCGATACGAACTGCACCAATTCAGGATACAGTATCGGCCGTTATTGATAACCTTGTCGGCATAAAACATGTGAACGGGTTATGGCCTCTGCCAAGACTCGACTCTCAATAACAGTGGCACGACTTGGGATTTGTCAGTGCTTGCCACAGACAAGGCTACTAGCACAATTTGTCACAGCGTATTCAGGAATGTTGACCTTTCTAGTGTTGTACACGTGTCTTGTGTGTACTTGACCTTTTTTTTTTAATTCATGAACTATTCACACGCTTTTAATTTACTACATCGAGAACCAAAACAGCCAAAGGTAACTTGGTGTTTTCCAGAATTCATTAGTACAACACATGACGTGTATAGACATACAAAAGAAATTCGACAATGCTTTTTTTTTTTAAGCGACAAAAGAAATTCGACAATGCTTACTGGGGAGCGGATTAGTGTTAGAATATCGCAAGCCACCTTAAGTAGTTCGAAAATTGTGTTTGTGTATGAAAATATAAGTGATGATTTTCCCAGGAATACATCTGACTTTCTAACGTAACACAGTCGGTCTCCCTTGCCTAGGTGTTAGCGACTTTCTCCGTAATCCCGAATATCCACGTGAGAAACGTAACTTGCGTGAGAATCGGTAGCTGTTCTCGCCGCGTTGATGACTTAGGGGTATGTGAGCCGGCCCCTCAGAAAGCAATGGCAAACTACTGATCCTAATCTTGCCAAGAAATCAAGAATCAGCTGAAAGATGCTGCTGTTGACAGCGAAGTCCTGTAAAGGATATGCGAAACCCCCCCCCCCCCCCCCCCCCCCCCAAAAAAAAAAAAAAAAAAAAAAAAAAAAAACGTAACACATACGTTTACCCGGCACGGCGAATCACCACCGAGGCAGAGTTACTAAATAATAATAATAATAATAATAATAATAATAATAATAATAATAATAATAATAATAATAATAATAATAATAAAATCACTTGGGCTCCTAGGTCCAGCCGGTCTAAAATGGGTACCAGGAAAAGTTCTGGAAAGCAAAGGCGACCGATGTGGTAATGAAGACATCACATATCGAGCACCCATTAGTAGTAGTAGGCCTCTTTCAGTCCTGTAGGACTATAGAGTTGTGCCGCTTGGGAGGTGCCTGGCAGCACCGCTGGTGACTGTATAGTCAATGCGAGAATGACAATCTCTGTCACAGTTTCCACATCTGTAAGACGAGGCAGGTCCTGCAGTGACTGCATTTTATGTCCGTGCTTCCTATCCTCAGTTTGTTGGATCAGATTGCGCTCAAAGAGCACCAGTCCGTTTCGTATCTGTCTGCTGCAACTCTTTCCCACGTGTCTGGATCTATGCCGAGCACCCATTGGCTATAAAATGTAGGACCATCACCATATGCCCAATACGGCTCAAGAACTTGAAAACGAGCCTTTAGTTAAATACGGTTACAAGTGATTAAGATAATTCAGCTACGTGTTTCGAAAGGAACGAGACACAAAGACAACTTGTTACAATCATCAGAAAGAGACAATTGTCATGTTTTGGCCACAGTATGAGCAGAGATGAAACTGGAACATGTTTTCACAAGTGGGCACATTTATAGAAAAAAAATGAGGCAAAATACGACAGCGAAGGAAAATTCTTGACAACCTCACTGATGCCTCTTCATTATAGAGAAATAAATGTGAACTATTGGCAGGCACTCATAAAAGTAAAGGAAAGAAGCAAAGATGTGTAAGTAAAAAAGACGTGTAAGAAAACAGTAAAGACGCGTAGAAAATATACAATTTAAAGATGGTACAATTTAGTGCAAATTCAACTGTTGTGGCTTCAGACGGCTGATAGGGCTGGCTAATGGTGAGAATATTTTTTTAAATAAGGAGGCGTCTATTTGGCCAGTACATTAAAGATCACTTGTTTCTTCAGTGAAGCCATGCGGTCTTTAAGTGGACATTTGTTTCTTGAGTGACACTTGTTTCTTGAGCGAAGCCCTTGGCTCTTACGGAAGGGCTTCTGAACGGGGATGACAGGGAGACCTGGTCGTCTTGTGGTCGCACCAAAACATATACCGATGACGAAAACAAGAAAGCGGGGGAACAACTTGAGACTGCACTTAAACTCTGCCTTTGCCAATATCGAGTCCTTATGAGGACTGAACGTGACCGGGACCAGCCCGGTGAGAACAACACAACACAAGACAGAAGAAAGTAACCAGACAGCACAAAAGAACTCTATCCGACAAACAGAGCGGAACCAATAAAACCAGTATGAATCAGGACTAAGAATCCACACAACCACGGATCTCAACAATAATCGACGTTGAGGAAGCAGGTTGGACGAGACCGAATTTGGAATATTTTTTTTTCGAAAATTGGATTTGAAATTGGAATTGAGCGAAGCCCAGTGGTCACTTCGCGACTTTCATATATTTGGCCCGTCGTATGTGAAAGTACACATGTCCCTTCAGAGAGGCGTCTGGGTAATTTGGACAATCCAGGTTCTAATCCCTGCGTGCCTGTCATATTCAATTGTTATGTGACTCAGGTTTGTACTAAACTTTCCTTCACTTCGCGAGTGCTAGTCATTGGCTGTGAATTGTGAATTAATTATTTGATATTTTAATGTCCTCAAGGGTTCCATAAAGTAAAAAAGTAAAGGTCACCTTTTCACGTCTTGAATGCTATTGGGTACATGATGCTAGCGCCATATTTTATAGACCACTAGCTGACCCGGCCCGGCTTCGCCCAGGCCCTGGAGGGGATCTATCTATCTATCAGTCTGTCTGTCTGTCTGTCTGTCTGCTTGTTTGTCTGTCTGTCTGTCTGTCTGTCTGGCTGACCCGGCCCGGCTTCACCCAGTCCCTGGTGGAGAGCATCTCATTTAATTCATATAAGTAGTCATATAAGCTCCCGTTCCCGACTATCTGTCTGTCTATCTGTCTGTCTGTCTGACCCGGCCCGGCTTCACCCAGTCCCTGGTGGGGAGCATCTCATTTAATTCATATACATAGTCATATAAGCTCCCGTTCCCGACTATCTGTCTGTCTGCTTGTTTGTTTGTCTGTCTGCCTGTCTGGCTGACCCGGCCCGGCTTCACCCAGTCCCTGGTGGGAAGCATCTCATTTAATTCATATACGTAGTCATATAAGCTCCCGTTCCCGACTGTCTGTCTGTCTGTCTGTCTGTCTGTCTGTCTGTCTGACCCGGCCCGGCTTCACCCAGTCCCTGGTGGGGAGCATCTCATTTAATTCATATACGTAGTCATATAAGCTCCCGTTCCCGACTATCTGTCTGTCTGTCTGTCTGTCCGTCTGTCTGTCTGTCTGTCTGTCTGTCTGTCTGTCTGTCTGTCTGTCTGTCTGTCTATCTGTCTGTCTGTCTGAGCCAGCCCGGCTTCACCCAGTCCCTGGTGGGGAGCATCTCATTTAATTCATATAAGTAGTCAAATAAGCTCCCGTTACCGACTATCTGTCTGTCTGTCTATCTATCTGACCCGGCGTGGCTTCGCCCAGCTCCTGGCGCACAGTAACTTAAAAGAATGTCCTTCCACACACCATCCATTATTTTTAATGAAAACTGTTTTTAATCACCTACATGACTGTAGATAACTTCTTTAAGCATAAAAAGATGAGTTACAATGTTATGCATTATGCATTATTTTTATGAAAACTTTGAAAATGCCTTAAAGATTATATCATTATTTATTATAACTTATATGCCTGTAAATAACTATAGACAAAGAGTTTAACAATAGTGCAAGTAAGTCCAACAATATGACTATAAAGTATATAGAAATGTTATTAAAAGTTATGCCCCTTGAAATAACTTTTCTAGAGTGAATTCCCCTTGCTATATAGAAATTATATAATGAAAAATGAAATATTAAATGTTATTAAGTAAGTAGCCGATTTTATACTAAGAAACTATTACAGTCGGTTGCACAGGAATGAAAGGAAGACGTGTAGAAAATTTCATCTCAATCGGATGTACCGTTATCGAACTCATCCAATACATAGCCAACCACATACAGTCTCTTTTATAGATATAGATAGGACACACCATGAGTGATATGGCCAATAGCCTTTACTTTATAGGACACTTCCTGGCACCCATTTTAAGCCTGGGTCGACTTCGGAGTCCATGTCAATAAAAAATATACATAATTAAAATCATCTTCTCGATGGAATTTGAATAAATGACCACAGGGCCGAGAGATAAACATGCTGGCCACTGCGTCACCACGACTCGTAGATTATAACAGGGCTCTTCATATAATATATTGCATTTGCTGAATGCAGTGACTTGAAGTTTTATTCAATTAATCTGAGTTAGTTGCATATCCTATACAGCACGTCGCAGTCATAATCAAATTAAATAAATAAGAAACAAACATTAGCGGGATAGTATTCTTGTAATAAGTAGAGAGATCAAAAATAGTTCTTTGGCCCAGATGATAAGAAAACACAAGTAATAGTAACACCAAAATGTTGGGACCTTCTCCTATACAATTAACCTAAACACATGTGAGCTAAAAAAATGTCAGCGTATCATGTATCCAAACACAATGAGGAATAAAATACCCGTAGACCTATACAGAGACAATCCGAAATATCAAAACCAGAGGAACATGAAGAAACATGAAGGAAGGTGATGGAAAACTTTAAGCGAAGGAGTTAGGCCTTACGACAGAATGGAAATAATCGGATGTGAAGGAACACTGAGCTGATCCACGATTCTGGTGATCGAGTGAAATGGCGAATCATGACCGCCCACGCTTTCCGGCATGGCACATGATTGATTGATTGATTGAAGAAAGGCGGAAACACAATGTGCTTGCAATTTTGTGGACTAAATAGAAAGATAATACTAGCAATACGTAACAGTTTGTATGTGTTACCTTGTGCGTGTAAATCTGTCACAGTGAACAGAATGTACATTTCAATAAGAAGTGGGTGGAATCATGTACTTGTCTACTATGATACTACCGTAAATTAAATGAGAACTGTCAGCAGCCTACAGCTTATCAAATATATAATTATTAATAGATGTGCATGAAATTTAGTTTGTAGTTATTATCATGTGCCTAGCAACCTGGCGTTTTCGTTCATGCATCTCCACAGATCTCAGTCTCTGGTGTTCTGCATCAGTTCTACGGATGATATTCCTCCACGGAGCCGCCCCAGTCCGTCCAGCATCATTTCTCTCGTAAATAAACACACATGTATTGTTTGGCCTTCATAGAAGTAGAAGGAAAAAAGTAGGGACTAGAGGTCGGACTAGATAACATAATAATTGAAAGTCATAATTACCGAAAAATTGAAAGCTATAGTTCCAATTCCAATTCCAATTTTCAAAACAAAAATTCCAAATTCGGCCTCGTTCAACCTGCCTCTTCAGCTGTGGTTATTGTTGAGGTCCGTGGTTTTTGTGGGTTTATTCACCCTAATTCTTGTCTTGTGAGTCCTATCTCGGACTGGTTATGTTGGTTTGTGTCTGTGACGTCAGCTGGGGGTTGGTCGGCGGCTATCCTTTGTGCTCGTCTCTTCTTGTGGTTTTCTTTGTTGGTGCAGGCTCCTGGCTTGTCTGGTTGCAGTCCTTATAAGGACTTTTTATTTGGTCGTTTTGCCTCCATTTCTGTGTAATGCCTGTAGGAGCTTTTCGATGCTTTTAACCTCCTTGCGCTTTTTTCCCCTTTCGCTTTTAAGTTCTTGCTGTCTTTCGACTGCTTCCTCTGTGGTCAGCCATGGGACGATCTCTCCGTCTTCTATGTAGTACTCGATGTCGGTATCGTAGTCATAGTGTAATTCAAGGTATTCTGTCGGTTTCTTGGGCTTCTTTCCTTTTGCTTCCTGTCTCCTTATGTATTCCTCGTGCCTGAGTTCCTCTTGCCTTGCCCTTTCTTTTCTGCTTCCATTTCCTCCAGAGTGGGTTCCTTTGTGTACCACTCCATGGCGTCGTGAGGTTCCTCGTCTTGTCTTTCTTCAGCTGTCTGGCGGGATTTTGGTTTCCCCTTGGGTGTTTCGGGCGTCGTGGTTCGGCTTCTGGTTTTATCTTGTGGTTCCGGCTCGGTTTTGTGTTTGGTTTCTTGTGGCTTCTCAGTGGTCTCTTGCATGGCTTCTGTTGGTTTGTTTTGAGTTGATTTCATTTCCGCTTTTATGGTGCGTAGCATTTCTTCGTTTTCCTGCTTCAACACGACCAACTATTCCACTTCTCGCTTGATGTTTTCCTGGATCTCCTTTCTTTCCGCCAGTAGATTCTTGTTGTCGCTGGTCGGATTCGGCATCAGCAGTGCCTTGACTTGTTTCTTTAGCTCGTCGATCTGGCTTTGTAGTTGTGCTCTTTCATCTTGCGATGTGCCCGTGGCTGTCCCGCACCTCCGCATTGCTTCCTTATATGGCGTCTTGGTGTTGATGGCGATCTTTAACACGTCTCTGTGTCGTTGGAGGTACGGACAGCCCAAGTATCTTGCTCCATGTTTGCCCAGGCAGTTGGCGCACTTTCTGTTGTTGTTGTGTGCTCGGAAGTCCGTGTCCAACTTGGCCAGCGGGCACTCCTTGAAGGAGCTATAGTTAAATGGCCGGTCTATAATTATATTTTCAATTTTTAATGTTGCGTAGTGCGTCCTCTAGTCCCTACTTCTATTTTCGACTTCAATGACCTCCAAACAATACATGTGTGTGTTTCCCGTGTACATCAATGATTTCCGTATGTTTGTATTGATTTTCACAATTGTGCTTCCACTTAATGCGAAAACTAAAGTAGACTACAAACAGCGTATTCATCCCAACTAACAATACAATTCCATAACATACAAATAACTGAATATTATGAGTATTTAATCATATTCTTTCAAAATAACAAGGTGGAAATCACATGAACTGAGGCAGGTCAGTATGATCAAATGGGTAAGAACGCGTGTTCCTAAACATCAGTTGTGCTGATGCCGGGGTAAGCGGTTCAACCCCTACACCGGACAGCTGGACTAAAATGTTAACCTGATGTCGTTGACTTTGGGACGTAAATTACAAGTACCTCTGAAGTCGGAGTGGGTTCATCTGATGGCGAGGGCCACTGTTAATAGGGACAGTTAATCCACACGTAAAATTCAGTCCATCACTGCTATAAAATATTGTGTGCATGGACTAAGCTTGAGTTCAAAAGAAAGCGAGCGTCCAAAAAAATAAAAAAAATGAACTAAGTATCTTTCAATAGCTGTTACATATTGAATTGGTTAAGTTGGTAAAAATGTGGCACCGGTTTTCTCGAAATGTAATGGTTCTTAAAAAATCAAAAGGGAGTTTAAACCAGTTGAGACATACTCACAGATGAAAACAGTCTGCGGGAGATCGATTAACTATCACATTTAGCGGAAGAAAGCACATTAAACAGTTTGCCGACACCTTAAATCATTCAACAAGAACAGCCAACTCTATAGAAATTCATGACAGCCAAGATAAGTACAAGCGCGAAGTGTAGCAGTCACTATAACACAAGACCTTTGTTGTGAAATGTTTCTTCCCCTCAACACAAATATGCCTTTCTGTGATCAGCAGTAGACTATTGATATAGGTTTAAATCAGACACACACACACAGGCGCGCGCGCATACACATACACACACATACACACACTCTACACACATACCGATATATGCACACCAATATACCTAAAGATTACGATACGGCTATTATTTTCCTGAAGGAAAGGATTTGATACAGGCAATCAGTAAGTAATCCTTGTGCCGAACGATTTGTTGGCTGAACACTACAGACTACTGTACCTGGAGCCGGCACGTGTTTGTCTGTGTTTGTGTGTGTGTGTGTGCGTGCGCGTGTGCGTGTGTCCTGATTTAAACATATATCAATAATCTACTGCTGGTACAATAGAAGAAATATAACTGGGGCACGAGATCAAAGACTAGTACTAAAGACACACTGAGCTATTATTTGCTGACTTGAATATAATAGAACTGACAATCTGGACTGGTCTGAGATTAATGCTGAGTAGCCATCATTGTTTAGCCCATCTATACATCAGGTCGAAGGCTAGGACCCTGGGCCATGTCTCTAGACGTATTGGCTATCTGGTGCTAGCACCATATTTCTATATACCAGTCGGCACTTGATAACGCCGACCACCTTTACTTCCCTGAACATTTCTTGGTACAGATTTAGACTGGGTCTATCTGGGAGACTAGAACAATGGAAACAAAATAATCGATATAAGAACATAGGCAATCAGACCGCCTTATGTATACTGGTGTGGGCATCGATGATTCAGAAATCAATGGTAAACTACTGACCATTAATTAAATTGTCTAGTAAATCGCAAACAGTAAAAAAATGTTGGGTCGATTGCGACGGCCTGTAAAGGACATACAACTTACGTTTTTAACTGATTCCGTGCGTAACAAAAAGTAGTAGTAGTAGTAGTAGTAGTAGTAGTAGTAGTAGTAGTAGTAGTAGTAGTAGTAGGCCTTTTTCAGTCCTGAAGGACTATAGTGTTGTGCCGCTTGGGAGGTGCCTGGCAGCGCCGCTGGTGACTGTATAGTCCAATGCGAGAGTGACAATCCCTGTCACAGTTTCCACATGTGTAAGAGGAGGCAAGTCCCGCAGTAAGTGACTGCGCTTTGAGCCTGTGCCGCCTATCCTCAGTTTGTTGGATCAGATTACGCTCAAAGAGAACCAGTCCGTTTCGTAAATCTCTTCTCCAGGAGCATCTGTCTGTTGCAACTCTATCCCACATGTCTGGATCTATTCCAATGGTTTTCATATCTTGTTTACACACATCCCTATATCGCATTTGGGGTCTTCCGGTTGGCCTCTTTCCTGTGGCTAGTTCTCCGTAAAGGAGATCTTTGGGAATACGTTCATCCTCCATTCGAGATACGTGGCCCAGCCACCGGAGGCGTCTCTGCTTGAGCAGGGTGTGCACTGTGGTAATATCTGCTCTTTCAAGCACCTGTTTGTTTGTTATGTGGTATTTCCATGTTATGCCCAGGATACGTCTCAGACATCTCATGTGGAAGGAGGCTGCCCAGCTTAGGCGGGCGGTAGCTGTCTAGTGAGATACGATGATCTCTCCCACCGTCGGAAGTAGCCCCTGGCGCCTTGCTCTACGCCAATCGAGCATTAAGACTTATAACCGGCAAATGCTGCTTCCCGTGTTGTGTCACCGCTTTACACGGTGCTGAAGTGACCTCTTCAGGGCACAAGCCTGGGCAATGGAAATCGGAGAACCAGCTTGTGGCATATTAAAACGTCCTTACCCTTTCCTAGTATTGACTCCCTTAAAAATAAACAATCCCTAATAATTACTGTTTAAGTATCTTGCTTAGTGTAGGAGTAGAAAATAAAACAGCGATAGACTGACCGTGGCACAGCTCAATTTATTTGGCTTTATTTTGGCTCACGTACCTGGCCAAGACCGGCGAGTTTGAAAACAAAGACTAAAGCGGCCATTTCTAGTGAAGATAGCACACAAGAAAGTCGACCTTTCCCTTCGGGGAGATGGAAATTTTGCCTTAAAAATATATCATTCTCTGCAAGCCAATGCGAGTGGTGGATTTGATGGGACTGCATGTCATCACTGTCAACTGGAAACTGGGTAATCAGCCAGAACATGATAAATGACAATCTGTCCTAAAATTGAGACTGGACCAATAAAACAATGTTGACTGCTGCACTCATTAGCTCCATAGCGAGCAACAGACACATTCGAAGACAACTGACTGGGTGAGTGATTAAGTCCTATTTTAGTAGGAATATCCAGGATGGACTTCTGAATCTAATAATCTACAAAGATGAAGATCAACAGAGTAACTGACAACAGTGTATCGTCTGCTTTACTTCTGGGAAGTACCACCTGAAGCCTCGTCACTCAGCAAAATCAGTGAAACTGTGGGACAATCCTACTACAAGTTTAATAAAACTAACAACAGTGAGTAACCTTCAACTGTTGGTTGGATTACCAAATTAATATCCAACAATGGATAAGTCTTCGAAAGAACGTCTCACAGCTGCAACAGTCAAACATAAAGGTTCAGCCATTCAACACCAAGTTCTAGCTATGAACACCAACTCAAACAAATGGGAAGAGACACTGAAACAACATTATAAGCCAATACAACCAATGTACCAACTTCAGAACCTCTGAACCATAACTACACCAGATTACCTCAAGGTTCCAAAACCTGAACACCCTAAAAAAGACCATATGAAAGCAGCTAGCGGAGTAAATGCCATTACGCCTGCAACCAAAGGAATCACCTGATGGCTTGCAACCCTGGATATGTGGTGGAGTCAATATTCTTCAGTTTCATGCCTGCAGCAGAATCCTGGAAATAATTCCAGATGAACCAAATGAATAACAAGCAGAATTGTATGTCTACACTGAAAGTAAATACTGAATCAGAACTCTGTGCTAGTCCCATGTCAGCCTAAATGCCATCAACTGTGGAATAGGATATAGACTGGTGACTAGGTGGGTGAAACCTCTGTGTAAGCCAATTTGGTATTCGGATATTATAAGCCGAGAAGCTGAATAGACGTCAACTTTTCATCAGACATGATGATAAAAGGAATCACCTTCTGCAAAGCTTAAGTGGAAATCCTGAAGTATGGCCAACCTGAGGCACCAAATTTTCACAAGGGCACCGAGCCATTTACACCAGAAGATTCGTGAATTCAGCCCCATTGGAGGGGATATGTGGTGAATTAATTTCCTAATAGGGATTATAAGTATTCTGCAACAAACTTCAGTGGACATTAAAACATGACTGTGAGTATTTTATTTCTGCCCGGATAATTATGGACATTAACTGCTTAGCACTGGAGAAGAATAACCGACAGCAATACCTAAGGGAAAAGACTGTAATTAAATAATTAGTTTAATTATTAGTACTAGCAAAGTTTCATATGTGCTTTTCTATGCCATGGATTTATAAGGTAACTATTGTTTGAATTGGTAATGAGGTATAACCAATGATGGTTATGGTAAATGTAGTGGTAAATGTATTGAGATAATGCAAATCATTCCCATGCCTGTCATGAATTCAATCAGACTATTACACATGTATGTATGTAAACTTCAGATCTTGATTTAACATTTGAACTGTTTGTCCAAAATTTGTTGTGTACATCAAGTAAATGTGGTGTTCAACAGTGGTTGTTTATATGTTGTGAGCAATCAATATCCTTCTAGCACTATAGTAAAGTTAAAGGATGATGAAGTGGGAAGGGAAACCTACACACAGATGCCATTGTTTCAAGGATTGAATTGTTTTCTCCTGGGGTTTGTGGTAAATATCCCTAATCACCATGCATTCTAACAAGTGACCAGAGAATCAATAAATCCCCTAGACTTTTAACAAAATATTCTCATAAATTAAAATCGACACCCCACACAGCTGTTGCCCAGTAGCAGGTTCCCCCTCTCCACGTCGCCGATGTTGACCAAGGGAAAGGCAGTAGCCAATGCAACTTGGCTTCGGTGCCGTCGCAGGAGTTGCCAGAACTATGTTGTTTACAACATGGAACTGCCTTAGGGACTCCATCTCCGGATTTGTCCTCAGGGTTTACTCCCGAAGCCTTTCCCATATGGGTATACCCGCAAGGCAGCGGAGGTTTGAGATTTAGAGTTCCTTCTCTTAGAAGAGATACCAACCAAGGCTGACGAGCCTCCTCTGCCCGGGAATCAATAAGGAGGGAAGTCTACCATTCTTCCTTCCTGGCAGTGACCATACTGATTGGATGACCGTAGCCATTGTCTAAAAGTAGGTTTGGATTAAACATGGTACACAATCAAATCAACAAGTATTATAATGTAAATTTCTGTTCACTGAGCTTTGAAATTGCGGAAGATGCCAAAAACAAAACAAATAATATGATGACCCTGGAATGGCGATATATCGTCCTTCTGTCGAAATGGGAGGTCATATTTGGCAATATATCATCCCTCGGTACTGAATCACTGAAACTACACATACAAGAACCACCTTAAACAACCCCGCATTGTATAAGTCTAGCCCTAGTCCTGCAGTACAGTGTCGGCAAGTGTAGCCATGAGTTGCTTTGTACACGACTCTCGCAGCACTCCAAGCTACACACCAGGCATACAAACATAATTACATATCTTTTACAGGACATCACAGCCAACCTCAGTATTCTTTGGCTGTTTAATTTCTTGGCAAATTTCCGTTCAGTAGTTTGTCATTGATTTCTGAACGACCGGCACTCATACCATTGTATGAAAGCTAGCGCAAGGCGGTACTCTTCCATATAGCCCGCAGCTGTGATGTGAACGCGGAATGCGAGATTGCGAATCGCGTTTGTAACCCATTCGCCGCACAAAGCATAATAATCCTCATCATCATCAAGTGCCCTACCAGCTGGCGTAGGCGTTCATGTCTCTTCATATATCTCGGTCATAGGTGTTCTGGATCAACTCTGCTCATGATATTCGTGTATGCCATCGTCTCAATTCATCCAGCATAATTTCTCTTGATCGGCTTCTGTCTCTATTCCCTTTGATCTTTCCAGTAGTCAGGATTTTCTCCAAAGCCTCTATTCTCTCAAATTTTTCCAAAGAAAGCTGTTTGTATCTTTCTTATTGTTGTATATAATATTTTAGTTTCATAAGCCTGTTTCAGACAATAGTTGTTAGTTACTATGGCACTCCAAGGAATTCGCAATAGTCGTCTCAGGAACCACATCTATTTTGCTTCCAATTTCTTCCTAATTTGTTCGATTACATTCCAAGAGTCACTGCCATACAGCAAATTTTTGTTGTTGTTGCGTATCCCTTACGGGACGTTGCAGTCAACACCCGCATTTTCAGCTGCTGTTGATGTACTAGGCAAGTGTTACGTTCAGTAGTTTGCCATTGCTTTCTGAACATACAGCAAAACAGGTTCTATAAAGCACCCCAGTAATCTCTTTCTTACATTCAGTGATCGTGACTTATTGCATAAGACACTTTTCATTTTCTGAAACGCAGCTTTTGCTTGCCGTTTTCTGTTCTTAATCTCTGTTGTACACCTTCAGTCTGCTGTTATAATTGCCCCTAGGTATTTACAATTATCCTCTTGGTTAAGAATTGTCCCTTCTGTGTCTATTTCACAGTTTGGTATCACCTTTTTCTTTGATATCGGCATTGTTACTGTTTTCTTACTATTCAAGGAGAGTCCCTTCTTTGAACTCTCTGTTACTACAATGGCCAATAATTGTTGTAGATCTTTTTGCACTATACGCATGGCGTATATTGTTTACATTATAACCTCCGATTAGTATTTCGGCTTCTCTTTCATCTCTCTAATTATTACTTCCCTATAGAGGGAGAAGAGATCCGATGACAAAACACATCCCTGTCGTACTCCTAGCTTTATGTGTTCATAATTGCCCTCTTTATTTCCTATTTTAATTGCTGCTACTTCGATCCAGTAAAAATCTTTTATTGTTCTGAGATCTTTCCCATCAATGTAGATATTTTTCAACATTTTAATTAGTTCATCATGTTTTACTTTATCAAATGCCTTGGTATAATCTATGAAGCACAAATATGTGTCTTTTGATGTCTCGCTTGATCTTTCTCAAGGGATAGACCAGGATCCTATTTAGTTCCCATCTCTTTACCTAGCTCATGTATGGCTCCACGAATACCGCTTGTGTACGGCGGTGGCCACACCACGGGCACTAGTCTTGGCTGACTGGCTAAACTACATGAGTGAAGTAGGGGTAATTTTCTACTAGGGGAATGTCCATCTCTAGTAAACAAAGACTGGGATGGTGGAGAAGGCGGATGAATTTAAATAGATCAACGGCTTCGAAAGCGAAACAGCAGTGTGTGGCACACATGAGGCGTGTTCAGGTCACGATAGTGAACATGGCTGGTCATCGTGGAAAAGATTAGGACCTCACCATGTAATATCCCAGAGACAGCAATGGTAATTCAACAAAAAGAAAAGAAAGCAACATGGGTAATCCTTGGCTCCCTGGAGATGAGCCTGTTGTAAATATTCACAGGGAAGAGACAACTCCTATAGTGGATAAGGAAGTGCATAATGACGAATGCATCCCAAATTCTGTTGAAAGGGTGCATTCTGACTGCCAGGATGTTATTTCCCCTTTTTTCCCCAGCTCGCTGTCCATCAAACAGTCCGCCAGTGTAAATAGGAGCAAAATTAAATGAACATTAAATAACTTGAAGAAGGCTGACATTCCTTTGCATTCGCTCTTTAATTGCGTAAATTTGTCACGTCACAGAAAAAGGTCACCGTTCCCATGTTGATGGGAGGGCCGGTGCCATGTTAATAAGCATACGTATAATATTAATGATCATTGGCGTGTCCAAATATATGTACAGTTAATTAGCAGAATGTCAAGAGAAATTCGTCAACCATATATCGTTATCTAATTTGCAACCTTGCCGATCATCTTAACAATAACTACTTACGTGACACCATGTCTGTTGACAACTTGCTAGCACTGAGCCATTCTCTCAAATTTTGGTCTAAATCTCTATTGCCAACTTTCCGTTCTAATTCTAGAGTATGCCTTATTTATATAGCTTACACAAATGTTGTTTACTTCTTCCATTTACATCTTCTGAAAGCATTTACGATAAGAATTCATCACTGTACAATTTTATGCCGCCTTGTTTGTATCAGCCCCAGACCTAACTAGCCGGTTCATGACGTATTACGCAGTGACGTTTTTCACATAGTGACGTTTTTCACATAGTGACGTTACTTGGCAACACTTGCTGTCTGCTGCTACGAGATTAACCCTTCGGGTTCTTTTCACTTTAAATTCTGTGTCTCATTCTGAAGTGCTACATGGCACTGACACTACCTACCTGGAAAGTAGAAGGAGAAGTCTAAGAATTGGTACGTGGAACGTACGCACCCTGTATCAAGCAGGGAAGTTTGATAACCTTTTTGAAGAAGCAAAAAACATGAATTTAGATATCTTAGGCGAATCTGAAACAAGATGGACAGATACAAGTTATATAAGAAGAGAAGATTACATATTCATTAACTCAGGAGGCGATCATCACGAGAGAGGAGTAGAAATTTTAGTAAAACGAAATTTAGAGAAAAATATTAATGGATTCTGCACTCATAAAGATAGGATGATACATCTCAAAATTAAAGCAAGACCGTTCAGCATAGTAATTTTTCAGACATATGCTTCAACAACTGATTATCGTGATGAACAGCTGGAAGAATATTATGAAGACCTACAAAAAACACTGAAAGGTGTAAAATCATCAGAGGTCTTAATTGTCATGGGAGACATGAACGCAAAAGTTGTAAAAAATAAATATAAGCAGATAGTAGGGCAATATGGTATGGGAAACAGAAACGACAGAGAAGACCGGCTGATACAGTTCTGTGAAGGAAACAATCTTATTGTGTGCAACACATTTGTCCAACATAACCCTAGGAAACTGTATACGTAGAAAAGCCCTGGAGATAGAACAAGAAACCAAATTTACTACATTATGATTAGAAATAGATTTAAAATAATGTTAAAAATGCCAAAACATACCCTGGTGCTGATATCAACTCTGACCAAAATTCTGTAGTCTTAAAATTACAAATATTTATACATCTTAAAAGCCCAGGAATAAGGACATCGAAGACACCGCAAGTAGATATATCGGCATTGAAACAACCAGAAATAAGTCAATTATACCTGGTTGAAGTAAAAAAAAAAAATAGATATGATGGGCTAATCATTGAAAGTATGGAACAATATAGACGTGCAAATCCTGAGGATAAAATTAATACAAAATGGGAAAGTGTAAACACCAGTATACAGATTGCAGATACCACCTGCCAGTGAAGATAAATAAGAAAAAACAATTATGGATAACCGATGAAACCTTGAGTAAAATAACTCAAAAAAAAAGAAAGCAAAGAACACTCCACAGTATATATTAATAGATAGAAAAATACGTCACATGTGCAGAGTTGCCAAAGAAGAGTAGTTGCAGAAACATTGCACAGAAATAGAGTATCTGGAAATAAAACACAACTCGAAAGAATTACATGAACATATAAAAAGATTTACGAAGAAGAAAAATAATATAAAAGGAAGCGGTTGTATCAGAGGAAAAAATGGAGAAATTATAATTAATAACACTGACATAATGAAAAGATGGACAGAGTACACAGAAGATTTATTGTGGGGCAACAGGGTCAGTAGACCAATATTGTATAATACTCAAGATGGACCAAAATATTAAAAGCTGAAGTAGAAAAGGCTATCAAAAAGATGAAAGAAGAAAAGGCTGTAGGTCCTGACAAGATAACAATCAATCAATCAATCGTGTGCCATGCCGGAAAGCGTGGGCGGTCATGACTCGCCATTTCACTCTATCACCAGCGTCGTGGATCAGTTCAGTGTTCCTGTCTCGTCCATGCTATGTGGCCAAGCCATCCAGGTATTTTCCTCTCGGTTTTCCTCTTGGTCTGTTCCCTTCGATCTTGCCAGTTGTCACTAAGTTCTCCAATCCATTTCTTCTCATAACATGTCCAGAAAAATTTGACTGTCGACGTCTAATTTCTCTAATCAATTTACGATTTTCATTTGTCTCCTGTAGTACTTTGTCATTGGTTTTTCTGTCTGTCCATGGTATTCTTTGCATTTTCCTCAGAAACCACATTTCTGCAGCCATCAGATGTTTTTCAGCTCGACTGCACATTGTCCAAGTTTCACATCCATACAAAAGAACAGGCTCTGTGTATCCTCTTAACACTCTGTTTCTCGTTTCAATTGGCATCTTTTTATTGGTCAGAATGTTTTTCATCTTGCTAAAGGCTACTTTTGCCATGGCGATTCTTGTTCTAATCTCTTCAAGGCATTTCCCATCAGGTGTTATGACTGTTCCGAGATAATTTTACCGATTCACTTGTTGAAGAATATTGCCATTTACTTGTATATTACATTGTGGTACTTCGTTCTTCCTAGTGACGACCATAACCTGTGTCTTCTTACAATTTAATTCCAACCCCAGCTGCTCACTGTGTACAACAACTGCGTCTACTAATTGTTGTAGATCTTGTGCATTGTCTGCAGTCAATACTGTATCATCTGCATATCTAATGTTATTTATGTTTCGTCCTCCAATGCTGATTCCATGTATATCTTCTACATTCCTGAAAATATTTTCAGTTAACAGGGAAAAAAGATCGGGAGAAATTACACATTCCTGCCTAACATCTCTCTTAATAGGTTGCTATTGTCCCACTTCATTATCAATCCTTATGTTTTCGAGGGGAAGAGAGGCAGAGGCTTCATCACACGAAGACCGAGTTTGAAACAACAACTAACAATGTGTCGACTGGTAGAGGTGATCATACCGTGTCGACTAACGATCATCAAGCGCAAGTCGCAAGAGGAGAAGAGAGCCGACTATGCAAACATCATTATAATATAGCAATGTTTCTGAACAATAACCAACTATCATCATCAGGGAGTTGTTTGTCGACTGCCGAGGTCGGTAATGTTTCACCAACTGTAGCAATGTGCGTGGGGTGGGCGGAGCCATTACTTCTTTCTATTACATGGGATATGTTCTGGGCGTGGGTACAGGTGCTTTCAGTCTACAAAACCTCCGGTCCCCTTTACCCTGCTGCGTCTCAACCTCTAAACCTAGGGACGCTAACCACTAGGGCTCCATCCAGACGACATGACTCAACTCTGGTTTCGTAAAACAACATTGAAGTGTAACTGTATTATATACAAGAGAGTCAAATAAGATAAGTATAGGTGAAGATAGGAAGTTTAGAAGCTAGAAAGATTGAGGATCTACAGGGCAGGTCCAAGGCATTCATCATCAAGCCTTGTCTATATGGTCCACACGGTCTGCTGTATCTGTCCTCTCACCCAGCATGGACAGTTCCTCTCTTGAATGGTCCCGACTGACGTGACCTCTAGACGGGTTAGTCGCTGTTGGGAACTAGTTCAAGGTCTTGCAACCCACCAAGTGGACTCATTGCGGGCGTACGATGCAGTGGTGAAGAAGTCATCAAGGAATCTGTTACATAGTTCATAGTGTCTCTAGTGGCACAAGGCATGGTGCAACGTCTATATTGTTCTTAATGCACAATAAGATACACAGACCAGCCGTGGGCGGTTGCAGTTAGTAGTTCATGTAATGTAGGACTTACGCTAATGGCGGTGGAGCTCTGCGGATCTCTATAGCATACAGTCTTTGGTTAGACCAAGTCTCTGGTTAACACAAGTCTCTTGGCCCCATTGGCCGGATATCACATGTAACAGACAACGTTACTTTCATAGTGTGTGGATATTAGATGTGGATGCCAATTACGTGACTGGTACTCGACGATCGGGTTTGCCGGTAAGACTCGGTAGGAATTTCTCATACGGAACTAAAGGGCGTTGCTCCAACTCTGGGGAGTTCACGCTGCTGGTTGCTTGGAGTTCTCACAATGATCTTCAGTCTCTTGTCAGACACAAGACCTCGTCGTTGGTACAATCGAAGGTAAGTTTTGTAACAATAAGACCTAGTGAGAGTGACACGTAACAGCATCTAGCGCACAAGCAAGAACAGGGTAATAAGCCTTCCGAAACATAACATGATATATACTTATACATGTTCCTGCAAACTTCATCATCTGCAATAATGTGGACTGTAGTAAACCGGGGCTCTCATCTATCAGCCAGCTCTTGGAACCGCTTCGTCAAGTAGATCTAGGATGCCGCTAGGACAGGTCCTGTCGATCAGTCACAGGTAGCTTCAAGAAGTCGCATGTAAAACTCACTCTTTCTCACCCCTTTCATTCACCACATGATAGGTTACATATTTGTGTCAGTCTTTATCACACCCTTATAGGAATATACGGCTTCTCGGTCGAACCCTCTTCCTGTTCTTGTAGACATCTGTTTCTCTCTGGGCTATCACTCTCAGATAGCTTAGAAACCATAATTAGGTATTCGACTCTTCCCTCCTTAATGTAGGAGAGGCGTGTCTTTACTCCCGTCCTTTCCCTTTCTGGGTTTAAGGCTACGGGTAGCATACATACATGGTTCGTCCTCCATATAGCAGGCGAATTTCCCATCCCGTTCTGTCACCCATTCCTGATGGCGTGATTATTTAGAACGGTGGAGCTGTTCGCTGAACAGCATTATCAATTTTAGAAGGATTTATCCTCTCTGTTCTACCTCTCTCGTTGTCCTCCCTCTCGTAAAGAAAGAGTATCTCTCTAATATTGTTCCTCATCAAGGACTAAATAGGTAAAGGACAGTTGGGAGAAAGTAGAAACAGAAAATCCAGTTGCCGTCCGAAATTGCGGAGACGACCCACTTCACCTCGGTCGACCTAGGGACTACATCCTACGCTTCTTCCGACGCTCGCATTCGACGGCTTTTGATCTATGCTGTCAGTAGAGATATTACACGATAGGGGTTGGGTGCCGAGGTGCACTGCCCCAATAGCCAGCGACGCCAGGCGACACCCGCCAGATATAACCTCGTCACACCGCCCGGGCGTGCAGGCGCTTTCCGACTAATACGTTCATGAAGCTAGGTCGTGCATAGATTCATTGTAAAGGGCCTGAGGCTTTGGGACTTTCTTTTCTTTTCGTAAGTGGCTACCGTATGGCTGCCGGTGCATTGGATGCGCTTTGAGGAAGGTTGTAAAACGCCCTGATTTCCACACCCCAATTTCGTCTATCACCCACTTAATAAGGCCTCTGTAATATGCCTGACCTAACTTTGTGCGCACCCTGCTAACGAATTCGCTTGTTCGCCACGATACGAAATCGCTTCGACGCTGTTATAATAGAATCTTCAATCTATTTATCTTCTTTAAGAAGTATATCTTAAACTTGCTCTAGTAAATTCCAGGCCTCTTTGAAGACTATTCAGACATTGCTAGGAGCTCACCACAACGACGTCATTCGAACAACAAAGCATCTTTACAATTGGCGACTGTGGCCAGTCAATCTCGGTTCACTTGCGAGTCACAGAACTTTTCTTATACCAGATAGCGAAGTTTCTTGGGTTACACATGCAGTAATTACCTGCAACACAGTATCGTGAAGCGATTTCTGGCTGGGCTAGGGAAACCCTCCCAGAATGGATCGTCTAGAACGTACTAGAACCTTCCCGCGACGGTGTAATTCCTGCCGGGTGACTTTCGGTTAGAACTAGCTCAGTGGTCTCCTGTGTCAAAACAGACCATGAAGCGAAACTATGGCCCGTTTTGTGACCCCAACTAACAATATGTCGACTAATAATGATGAAGCAGCCTCTCACAAGAGGAGGAGAAAACCGACCACAGACGAACAATACATTGGTAAACGCCGGAAGATATCTGAACAATGATCAAGCGCCTTGTCAAATAACAGAGTGTCATCAGTTACAGACACTCAAATACTACCCGGTACCACGCCAAACAATGACCAGTCCGTGGTTAGCACCATGCCGCCTGGCGAAGTCGGTCATGTTTCACCGACTAACAATAACAAACTATCAGCATCATCGTAATGCCTAGCCGAGAAATGCTCAGCTACCGTCATCACCAGCGTGAACTTCTACCATCAAGAGTAGTGGGGAGGAACTACCATCAACATACTGGATGTCGGCTTCTCAACTATCACCAGCCAGCGCCCTGCCGGCCACAGGTGAGGAATTATCATCACACCGGAGGTCAGCTATACAGCAAGTATCAGCATCTAGTGCCTTGGGGAGTGAAGTAGAACCATCAACATCTGTTGTTAATGCATCATCCTCTAGTGAATATTTTTCGCTGCAGGTGTTATCAAAGGAAGTTCAGGATGTCTATAAGGAATATTGGCCTACTGTCAGATCACACAAACAAACCGGCCGTTATCACTCTGAATGGACATATTTTAATTGTCGGGATATTCATATGACGACAGACTGGGGATCTCGTTTATTCCCACTTTTCATAGCTCATAACTCTCGATTTACAATTGCCGTCAGTCTGCACATAGTGTTGAGACATCGAGAAACACAAGCCCTACGCTTCTATTACGCAAGCCCAAATAATTACTCATTGATTTATCTACCCTTTTTAATAAACAATAGTTCTGATTTCGAGGCATTTGTGGCTGAAGTGAATGCTGTTGACTTTCTAACTTTAGCGGTTTTCTGTAGGCCAGATACCAAGTTTTATGTCGAATCAATCCCAAGTATAAGCTTTTACGTTTAGAAACTGTTGGAGTTCCCTGTCGGTTGTTATATGACTAAGACTCCCGTCCACACCATAACAAACAATTTATTAATACTATTCAGAGAGATGACAAAAACGGTAAGGTGTAAAGCTATAGTAGGTACTTTTTCTGCGCATTGGCTGTTTTCAGAACTGGTTCTGTTAGAGGTATTAGAAAACACACACGGTCACTTTTTAAAAACAAATGGTGCGCTATATGGGTAGACATCCGAAGAATATTCCATGGTGTTGCTTAGTTGATATTCCTGCTCTGGAAGATTGTTATAAATAAAGACGTGTTTACATTCACTGAAGAGAAACATCTAGTCCCGAAAACTAGAAGTACTAGTACACATCCAGACATATTAAGTCTCCTTCTAAACGAACACCATTGCATGTATATCGTTAATCGTAGCAAGGCCTCGCGATGTTTGTCTTGTGTGAAATGTGGCAAGCTTTTTAAAGTGTATTGACGATTGACACCTTACAAACTTACATGTAATGGCATAACCACCATTGAAACATATAAATGTGGGATTTATCATCTGACTGTCTATCTTGGAATTGATGTGTAATTACGGCTTTGATGTGGATACACATTTTATTTTCCTCTACTGGGAGAGCAATGACCTGGAATGCTTTTCGTTAATACAAAATTACCAGCTGATTCAAAGTCGACGACCTTCATAGCTAGACACGCCTCTATCTCGTGTGTGGTCGTCTCTAATGTCCCTTGGTCCGACACTTCTAAATGCTTCATCATGACAGGTGATTCTCAAGTTATTCAATAAACTATTGGACTATCTACATTAAATATCTGCTAAGTCGTTTCAGCTACTGCTCAAACAGCTTCAACCAATATTCACACAATTAACTGACCACCCAAAATTAAGTGAGAGGCTCGACGCCTATCTGAGGGGACTTCGTGTGTTTGGCCTGAATTGTGGGAAGTGTGACGTAAATCTGTTAAAACCTTATTTTATAACATATTTCACGGATCGGGAGGCTAATCCTTTAATTTTATCGTAACCACAATAACAATTTCATGTGCATAGCGATAGAAAGACTGAAATTCCCCGACGTCTCCAACTTTGTGGTGCCAGGGGTCAGCTACACACAATATCTGTGTTCCTTCTAAGAAAATGAAACAAAATGTTATTTTTGTTACGAGTACTGAATAGATCTGAGTAAATTAAATGAGGCATCCCTACCATCACATTCAGCCTTTATCTCGAAACTTCAAAACTTTATTATGTCTGAGGCAGAATACGCCGTTTGTCAACAGGCGTGGTCCGACAACAAGATGATTACCTTGAGAAAGTTCCTAGATTGGTACAACATCACGGATGTATTTTCCATTTCTAAAAGAGCTGGACAAACAAGTGGCCTTTTATGTCAAGTTTAGGATAGATATTTGCAAGCAAGTTATCTCCGTGCCCGGAATTACGTTGCATTACCTATTCAACAACATGAATAAAGATGTTTCTTCGTTCTGTGGTTTAAACGGGGGAGAAGTTACACAATTTGCTACGAGATAACTTGGTGGGTAGCCCAGCATCACATTTCACTGCCATCACGAAGCACATCAGACCCTTGTTAGGGGCAACGAACAAGTATAAACGATTAAGGGCTTGCTAAGAAGGCGCTATATCTTTGGTCGATTATGAGTTACATGCCAACAGACTTCTCCATATATAGAAATAGACAGACGGTTTTAGATCACACAAATTACACAAATACACACGTCAGAGTAGAGAGTGGCTAACTTGGGTATCGCATAATAATAGCATACATTTAAAAACACAATTAAACAGTCATGAGATGCAGCTTGGCGACCGGAATACCCGAGTAGATGAATGAGATAAGAAGAGTAAGACAGATTACCAATTCCATGGATGTTTATTCCACGGACACCCAACTTGCCTCTAACTAGTGGGAAAACAACTAACCCCGTTACTAAAAAACCGTTGGCAGGACTATACCAGAACACTTGTGACATTCATGACTACCTAGAGAATAATGTCGAGGTGACGGTTGACGTTATTTGGGAGTGCGAGTGACAGAAACTAAAAAGATCAAATACCGCGATAAAGCGATCATCGAGGCTGTAAAAGAGAAGACGTTTTTCGGTTTGGTTGAATGTGATATTGAGACCCCGGCTGATTTGCAAGAGGTCTTTGCTGCTGCTAATTTTCAAGAGCCCGGAAGTGTCGAGAGACGACATTGGCGAATTTATGAAAGAATACGTCATAAAAAATAAACTACCAATAACTCCACGACGGAGTATACTCGGAATATCCGAGTAGATGAATGAGATAAGAAGAGTAAGACAGATTACCAATTCCATGGATGTTTATTCCACGGACACCCAACTTGCCTCTAACTAGTGGGAAAACAACTAACCCCGTTACTAAAAAACCGTTGGCAGGACTATACCAGAACACTTGTGACATTCATGACTACCTAGAGAATAATGTCGAGGTGACGGTTGACGTTATTTGGGAGTGCGAGTGACAGAAACTAAAAAGATCAAATACCGCGATAAAGCGATCATCGAGGCTGTAAAAGAGAAGACGTTTTTCGGTTTGGTTGAATGTGATATTGAGACCCCGGCTGATTTGCAAGAGGTCTTTGCTGCTGCTAATTTTCAAGAGCCCGGAAGTGTCGAGAGACGACATTGGCGAATTTATGAAAGAATACGCCATAAAAAATAAACTACCAATAACTCCACGACGGACTTTAATCGGTAACTATTTCGGGAAGAAAATTTTATTAGCCACTGCTATTACATATGATCTCTTTGAAATAGAAATACTTAAGAAGAAAATTTTCTAAGATCTACCTCTACAAATTGACTTCTTTGTCTACAAGTATGCCAAGTTGCGCATGCTATCTTTCTACTATGACTTTCTAGACAAATGTGTTTCTAAAGACGACTACCAACTCACAGAAATAGACACTGACTCTCTCTACTTGGCCATTAAGCGCCGATTCACTCAGTAAGGTGGTTAGACTACAACTACGAAAAGAATTTGATAGAGTTTACAATAAGTGATTCTCGTCTGAAGTCTGCCCTGCTCATAGAGCTACCCTACTACCACTACCTGTCAGGACTGTCAGGAAATCAAATCGTATGGAAAGAGAACCCCTGGTATTTTCACACTCGAATACGAAGGAAGGGGGGGGGGGGTGTCACTGTGTGGTAAAACTATCATTATTTTGGTCCATACGCCAAGACGAACACCAAAGGTCTGACAAAAAACAACAACGTTTTGGATAAGGAAAAATTCTTGAATGTCCTCACCACCCTAGAGGCGGATGGGGGAACCAATATGGGGTTTAAGACCCACGGGAAGAGTGTCTAAACCTACAAGCAACACCGTGCTTCTCTGTCACATTTGTACATAAAACGACAGGTACAACCTCATAATGTACCAACCACACCTCTTCTCATTTAATGTTCAATACTCACTGTATTGGTTGTCTACCTATATGTTTTCCCTGTATTAAAATTATTATATACCTTCTCTTTGAATCGTTTATTTGTTATATTGAATGTCTTATGTTTTATGTTGTATACACCATCACGACATTAGACGTACCAAACTCTACACATCGAAGGGGTCACTTTACCACGCCCCCTTGACCACGCCTCATCATCATCATCATCATCATCATCATCATCATCATCATCATCATCATCAAGTGCAGTGCCCACTGGTGTAGGTTTCATGACTCTCCACAGATCTCGGTCTTTGGTTTTCTGGATCATCTCTGACGACGCCTACTTAAACAAATCAACACCAGGAGTTATCGCCCTTTGAGCCGCAAAATCGATAAACGCTAAAAACACATTGCAATTTTAGGCGCAAAATAGATAGTTAGTAATAATATATAAGGAATGTGCGTCTCAAAAATGGGGGTGATAACCACGTTACTATACTACTCTTATCTTGTCATTTAATCTTCAATAGCTTCCTATGGCAGAGTGTGTGGAAGTGTCGCTAGTAAACACACGCATATACTATTGTGGATGCAATCTTATTCCATTTCTGTCTCTTTATTTTCGCGCACAATTTCGCGGCACTTCAGAAAGTTGTGACTATGGAATTTGTGGCGACTGAAGGAATAAAGGTGATTTTTCGCTTGGTCCACTTCTATAGGTGCCGCGAGATGGACACTATTCACTAAGCAACTGTAATGTACTAATGTCCGTACTCTCGAGGGCAGGGTGAGGATCAGGACGCACTTGGAGAGATGGTGTAAGGAAGTAGAGGTAAGTAAAGGACCTTCTTCCCGTCTTGGGTATATGGTGCAAGTTTCATATTTTTATAGATCAACTGGCACACGATGGGCGATGTTTTCAATTTCACAGAACATTTCACAGTATCCATTTTAGACTGAATCAGCTTTGGGACCCAGATAAAATTTGAACAATTCTGGTCTCGATGGGATTAAGACACATGAGCACCGGCCCAACAAGTACCTTGACAGTCACTGTATTCTTGCGGCACATGCAAAGGCGGTGTAGTGGGCAGATATTATGAGAGATTACACCGGTTTTTATAGCTGGATTTCAAGGTATGGAAATACAACAGGAGAAATATAGCTGGGAGTCATGTGCCCACCTCTAGGCTCCCGTCCTAAAGAAAAGAAATGTAAAATGTGCACCAACAACTGTATTATCGCACTAAAAATTCATGGCAGCAAAATCCTCTTGCGAAACATGAAGTAAATTGAAAGTATGTTACAATATACAGATTAAGTACAGGCATGTTTCAGGTACTGGGAATCATATCTTCAACATGATATCCATCGTTGAGAAACACAGAGTACAATGTGGATCTTGAACAGCGTTAAGTTTTGGAAACTGATATATTTTGATTATTGTAAACGTCACTGTGGTTTCAACTCTCTCGCTCCCCCTTTTTCACACACACACACACACACACACACACACACACACACACACACACACACACACACACACACACACACACACACACACACACACACACACACACACACACACACACACACACACACACACACACACACACACACACTCAACAACAACAATCAAAAGCATGGTTGCTAGAAGAAGAAGCTGGTGTCGACCAACAGACTTAAAATATGCCATGGGCATGAACATACATGAGGCAGGGGAACTGTCACAATAACCACGGTCCGGGGAGCCGGTGATGAGAATGATGTTCTGTAAATGGCATGATAAGACACGATTGAACAACTAAAATTAATCGATTCTAACAACAACAACCACAACCACCACCACCACCACCACCACCACCACCACCACCACCACCACAACGGCAGCAGCAACAGCAGTAGCTGCAACAATAACAACCTGCTTCAGAATGTACAATGATTATATCTCTCCACTCCTACTCACTATCTACTAGTAATAGTCACGCACGCACGCACGCACACACACAATGACTGATAGTGAAACACTACTATCTATCTACTTATAAAAAAATGTCAGTGTACCCGCATAGCTTAATGCTCTTGAGATTAATCTTCCGGTACGCTGACGGCTAGATTCAGGATTCCCTATACCGGTCAGCTGAACTTCAAAGTTGACATCTCCTTCAGAAGGCAATGACACACTACTGAACGTAAAATTAACCTAGTAAATCTACCAAGGGTTGGGGTTGATTGCAACGCCCTGCAGAGGACATAAAGCATTTATCTACTTATAAAAGTAAAAGAAAATGAATAACAGTAAAATAACTGCAACCTTGCGTACAGTCATAATGTTAACAATGTTAAGCAATTTCTTAACGATTGCAGAATTCTCAGGTCGTACTTCTGTATAACATTAATGCATTTTTTTAAAAAGGTTGCAAATCCCTTGCAGGGCGTTGCAGTCAACACCATCATTTTTTAGCTGCTGTTGATGTATTAAGCCATTTTTTACGTTCAGTAGTTTGCCATTGCTTTCTGAACGACCGGCTCCCATACCAACACGTTATAACACAACGCGACACGGTCTGCTATTTGAAGCACGATAAATCGTCACAAATACATTTTAAAAAGACAGGAATAGATACGTGTTTGTGAGTCAATATTCTGCTTTAATATATGTACTAAATTCAAACTGCTGTAGAAGAAATATTATCACATATTTTCACAAAAGTAAATTAACACAAAGCACATTTCAGATGGTGAAATGCAAAATGGGAAGTGTATTACTAACTTTGACATTTCATTTGCAGTGGCGTGTGTACTTTTCAACAATTATGGTACAAAGATATTTATACATGTTTATATGTACAGCACAATTTTATATGACGTCTGTATAAAGATACAAAAATAATAATACACGAAGCATTTAACTTATATTTCATGGTAACCGTTACATTAATAAAAATATCGCATTTGGATTATTTTGTTTTAGCAGTTATACATTTAAAGTATTAAATAAACGGAAATACGTTGTTTTAATTGTAACTTTAACTCGCATTATGCATCTCTCTCTCTCTCTCTCTCTCTCTCTCTCTCTCTCTCTCTCTCTCTCTCTCTATATATATATATATATATATATATATATATATATATATATATATATATATATATATATATATATATATATATATATATTTGTGTGTGTGTGTGTATTTGTTTGTGTGGTGTTATTGTGAGGTCCATAATGTGAATGGGAGGAGTCGTATCTGAGATACTTCGGCGTGCGCCTCAATTACGAGGGTAAGTTAATAAGTTAGTCGCAAATAGCTGTAGAAAAATAACTAAATATGATAACACATTGAAACCAGTTTATTTGTATACATACATTGTCCTTTTATTTCTCAACATAAGTTCCACCAACATTGATGAACATAGCCCATAAATTATCCCTCTCCCGAAAGAGGAACGAGGAAGAGGATTATGATTATATGAATCTTTCAAATGATTAGAAGAAATGTTGACCAAGTCTGGCAAAGGGACGATAACTACAAAGACATTATGTTCATGGTACAGTTTCCTGGTTTGCCATTGTTTTCTGAACGACTGGTAATCATACCATTGTTTGGAAACCAACGGAAGGCGGTCTGGTTCCAAATCGCCCGCAGCTGTGTTTCGAGTGTTGTATGCGGGATTACGAATTGCATTCGTAACCCCTTCACCACAGAGCCGACTAGTAGTTGACAGGAAACACTTATTGCTGACACTAAACTAAACTCTACGAGAAGTGAGACTTTTGCGAGAACCAAGTGATGACTGTGAATCTACAACAATGGCCAGACTGCGGGAGCAGCAAATTAAAAGAGGGGTGGCCAAACAAGAACACTACGCAGGAAGCCAAAGAAGATTGATAAACCAACACAGAACTGGCGTCGTTAGCCGCTACACGCTGCGGGATTTGCTGAGGAGGGGATCCGAGCACTTATGGACTGAATGGTTCGATGTGCAACGAGGATGATCTGTCGACTAACTAACTAACTAACTAACTAAACTAAGTGGTAACTCATTAGCTGTCAACAGTGGATAAATACATAGCTAACACATGTTTATTTGAAGAATCTCGACATGCTTACAAAACATAAAATGACAGCTAGCTCAGGCGAACTTGAACCACGTGCGAAAGTATAGCACTTTTGTTTTTTATAAAGCCAGACGTATTCAGTTCAAGACTTTTAGGTTGCAATAGAGTATACATATTCTGAAAACATTTCACAAGATAGCTCGTCCCTCTTTCTTACTCACGCAATTATTAAATGTATAGTATGCATCCTAATATTTTAATAGAGATAATTATTGCTATAATTTTCTCTCTCATGAATATAAATGTTTGATGGTAACTGATGAAAGCTCCCTTTCTAAAGTTACTGTTACTGGCACCTTCCCATCTTGACTGACCTTAGTGATGATTCATTAAGAGCTAATCCGAGTGAATATGCATGTTTGTTCATGCTTAAGACCATAATTATAAATATATACAGTATTAAATACCTGATGAGGGAAATTCAGCTGTGTGATATTCTTTCGATATATATATATATATATATATATATATATATATATATATATATATATATATATATATATATATATATATATAACTATTTGAATGTAATAATTAACGAACATGTTAATTGTTATTCCTTTAATTAAAAAAATATTGAACGCTTTAACATCTTCTGATGGAGCCAGAACACATATAGACATATCATTAGTGCTGTTACGTCGGCTTTGGATGACACAATCTTTATTGACCGCCCTACAAATAATCGGTCATCTTTGGACAATTGGTCACGCTAATCTTAACGGAAAACCAAAAGAAATAGTAATTATTAAGAAAATATGTCTTCCAATCGCAACATTAAAGTTAATGGCACAAGTCTGAAACAAGTCTCCCTGGCCTCGGTGTTAACGTCTTTCTCCGTAATCCCGTATATTCTCGTGAGTAACGTAACCTGCGCGAGAATCGGTATCGGTTCTCGCCGCGCTGGTAATTTACAGGGTATGTGAGCCGGTCGCTCAGAAAGCAGTGGCAAACTACTGAGCGTAATCTTGCCTAGTACATCAACAGCAGCTGAAAAATGCTGGTTTTGACTGCAGCGTCTTGCAAGGGATATATGCAATATATATATATATATATATTCTTCATCTGAAATGCATATTATCAGCAATATATCTTTGTCACTCAAGGTCAAAAGGAGTTCGTAAGAGCAATATCGAGTCATTCCTGATGTACGAAAGTGAATCATGGACAATTAGCAGATTAGTGAAGCATTACTTGGAAGCTGTGGAGATGCAGTTTTATTGTAGAGTGATGAGAACACATTGTACGGATAACAAGAATAATGAAGATATCTTGAAAAAAAGGTTAACTCACACAGAGAACTGGTTACTCGCATCAGATGAAGACCGCCCACATTCATTCGGCATGTCTAGAAAAGGGGGACAGCTGGATTATGTCGTGATAACATGAACGTTGGAGAGAAGGCAGGAATCCATGACAATCTTATTAATTCGAAATCGTCTTGATGCGAATCGAACCCAAGACGACGTATACGGCAGGCGAACGTCTAGCCGCTGCGGTACAGCGGCGACATTTTGATTAATTGTCAAATCATTGTTGAAATTTAACACAGTATAAAAGCATGTTTCATACATGCACTATTGTTTTCTAGACTATGCTATCAGTAATACCTCTATATTACTGAAACTATAATTTGATTTAGAAAACACCGATAATTAATATATATATATATATATATATATATATATATATATATATATATATATATATATATATATATATATATATATATATATATTAGTTGATTGGTTACTTTTTTTTCGTATTCATTCTCCTAGACAAGAATGTTCTGGTTAGTTCCCCTGAAGGAGTGGTGATGTGGGGCTTTCAGGTCTTTCACGAGACTTATGAACCTGCACTTCTATCTTCAAAGACGGCGTTAACTTTTTACCGGTTTCTTTTGTTGTGGAGTTTATGTTTTTATGTATACTGAATGGGGAGATAGGCAGCTTACTAGACTGAGGGTGCAAAGTATTACTTTCTGGTGGCAATTTCTGATGTTTAGCTGTCAATCCTTCGTGATCGTTTCCACGATTTATTGCATCTGTACTGTCCCCAAGAAGAAAAATGCAATCTGACTCTTCTGGGACATTACACAAGGTTTCAGTCTCTTCCAGCTCAGACAGGTTTCTGCAGGAGCTATACCCAGCTTTGTCCCCGAAGATCTCAACTTTGTCAGATATGCTCACACTCTTTCCCGAAGAGCCTGATGCTTTGCGACATGCTGCAATGTGTTTGGACAATTCTGGGATGGCTAGATCATCTCTTGTTGTGTGCGAACTGTGTCTCTTGGCATCTTTTGGTTCTGCGTTAGAAGTCAACGATGGCAGGCTGAATTTCGGGACAGTTCCATTGGAAACTGTCAAAACTGGTTCATTAAGGCCGCTTTGAAGACTCTGATTAGATGCATTTGGAGTTAAATGTTCTTTGGAATGTTTCCGAATATCATCCATATGCCTGTATTCAGGTCTTTTTTTCAAATTGTGAGTTGCTACAGAATACTTCAGGAAAGCTTCTAGCGATCGCCTGCCTCTTTCTATGACAAATTCCACATCAGCAGGTTCAAGGACAAAATCTGAAGTACCCACATGGCCCGTGTTGATGCCTACTGTACGTTTTAGATCTCTTTCCTGAAAATATTCAAAAGTAATCACATGTATATGGTGAAAACGTTCATTGAATGTCAGAAATAAACTATTGAAATGTTATATAGAAACTGTTTTGCTGTAATGCAATGAATCTTGGAATGTGACAGAACGCGCTTGGAAGATCTTAGAGGCAGCGGATATGGTGTTTCTCAGAGGAATGTTGCGAATACCTTGGACGGCCAATGTAAATACCAACGATTGTCTGGAAGAGACTAATGAAAGTAATGCAAGTGGAATAATATATGCAACTATAAGATAGATACAAATTGTGTTCTTTGGTAATATAACGAGAAGGGAGGCACTGGAGGGCATTATGGCTACTTGAAATATCATTGACAGAAGAGACCGACTGAGAGACTGATCTAAGATGATGGCATGGAAGAATAACGTCAATATGTTTTGATCCAGCACGCCAAGGCTTTTTGCAAGACACATGATGATGATGATGTGATGCAAAAAAAAAATGAATGTAAAGATAGCTCCATGGCAGGTACTACCATTGGAGCATAAAGTGTTGGACAATCACATATTCTAGGCAGTGATATAATGATGCGGATATCGCCGATTCTCTATACATAACATTCCTAGAACATTCTGTACATTTTCTAGTATCTATTTTATGAGGTTCGGCTGCCCCCGAACTCTACTCGGTTAACAAATAATTTTGCCCATGTTGGAAATGGAACCTGAACCACTGCCTTGGCAAGCGAGTACTCTAACCACTATTGCATGCTGATACTGGAACAAAACATATTTTTTTCCTAACAAAGTAATAACAAATATGTTTCATAATCTTCGTAATACCAAGTGGTGTAGGATTTTGTGTCGCTCCACAGATCTCGGTCCTTGCGTATAATGTGCTAGATTCAATAACCTTTTCCAGTCAATCGTTTTTAGTTATTCTGGTGGTTTATAGTATTCGCAACATTAGCCTCAGAAACCACATCTGCTCTGCCTGCAAGTTACTCCAGCTTTGTTCGTTCACATTACATTGATTGACCGCAACACAGTAGAACAGGCTCGACATAACATTTCGTCACACAAACATGTTTCACTAATTTGTTGCCTTATTCATTACAAGTTACTAAATATTATTGAGTATTGTGTTAGCAATTTTAATATTAATAATGTTAGATAAAATAATCCAAAAGCCATTATTAAAAAGCAAACTGGTCATTTCTCCTTCTTGGACAATTATTTACACAACAAAATAGTCATTTCTCCTCCTTGGACAATTATTTACACAGCAAAATGGTCATTTCTCCTCTTTGGACACTTCATTTCACAACTAACAAAACACGTATACCAGTCACAGCAATATAGGATGAGGTGTTCATGTCTCCTCCTTGGACACTTCATTTCACAGCTAACACAACTGTCTGTCTGTCTGTCTGCCTGTTGTCTGCCTGCCTGCCTGCCCGCCCGCCGGCCCGGCCGGCCGTCCGTCCATCCGTCCGTCCGCTCGCCCGCCTGCCTGTCTGTAGGCCTACTCTCCTATGATAATAAGACATTGCAAGTATATAACGTAAAGGACCCTGTTTACACGCCTTAAGGCGTGTCAGACATACGGTGCTAGATCATATTTTGATACGCAATCCGCTCTCGATTGGTGATGTGGACAGTACAAAACCGACCGCCTTTACTTCCCAAGATATTCCTAACACCCATTTAGCACCTTTGGAGCCCTGGTCATTTAAAAAAAATATCCGAATCCGAAATCCAGTATTGTGGCACACGCATAAAGAATGTCTGCATTTAGTCCAACCAGGAAATAGCAGATCTCAAGAAAGAACTATCCACACACCAGAGCACACAGACAAGCACTACACACAGACAACCATAGCAGACAACAACAGCAGACAGACAGACAAACAATCACAGTACCCAGACAAGCACAGTACACAGGCAATCACACTACACGAACAACTACAGCACGCAAACTAGCACAGTACACAGCAAGAAAAACATGAAACACAGTGAGGTCAATATAAACATCCTCACACAAAAACTAAACAAGTAAAGACAGGTAACACATGAAACAGCATACCTCCACATACACCCTCTTGACATTTGTAAGTAAGGTCGCTTGTAGGGTATCTAGGAAGCTGGGCAGGTTGGTTATGGAGCGCCTCTGGTATCCAAGAAAACGGGTTTGCATACTAATCCCCGTGTCTTCCATGAAGCTCAATAACTCGTCATAGCTGATCTGTGGGCACAGTAGAAGGACACTCTTCATATCACATACATTTATTTTCAACCATTCTCAGCTTTATGTCACATATATATGTTATATTAATCCACTCATAGTTTCATGTTACAAAGAGTTGTTATATTAATCCATTCACAGCTTTATATCACAGATATTTGTTACATTAATTCATTCACAGTTTCAAATAACAGACAGTTGTTATATTAATTTATTTACAGCTTTATGCCACATATACTTGTTATATTAAACCTTCCATATGATATTTCATATCAAAGACAGTTATATTAATGCATACACAGCTTCTTGTCACAGCCAGTTCTTATATTAATCAATTCGCAGTTTTATGTACGAGTGCAATTCATTGTTTGGGATTTTAAAAGGTAATTAATTTCTTGAGGCAAAAAGGGTTAAGATACTTCACAACGAGCCCAAGTTCTGAACAACTGAATGGCACGTATTCACACACGTATATCTGTTATAATTTATTTTATGTAAAGTATAAATCATCAATGAACAAGTCCTTCAAGAAACAAATGAAGATCGTAAACTGATTAGAGACATTAGACGTAGACAGTCACAATTGTTTGGGCATGTTATGAGAAGAAATGACTTGAAGAACTTGGTGACAACTGGTAAGATCAAGGGGAACAGACCAAGGGAAGCCCTAGAAGCAAGTACTTGGATAGCTTGGCCTTGTGGCATGGTCGAGACAGAAACACGATGCTGATCCACGACTCTGGTGGTCGAGTGACATGGCAGAACATGACCGCCCACGCTTACCGGCATGGCACATGATGGATGGATAAATCATCATAATCATCAGCATCATGTGCCCTGCCAGCTGGCGTAGGCGTTCATGTCTGTCCACAGATATAAGTCCTTGGTCCTCTGGATCAATTCAGCTGATGATATTTCTTAATGCCATTATCTCAGCCCATCCAAAATCATTTTTCTCGGTCTGTTTCTTTTCCCACTGACCTTTCCAATTGTCACGATATTTCCCAAAGAATCTCTTCTTATCACATGACCAAAGAATGCTGACTGTCGCTTTCTTATAGTTGTATATAATGTTCTACTTTCATTTGTCTCTTAAATGCAACCATTGTTAGTTACTCTAGCAGTGGTAGGTATTCGGAACATTCGTCTAAGGAACCACATCTCTGTTGCTTCCAAGCTTTTCCTAATTTGTTTATTAACGTTCCATTATTCCTTGCACTTCAGCAAAACTGGTTCTATATAACATTTCAACATTCTCTTTTTTAAATTTTGTGATAGTGACTTATTGCATCAGATACTCTTTTCATTTTTTTGGAATGCAGCTTTTGTTTGACATATTCTAATTGTCAAAAAGCTGCTAATAGACAAGATAGAAGAGTTATGGAAATAGACTCAAACAAGATAGATAGAACATAGCTATCTAAGAGATAGGGGACAGAAAGGACAGAAGCATGTGAAAGAACTATGAATAGTTCTCCAACTGGACACACTCGTGTCCTAAAAGGGGACAACGTAAGACGTGAGCTGGGGTTACCCAGAATAGAATGGGGAAACCCACATCACGAGAAGTGTCCAGGGAAAACACTGGTACTCCAACCGGGTGACCAGTAATTAACGGCGTGCTGGAACACCGAGCACGCAAACCAGCT
This sequence comes from Cepaea nemoralis, assembly GCA_014155875.1. NCBI lineage: Eukaryota > Metazoa > Mollusca > Gastropoda > Stylommatophora > Helicidae > Cepaea > Cepaea nemoralis. Next base: position 250,349 of record JACEFZ010027004.1, on the reverse strand, counting down.
AACCCACGAAGGGTCTATCGCTTGTGGCTGGACACGCCACGAAGATCCTCAGACCGGGACTCGACAGCCTAGTAGACGGACTGCTGTATTCGCTAGGAATACTGTGTTGCTTAGAAAGGACCGTACTAATAGATATGACTTAGACTACTTAACTTTGATAGAGATTACCATCGATACCATCTCTCATTTAACATCATCACACATACCATGATATGTATTAACCATATGGCTATCCGCCGCTCGCCTAGCTATTGTAAATTAAGCTCAGAATAAACTTGTATTATACTTGTATCATTTTGCGTAACCTTCGTGTTATCATTGCTTGTGGTACAAAAGCGGAAATCCTTGTATGCCTGTTAAAGTTGAGTTGCTGACAGGCAAGATCCGATTTGGTTTCAGAAGGTGGGGCTTGAACCACCTTCAAGCACTTTTCAAGACCATTTACCCACATAAATTGTGAAATTCTACGAAAATTATTTGTGATATTCTATATTATTTAAATTTGGAAATTTAAAACTGTGATTCGTTTAAACTGGAATAATGTATTTAAATCACCAGTAACGATTATTTTTGAACATTTGTTGGGTGATATTCATGATGTCAACTTTCACCAAATTTACTCACGAACTTGTACAATGCCAAATTCATTTAGTACAAGGGATGCAATTTAAAATTTAGACTAAGCCATACAGCAGAGCTCAACCAGAGACAGTAGGGAAGTGAAGACAAGACGACAATTAACTACTCATTTGACGTTTCATATCACTATTCATTCGACGATTCATACAGACAATCATACCATTTATATCATTTATATCATGCATTTCTTCAAATCACATTTGTAATTTGCCGAGCGTAAAAACGGTGATAGGTAAATTGAATACAACCATGTATTGTGTATCATATTTTGTAACCATATACTAATTGTTGCTGTTCTATGAAATCAGAAACAGCATCGTACGAAGAAGCCTTTCAATTCTGTGTTTCTAAAACAGCAGTGAAACAGCCCGAAGATCCGAATTTGAGAACATCCCGAAGATCCAAATTTGGTAACATCCCGAGGGGCCGCACTTTCATCTGATTAAATGAGTATTTTTCAAATATTTTGATAATCACAATTAACCCTGCATCTTATTTTTTCAGTGAGTGAATTCAGTGAGTGATTTGTAACACGTATAAATTGTAAAATTACTTATAGACCATTTGTGTAAGAACATAAAGCCCTACTATGTCAACATTAAATGACTGTATCCAAGCTGGCAAAGAACTAGGCCATAGCGGAGAGAAACTAAAAAAATGGGCAGAACAGAAATACAAAGAAGAAACAGAAAGAAAAGCTGCACTAGAGAGGGATTAAAGAGCACTTGAAAGACAACATCAGAAAGAGATGAGAGAGTTAGAGGAAGCCACCAAGCAAAGCAAAAACAAATAGAGATAGACTCACAAACAAAATTAAGAATGAAAGAGATGGAAATCGACTCACACATTCAAATAGCTTCCACAAAACAGAAGAGTCTAGAAGAGCAAAATAAATTTTCTAAATATAAAGGGATCATCAAACCCTTCAGTCAAGGGGATTCAATATCAGCATGGACTGAGAATATAGAGTTCCAGCTCAAATTTCAGGAAATACCGTTGGAAGATTGGGCAATGATCTATATGAGAAATCTCTCAGGGGAGCCCTTAAAAGTTATCGAGTCTATACAAACAGAATTAAGAAACAACTACCAATATATTCATGACAAAATTATGCAGCATTTTCTACTCGATGCTCCTGGATATCAGATCCAGTACTCACAAATCAAACCAAAACCGAAGGAAACGTTCATAGATTACGTATCTAATGTGCAGAGTGTATTTAGTAAGTGGCTGAAGGCGGCGAAAGTAGGGAAAGATTTTGATAAATTACAGGACTTAATGATTATGGATAAAGTAATATCCACAGTCCCAACACAGTCCCAACTCCCTTTGCTAAGTTCCTTCAATAATCAGACATTGAATCTCTTGAGCAACTAGAGAAACGTGGTTCAGCATATTTTTTCCTCGAACCGAGATGTATTTAAGTCATCTATATATGATTCTGAAATTACTGCGTTTGCTAAGAACGAACCAAGCAGACCTTTCAACCAGAGAGCTTACCATAAGAAAGATAAACCATACCAAAAGCCACCACAATGTGTGTACTGCCATTTATTTCATCCACAATTTTCAATGTGTGATAAAAATCCAGCATATCCTGCACATCTCGAAATGATGATTAAAAAGCAGGAAAACAAAAGGACTGCTTACAGGCGTGCAGTTAAATGTTTTTTTTTTGTTCCTCATTTGGCCACTTTAGCAATAAATGTTTGGGCAGACAAAGAATGAAAGCTAGCAACGCTATGCTCATAGATACATCGTCTGATAGTGGCAGTGAAAGAGAGTTCGAGAATGAAAATGTAGTACCATTCAATGAGTGTGAAAGTGTAGCGGTTGTTACAGATATTTTAGACTTTGATAAGTGTGAGACCTGTCATCAGTTCCATACGGACGGTAAACTCAAATGTGGTCACATTGTACCATTTTCCAATGAAGATGCAAATTCAGCTTTAGCCTCCAGAGGCAATATAAAGTTCCACGATGCACTGGTCAATGAACAGCCATGCCAATGTTTACTCGATAGCGGGAGCACTTTACTTGGGGTTAGAAGGGAACTAGTTAACCAGGAGGATTATATGGGCGATTTTGTTAAATGCCGCACTTTTTCTGGCACTATTGAGAAATACCCTCTGGGAAAAGTCCGTATAAATACCCCGTTCCTTTCAGGCACATTTACGTGATCTATCTTACAGAACCCCTGTACTGACCTTGTTTTGGGATGCCTTCCTATGTTAAGACACTGCACTGATGACGAGATATTAGCCTGGAAACAAACACACATGGCTAATGCAGTAACTAGGTCAGAGACCCAAACACATCAAACTGACCTACAAGATGAGATGTTACATTTGTTAACACCTACGAGTACTGTTGACAATACCACTCGACAAGAATTTATCGAGGTACAACACGCTGATTCAACTATTGCACCCTATTTTAGATTATTAGGTGAGAAAGCTAAATTAACCAAGAATGCCTCTTGGTACTTCAAACTGCATAATGGAATTCTCACGCGGTATTACACTACTAATAACCATGAAATTCAGCAGACGGTGCTACCTTTGAAACATCGACAAAACGTGTTAAAAATTGCACACGATTCACCGTTTGCTGGACATCTGGCGTATGACAAAACGAGAGCCAGAGTTTTGGCACATTTCTATTGGCCTAAGTTTTGTAACGATATTAAAACTTTTTGTCGGTCATGTACCATTTGCCAACATTTAGTGAGAAAGGGAAAGCATGTAACAGCTGAGGTCCAATCTTCAACATTGGCCTCTAGACCGTTTGAAAGTGTAGCGGTGGATATTGTTGGACCCCTAAATCAGGTGTCGAACAAAGGAAACCGGTTCATACTAACCCTCGTGGATCTCTGTACGAGGTGGGTTAAGGCGGTAGCCCTAAAATATATTACCTCCAAAGATGTGGCTAATGTATTTTTACATCTATTTGCTCGATTCGGATTTCCTCGAACCATTTTATCCGATCGAGGTACGCAGTTTAAATCGGCTGCTATGCAAGCCCTTACAAAACTATTAGGGATTAAACAACACTTCACTAGTCCCTATTACCCTGCCAGCAATGGAATCATAGAAAAGATTAACGGGGACTTAAAACACATGCTGGCAAAGGTAACAGCAGAGAACCCAACTGATTGGGATACTCTATTACTCAAGTACGGGTTTCTCGCCATTCGAATTAGTGTATGGGGCGAACACTCGTGGACCCCTAACGATTTACCATCAGCTAGTCCGACCCCAGTAACACCGTACGAGATGGTAACAGATACACGCGATAAAATTATGAAAGCGTGTGTAATAGCCAAATCATCTTTGGAGAGAAAAGGCCAGATCTACCGCCATTATGCCAACAAGGGTGCCAAAACCCTACACCTTGAACCCAATCAAGAGGTGCTAATTTTACTACCAGATAAACGTAACTTATTATTAACTTCATGGCAAGGGCCATTCAAAGTGGTACGGAAGATATCAGATGTCGATTATGAAATATCGATAAAAAAAAAATTAAAGATATTTCATATCAATATGCTGAAGCCTTACTTCTCACGACAAGAACCGACGACAGACGAACAGAATGCACCCACACCAACCAACCCGACGACAGACGTACATAGCGCAACTACACTAGTCAGGGCGACAGATGACAACGACAGTGCATACACACCTAGTCAAGAAACAGAACACACAGGTAGCACAACGACAATACTGAACCAGATAGACGACGATGACATTGAACTACCAGTCCCGACAGTAGACACGACTGGGACAATTGATAGCATACGGTTATTACCGAAACTCACAGACGGAGAAAGACGACAAATAATAGATCTAGTAACTGAATACAGAGATATTTTTTCCGACATTCCAGGTAGGACTGACAGGATAGAACACTCCATTATTCTGACTGATACCACTCCTATCAAATGCCGACCTTATTCCATCCCGTTAAGTTACAGGGAAAATCTCGACAAGGAAATTTTAGATCTTGAGTCGAGTGGAGTAATACAAAAGTCGCAGTCAGAATATTCTTTTCCTATCGTCCTTGTCAAGAAAAAGGACTCGACAATTCGCCTCTGTGTCGATTATCGCCGTTTAAACAATGTTACTAAAGTCGACGCAGAGCCAGTCCTATCATGCGAAGATCTAATTTTGAATATGTCAACTTCTCGAATTTTTTCTAAACTTGACCTAACGAAGGGATACTGGCAAGTCCCGATGCACCCACTTTCGATCCATCTTACTGCATTCTCAACACCTCTGGGTCTTTATGAGTGGCGATTTCTTCCTTTCGGCCTTCGTAATGCACCAGCCACTTTTGTCCGACTTACTAGGGACCTTCTCCACGGAGTGACCAATACTGAGACGTACATTGATGATATTTGTATCCATACTGCAGACTGGACAGCACACTTACAGAAACTGCGACATGTCTTCGAGAGATTAACATTGTTCGGGCTTACTGTAAAACCAACCAAAGTTGAGTTGGGGTTGGAAGAAATTGATTTTCTGGGCCACACGATCACCAGAGGCCAACTTAAAACGGACGAGAAAATTGTCACACAAATTTTGAACTTAACTATGCCAACGACCAAGAAACAGGTCAGAAACTTGCTTGGGTTAGTGAATTACTATAGCAAATTTATACCCAACTTAGCTGAAATCACCAGCGTTTTTTTTCTAATGTTTTGAAAGCATCTGTGAAATTAAATGTGCAAGATGCAAAGTTAATTGCTGCTTTACCAAAATTAAAACATATGTTCAGCGTTTTTTTTATCCTATGGTTGCCTAATCCAAATCTTACGTATTTTCTTCATACAAACACATGTGCTATAGCAATCTCTGGCGTTCTAGGCCAATTCCATGAGGGAAAATTTCACCCAATAATGTATGTAAGCCGCAAAGTTAGCCCTACTGAATCAAAGTACTCAGTTGCTGAGTTGGAAGCTTTAAGCGTCATCTATTGTATCCGGAAGCTTCATAGATTCTTAGCGGGTACGCATTTTGTCGTTGAGACTGACCACTCATCGCTTACAGTGATACAGACTGGAGTCCACCGCAACAACAGAATCTACAGATGGTCTTTGATCCTGCAAAATTACTCCTTTACTATAAAGCATATAAAGGGGAGCATGAACTTTATATCAGACACACTAAGCCGTCCTTCTCAGATCGAGATACCTGAGATGCGAGAAGAGAGCGATCCGACATCACCAAAATCAGTGACACTGTAGGTAATTAGTGCCTTAGATGGTGAATATAGACACTATAGTGCCCTTTCCACTATGAATCGCATGAACTTGCTTACTATGAACTGTGTCAGGACAAGTGAAAGTAACAGATACATTATCAGAGTTCTACACCACCACTATATATGCAACCCATGAGTTGAACGATATGTGAACATTAACCAGGATGAGAGCGTATGTACCAGACTTTGTCTAGATGAACTCTATTTTCCCAACGATATTCAACAGAGGACGCTACTCCGAGAGCACACCTGGATGTAATTAGTTAATTTAATTAGATATAGATTGTTTGTGATATGTATAATAATATGTTGTTATAACAGTTGCATGTAATAACGTATTTTTCTTAGTTAGAATGTAAAACCACCCATATAACTTTAGTAATAACATTTAATAGTAAAATCCAGTTACAGTTAGTTAAAAACTCATATAGTTTAACCCTTAACACAATGGCGACGCGATGACTCGTTGTTCTTAGGGGAGACGCTGTTCAGTGTTTTTCTGTGGATTTCCTATGAAAATTCCCGTGGAATTCGTGTGGATAGTGTGTTTCCTTTGGATTATGTGATGTTATTTCGTTTTCGTGTATTGGAAGTGTTCAAAAGAAGCCACGGAAGGCAGGTGGTGGATGAAATTTTGAGGGCAGCCGACAGATATTTGTTGATTATGGTCTCGAGTTTCGCGACGGCAAGCAGAAGATCTCTTTCGAGAGACAATGATTGCGGTCATCCGGCCAGTATGGTCACTGCCATAGAGGAAAGCAACGGCAAACTACCTCTTTGAAAGTGCCTAGTTTATTATGATTCGCTTAAAGACTGATCATCGCAAGACAAGGACAGAGACATTAAAATTAGGAACATGGAACGTTAGGACGTTAAACAACGACGGAACATTAGAGAACATAACACAAGAAATTCAAAGAGAAAAAATTAATATATTAGGTATGTGCGAAACGAGATGGACAGGAGCAGGCATCAAGATACATAAAGATTTTAAGATTATTTATTCTGGAGGTGAAGATCGACATAGGGGAGTGGCAATAATTTTGGACCGGAAAACATCAACGTCTGTTCAGGGATATTGGGCCGTGTCGGACAGAGTTCTACTAGTTAAATTGAGTGGCAGACCTTTTAACATAAATGTTATTCAGGTATATGCCCCAACAGGAGAGTCCAGTGAAGATAGTGTAGAGGAATTTTATAATGACATAGAGTCTGCCTTAAAGAAATGTAAAAATTCAGAAATAAACATCATAATAGGGGACTTCAATGCAAAAGTAGGAAATCAAGGGGATAGATACACAGTAGGAAACTATGGTTTAGGAGAGAGAAATGAAAGAGGATACAGACTAGTAGAGTGGGCAAAAGAACAGGAAATGATTGTAGGAAACACCTGGTTCAAGCAACACCCTAGAAGATTATGGACCTGGAGGAGTCCTGATAGCAGGATTAGAAACCAGATTGACTACATTCTCATTAGCAGAAGATTTAGAAACGCGCTAACAGTAGCAAAAACAGTTCCCAGTGCTGATTGTTATAGTGACCACAGATTACTCACAGGAACATTGAGGATAAAGTTGAAGAAAGTCAAGTATATAACAGGAAACACTAAATATGACTTGTGTACATTGAGTAATGACAAGGAAATACAAAACAAATTCAACATAGAAGTACAGAACAGATTTGAAATATTGTCTGATCTAGAGATCCTATTCCAGGATGTGGATGATCAATGGGAAATGTTAAAGAATTCAATCAATGTGGCTGCAGAAACAACTATTCCAAAATTAAAGAAGGTGGGTCGTAAGAAATGGATGACTGAGGAAATTTTACACTTAATGGAAACAAGAAGACTCAACAAAAATAATCCTGCCAAATATGAAGAAATTCACAGACAAGTCAGAGTATTATGTAGGAAGGCAAAAGAATCATGGCTTGAGGAAAAGTGCTTAGAAATTGAAAAACAACACAACAGTCAAAATACCAAATTAGTGCACAAAAGAATTCAGGAACTTACTAATAAAAGAACAAGTACATCAACAGGCTGTCTAAAAACTAAAGATGGCAAAATCATAATAGAAAAAGATCAGATTCTACATGTATGGACAGATTATGTGAAAGACCTGTATAATGATAACAGAGAGGAACAGTATGCTATTAGATTTAATAATGAAGGACCAGAAATTTTAAAGATGGAGGTTCAAAATGTTCTTAAGCATATGAAAGCTGGCAAGGCCCCCGGTGCAGATAACATCACAACAGAAATGATTAAAGCTTTAGAAGAATTTGGACTAGAGCAAGTCACTAGACTGCTGAACACATTATATGATACTGGAGATATACCTTCTGAATTATGTAATTCTGTATTTATTGCAATCCCAAAGACATCAGGAACCTTAGAATGTGATCAACATAGAACAATTAGTATAATGAGTCACATCACAAAGATTTTGTTACGAATTATCATGCAAAGAGTGAGGAAGAAAATACAACCTGAAATAGGGGAAGAACAATGTGGGTTTGTAGAAGGAAAGGGTACAGTAAATGCTGTGTATATGCTGCGAACAGTTATTGAACGTGCTTTAGAAGTAAACAAAGATCTACACCTTTGCTTTATTGACTACACAAAGGCTTTTGATAGAGTTAGACATGTCAACATTGTGGATATGCTTGCAGATCTACAAATTGATGGGAAAGACATTAGACTTATAAAAAACATATATTGGAAACAACAAGCTGCCATAAGGATTGATAATGAAGTAGGACAATATCAACCTATTAAGAGAGGTGTTAGGCAGGGATGTGTAATGTCTCCAGATCTTTTTTCCCTATACAGTGAAAATATTTTCAGAAATGTAGAAGACCTAAATGGAATCAGCATTGGAGAACGAAACATAAATAACATTAGATATGCAGATGATACAGTATTGATTGCAGACAATGCACAGGATCTGCAACAATTAGTAGACGCTGTTGTTGTACACAGTGAGCAGCTGGGGTTGGAATTAAATTGTAGGAAGACACAGGTTATGGTCGTCACTAGGAAGAACGAAGCACCACAATGTAATATACAAGTAAATGGGAATATTCTTCAACAAGTGAATCGGTTCAATTATCTCGGAACAGTCATAACATCTGATGGCAGATGCCTTGAAGAGATTAGAACAAGAATCGCCATTGCGAAAGTAGCCTTTAGCAAGATGAAAAACATTCTGACCAATAAAATGATGTCAATTGAAACGAGAAAAAGAGTGTTGAGGGGATACATAGAGCCTGTTCTTTTGTATGGATGTGAAACTTGGACAATGTGCAGTCAAGCTGAAAAACATCTGATGGCTGCAGAAATGTGGTTTCTGAGGAAAATGCAAAGAATACCATGGACAGATAGAAAAACCAATGACCAAGTACTACAAGAGACAAATGAAAATCGTAGATTGATTAGAGAAATTAGACGTAGACAGTCAAATTTTTTTGGACATGTTATGAGAAGAAATGGACTGGAGAACTTAGTGACAGCTGGCAAAATCGAAGGGAACAGACCAAGAGGAAGACCGAGAGGAAAATACCTGGATGGCTTGGCCACATGGCATGGACGAGACAGGAACACTGAGCTGATCCACGACTCTGGTGATCGAGTGAAATGGCGAATCATGACCGCCCACGCTTTCCGGCATGGCACATGATTGATTGATTGATCTTACTTTACAACTTTACTACTTTACAACTTTACATTACTTTAGTTTACCATCATTGAAACACATTTTATTAGACATTTAGTTAATTAAAACATCATTTAGAAATTAATCCCACCATTTATAAATTTATACCATCCTATGCACTAACACACAATAAGTTAACTAACAGACTTTTCCCCATTTCCATCATTTAGTTAGATTAGTTCCCTTAGTTAGCAGAGCACAGTGCACGAACTTAGAATAGATTAGAAATAACAATCATTAACTACAGGATTGGTAGTTAACAATCCTCTTAAATATGTATAATTTTGTACAGAAATGACGAGTGCATAAAGATAGCACAGTCATTTGGCTTGAAAACTTGTTTAAATTAAGGTAACTAACACACTTTTCCCCATTCCCATCATTTAGTTAGATTAGTTCCCTTAGTTAGCAGAGCACAGTGCACGAACTTAGAATAGATTAGAAATAACAATCATTAACTGTCAAAAGATCTGGATAAGAGTTTACAGAGTTAAGAATATAAGAAATAGAGCTAAGACAGAGACCATTAGAGAACACCAGACAGAAGAGACACCAGCGCTATAAATAGCTTTACAACGGGACACACTTGTGTCAACCAAGAGGGCATTGAGTGTAAGTGAGCGAGGGTTTCCCAAGACACTAGGAAACTCGCCTCGACGAGTAACCGTGGAGTACAGGTTACTCTAGTTAACTGACCAGCGTGCTGGGACACCACGCACGCAAGACTCGCCAGCGCATGGAGGATCCAACGTCCGTGTTTGAACACGCAACTAGAAGCGTGGCTCAGACTGTGACTGAGACGGCTAGAGAGTAGACGTGTTCCTTATGAATACTATAAGTTTATAGACAATAGTGATTGTTAGGCTTTAGATTCCATTCAGTGATTAATAGTATCATTATCCCCTCTTCATTGCATCTGTGTAACGTACTATGATGTTTATTGTCAATGAAGTATTCCGCTCGCGGAGCTTGTTTGTAATCAGCTCTAAATAAATTGTATCTCTTTTGCAAATGACACGAGTTATTATTTCGTGTGGTGCAAAAGTAGGGGAGTCCTGAAATACCTGTCGCAAGTAAGTTGCTGACAGGCAGGACCCCATTTGGTGTCAGAATTCCCTGAACCAACGTCACCAGGCACCATTTGGCATTATTTTGTGTTAAAAGTACCTAAAACTAACGTGAATTAATTACCATACAATGTCAGAAATAATTTTGTTTGAGAGTGAACGTTAGTGATCAACACAAGTACTACTTGATATTTAATATGTTACCATTCGTGGAGCTTGAACCACAATGAAGAAAGATTAATTTACAAGTTATATTATTCTACGAAAAATAGTAGGAAATGTGTATGAATTTGTGGTAATGGAAAATGTATACAAATATGTATTTAAATTGTCAAGCAAACCATCGTGTACATTTCATTTTCTGTGATACAGAAGTTTCTAAAGTAATGATGCTCTACTAAACAAAAGCATCCGTCCTGTTGTCAAGTCGATCATTTTTGTGTGTTCGGAAGACAGCGGTGGAACATCCCAAGGGCCGTATTTCCCGACAAATTAGATGAGTATATTTTTGAATTATTTTGATATTCACTATGTTAACCATGCATCTTTATTTTCAGTGAGAATGTAAATAACTAACACATAGCTACAAACCATTGCGTAAAACTACTGTGATATCATTGTGAAATAACATAAAGCCACAGAATGGCATCATTAAGTGAGTGCATCCAGGCAGGCAAAGAACTAGGCCATACTGGAGAGAAATTAGAGAAATGGGCTGATCAAAGATACAAAGAAGAAATAGCTCGAACAGAAAAGAAAGCTGCTCTAGAGAGAGACGAAAGAGCATTAGAAAGGCAACATCAGAAAGAAATGAAAGAAGTAGAGGAAGCCACTAAAGTAAAGATGAAAGAAATGGAGATAGATTCAAACATCCAGATAGCCTCTAGCAAACAAAAGAGCCAGGAAGAACAAAATAAGTTTAGTAAATATAAAGGCCTGATCAAACCATATAGCGTAGGCGATTCCATCTCAGCATGGACTGAGAACATAGAATTTCAACTTAAGACTCAGAAAATACCATTAGAAGATTGGGCAATGATCTACATGAGAAATCTCAGCGGGGAGCCATTAAAGGTTATAGAATCAATACCTACAGAACTAAGGAGTAATTATCAGTACATCCACGATAGGATTATGCAGCATTTCCTTCTGGATGCCACTGGGTATCAGATTCAGTTTTCCCAAATAAAACCAAAGCCAACTGAAACCTTTCTAGATTACATCTCGAATATGCAAAGTACATTTAATAAATGGATTAAAGCAGCGAAAGTGGGCAAAAACTTTGATAAATTACAAGATCTCATGGTAATGGATAAGGTGATATCAACAGTCCCTACCCCTTTTGCGAAGTTTCTCCAACAAGCAGATATCGAATCCATTGAACAACTAGAAAAACGGGGTTCAGCATATTTTTCTTCTAATCGTGACATATTTAAGACCACCATACATGATACAGAGATCACTGCCTTTGTTAAGAACGTACCTAGTAGATCTTATAATCAGAAAGAGTATCATAAGAAAGACAAACCTTACCAGAAGCCACCACAGTGTGGATATTGTAAATTATTTCATCCTAGCTACTCTATGTGCGACAAGAACCCGGCATATCCCTCACACCTAGAAACCATAATAAAGAAGCAAGAAATTAGAAGAAATTCATTTAAACGTGCTGTTAAATGCTACTTTTGTTCTAGCTATGGCCATTATAGCTCTAAGTGCCTTGGTAGGCAACGAATGAAGGCAAATAATGCTGTGCTCATCGATACGTCATCTGACGATGATAGTGTAATTGACTCTGAACTTGTAAATGTATTACCAGAGAGTGAATGTGAAAGTGTGGCAGTAGTTACTGATATATTAGACTTTAAGAGATGTGACACATGTCACCAGTTTCATGCGGATGGGAAATTGAAATGTGGTCATGCTATACCATTTTCCAACGAAGATGCTAATGCAGCTAGTGCCTCCAGAGGTAAGCTGAAGTTCTACGATGCACTGGTCAATAATCAACCATGCCATTGTTTACTGGATAGCGGCAGCACTTTACTTGGTTTAAGAAAAGAGCTGGTTAGACCAGAAGATTACACGGGTGAATTTGTCAAATGCCGTACTTTCTCTGGAACCATTGAGAGATACCCACTGGCAAAAGCGCATATTAATACTCCGTTCCTTACCGGCACATTTACTTGCGCAATCCTGCAAGATCCCTGCACGGATCTGATTTTAGGATGTTTAGCTTCATTGAAGCAATGTACTGACGACGACATATTAGCCTGGAAACAAACAAACATGGCTAATGCTGTAACAAGGTCAGATACTCAAACACACAATACTGACCTACAAAATGAGATGTTACAGCTGTTAACACCCAGCGGTGCCAATAACAACACTACTCGACAAGAATTTATCGAGGCACAACGCACCGATCAAACTATCGCACCTTATTTTAAATTGTTAGGTGAGCGAGTGAAAGTGACTAAAAATGCATCTTGCTATTTTAGAATACACAACGGAATTCTCATGCGTTATTACACAAATAATAACCATGAAATTCAGCAAACGGTGTTACCTGTAACATACCGACAAAATGTGCTAAAGATCGCACATGAGTCACCGTTTGCTGGACAAAACCAGAGCCAGAATTTTGTCACACTTCTACTGGCCTAATTTCTGTACTGATATAAAATTTTTCTGTCGTTCATGTACTATTTGTCAACATCTGGTAAGAAATTGAAAGCATGTGACGGCCGAAGTTCAACGGTCATTATTAGCATCTAGACCATTTGAGTGTGTAGCGGTCGATATTGTTGGACCCCTAAATCAGGTGTCGAGCAAAGGAAACCGATTCATACTTACACTCGTGGATCTATGTACCAGGTGGATCGAAGCTATTCCACTAAAATACATCACCTCCAAAGATGTGGCAAATGTAATTTTGCACTTATTTTGTCGTTTTGGCTTTCCACGAACTATTCTATCAGATTGTGGAACGCAGTTTATTTCGGCTGCTACGCAAGCCTTAACAAAATTGTTAGGAATAGAACAGCATTTCTGTACCCCCTACCACCCAATGAGCAACGGGACCATAGAAAAAATTAACTGCGATCTCAAACACATGCTGGCAAAAGTAACAGCAGAAAACCCATCTGATTGGGACACTCTATTGCCAGCAGTGCTATTTGCCCATCGAGAAATTCCGCACTCGAGTACGGGTTTCTCACCTTTTGAATTAGTGTATGGGGCGAACCCTCGAGGACCCCTAACAATTTACCATCAACTAATCACTAGCTTACCAGAAAACCCAACATCAGTAACACCGTATGAGATGGTAACAGAGACACGCGATAGAATAATGAAAGCGTGTGTAATAGCCAAATCATCTTTGGAGAGGAAAGGACAGATGTACCGCGACTATGCAAATAAGGGTGCTAAAACAATACACCTTGAACCTAATAAGAAAGTTCTGCTTTTACTACCAGATAAACGTAATTTGTTACTAATATCGTGGCAAGGGCCATTCAACGTTGAACGGAAAATATCAGAGGTCGATTATGAAATATCGATACAGGGAAAATTAAAGATATTTCATATCAACATGCTGAAACCATACTTCTCACGACAAGAACTACCGACAGACGAACAAGATGCACCCACACCAATTAATCGGACGACAGACGTACACAACACAACTACACTAGGTAGGGCGACACAGGACAACGACATCGCAAACACACTTAGCCAGGTAACAGCACACACAGCTAGTACAACAACAGTACTGAACGAGACAGATGACGACGGAATAGAATTACCAGTCCCTACAGTAGACACGACTGGGACCATCGAGAGCATACGGATAGAAACCAAACTTACAGACGAGCAACGACGACAGATGATAGAATTAGTGACGGAGTACAAAGACATTTTCTCCGACATCCCAGGAAAGACAGACAGAATAGAACACTCCATTATTCTGACTGATAACACCCCAATCAAGTGTCGACCTTATTCCATCCCATTAAATTATAGGGCAAATCTCGACAAAGAATTACTATCTCTTGAGTCGAGTGGAATAATTCAGAATTCTCAGTCAGAATATTCCTTCCCTATCGTCCTTGTCGCCAAAAAGGACTCAACAATTCGACTCTGCGTCGATTATCGACGTTTAAACAGAGTGACCAAAATTGATGCTGAGCCAATCCCAGCATGCGAGGATTTGATCCTTGATATGTCTACATCTCGCATCTTTTCCAAACTCGACCTCACGAAAGGATATTGGCAGGTCCCGATGCAAGAAAATTCAATTCCTTTAACAGCTTTTTTCACACCTTTAGGTCTCTATGAGTGGCGATTTCTTCCTTTTGGCCTTCGTAATGTTCTAGCGACTTTTGTCCGTCTAACTAGGGATCTTCTCCACGGGGTAACAAATACTTCTACATACATAGATGACATATGTATCCATACTGTAGACTGGACATCACACCTACAGAAACTGCGACATGTCTTCGATAGGTTGCGAGTATTCGGGCTTACAGTCAAACCAACTAAAGTAGAGTTGGGCATGGAAGAAATTGACTTCCTAGGCCATACCATCTGCAGGGGCCAACTCAGAACAGATGAAAAAATTGTGACCAAGATTCTCAATTTGACTATGCCAACGACCAAGAAACAGGTCCGAAGTCTACTTGGTCTTGTTAATTATTATAGTAAATTTATTCCCAATCTGGCGGAAATCACCAGTGTTTTTTCCAATATTTTGAAAGCTTCGGCAAAATTGAATGTTCAAGATGCACGGTTAATTGGTGCTTTATCAAAATTGAAGTATTTATTCAGCGTTCCACCTATTTTGCGTTTGCCTAATCAAAATCTTACCTATTTTTTACGTACAGACGCAAGTGCTATTTCCATATCGAGAGTCCTAGGCCAGTTTTACGAAGGGAAGTTCCATCCAGTAATGTACGTAAGTCGTAAGATCAGCCCAGCTGAATCGAGATACTCAGCGTCTGAATTGGAGGGCCTTAGCTTAATCTATTGTGTTAGAAAACTTCATAGGTGTTTGGCAGGAACACAGTTTGTGATCGAAACCGACAATTCTCCGTTTTCTGTTATACAGTCTGGCATTCCCCAGAATAATAGGGTCTACAGATGGGTCTTGATACTGCAGAACTATGCCTTTACCATCCAGCATTTGAAGGGGAGTTTGAACTCTTTGGCAGACACTTTGAGTCGACCGTCAAACATTGAAATACCTGAGGTACAGGAAGAGATCGACCAGAGATCACCAGAAACAGTGACACTGTAATTGCTATTTAGATCAGTGCCGTATGTGATGATAAAGTTACACTGTAAGTGCGTTATAATCGCCAAGCGTTTAAACTGTGTAAGAGTAACATTGCCATTATGAGTGAAACGAACAGACGAATAAGTAGTATGTCTACATCGCTAACACATATATAAGCCATATTTACATTGAAGTGTTAGATGTGAACCTACATAGATTAGTAGGGAACGATATATATAAACACTATCCTGGAAGGAGAGCATATAAGACTTTGTCTAAATGAACTATGTTATGAAAATAGTCTACAAAGAACAGTGCTCCATCATCACATCTGAAAGGACGACATTAGTTTAGTGTAATTATATATAAAAGTAATTGTGATATGTATATAACAGTGGTTCATAACCAGTACGAATAACTTCATTTTTGTATTAATAATTGAATTGCAAAATGTTCAAGTACATATATAACGTTATTTATCTAATTTGATAGTAATAAGTCACCTACATTTAGTTAAGAACCCATTGAAGTCAACACCTATATTAGAAATGTAATTATTGGATATGACTTTACCTTATCACCGCATAAACATAATCATTTATAAATTCATTTATTTAGAATATCATTTCTAAACTAACCCAACCATTTAGGAATTAACATCATTTCATGTACCAATAACACTTGAAGGTAACTAACCCATTTTGCTTAAATGTAATTAATTAGTTAGATTATTTCCCTTAGGATAAATTTAGAACAGCACACCAAATTACATCAGTTAGTTAGATTAGGTAGTGTCAAAGACTGAAGTATAGAAGACCACCCTGAATGAGTGGTCTACCTCAAGATAGAAGACCACCCTGAATGAGTGGTCTACCTCAAGTAGATTAGAGGTAACCCAGTGCCCCTACATGAGGGCAGGGTAGGTGATAGGGAGGGAAACTATTAACTAGTTCTCTCATGAGACACGGAGGTGTCAACCAGAGAGTTAGCACTCTGATCACGGCAGAATCACGCCTACGTGATAGCCACGGAGAAGTGGACTGCCACTCAAGAGTAAACGGCTACTCTAAGCGTGCTGAGTGTCGCAGCACGCAAAAAGCCGAAGGACGCACAAGGTCCTTCCGCGTGGTGTGTAGCCACGCGAGTAAACTAGTCAGACGGGGACTGACTTTCATAGTGAGCGCATCGATTAGTGTCGATGCGCGTTTCCTTAGCCAAGTAGATAGAGTTAGCTGTAGGGATAGGATATGACTGGATAGGGAATTCTGTGTCTTTATGTGTGATTTAATAGCGACCGTTCTTGTGCATTAATCTATTGTTAAAGAGCCAGTGACAATAAAATGCATCATCCATACCTCTCGTACGACTTGCAATATTTTTGTGTGGTACGGGAGAAGTTGGTCCTGTAATGCCTGACGCATCGGTTGCTGACAGGCTAGGATTAAAGTGGTGTCATGTAAATACATGACTCGTGCAGTAAGTTAGGCACAGTCATTAAGCTCAACTTTTTCAAACTGAGCCAAACTTGTACATTGTCACTTCAAGGTTTTTAAACAGTTGGAAGGATAAGAGATGTGTGACAGAAGTGTGAAAGTGAGAGAAAATGGAAAATATACAAGAAAGAATGAGGACAACCAGCGGATTTTTTCTGCCTCTCAACGCGACTTTTTTATTTTTTGTCTGCGTCAAGCGTTTGCTTTCGATAGTGAAAATGTATTGTCTTCAATGTGGTGTGTATAGTTTAGTATAGATCTTAGATAAAGTATTTTAAGTCTCATAAGATGGAAACGTAGTCACGAATTAGTGTTATACACTTGTTTGTGGCCACATTTAACCGAATTATGGCACTTGAAAACTAACTTACATACATATTATAGATAGACACATATGTTAGAAATTAAAGTATATTAATAGTTACATGAAAACACACAAACAACCAGGAAAACAAACATGTAAATTACATACATTTGTTAAAACAAAGAGGGATAACTCCGGGTCAGGGGACACAATAGACAACGAAACACTAACTTAACAGTGAAAGATAACTTTACACGCGGAAGCGAGATAGGTAAAGCCTGTCGCACACAGCTTGTGTAAAGGTTGTTTAATATTATATGGGGGACATGAAGCAATTCATGTGTTGACCCTAAGAAAGTCAACTTTGTATGGGTAGTGAGTTAATTTGCTATTTGAGGGCAGGTCTTATAAGACAATGGTCCGGTTCAGACAAACCTCTAATTAATATAATATTGCGATGAGAAGAGGGCTCACGCCAACCAGACAAGTTTGTGGCGATCACCAGTAGCCAAGTAAAGTGAGACTACATTGTGACAATAGTCAGTAGGAGTCTATTTAGTTACCCAGAACCAGGTTATCAATAGTCTTTGACAAAAATTAGAGACACTAATTTTTTAGAAACCTCTTGCGTCACAACCATGAGTCAAAGTTTGTAACGCAACACAGGAGGGGAGGGTGTGTGTCAAAGACTGAAGTATAGAAGACTACCCTGAATGAGTGGTCTACCTCAAGATAGAAGACCACCCTGAATGATTGGTCTACCTCAAGTAGATTAGAGGTAACCCAGTGCCCCTACATGAGGGCAGGGTAGGTGATAGGGAGGGAAACTATTAACTAGTTCTCTCATGAGACACGGAGGTGTCAACCAGAGAGTTAGCACTCTGATCACGGCAGAATCACGCCTACGTGATAGCCACGGAGAAGTGGACTGCAACTCAAGAGTAAACGGCTACTCTAAGCGTGCTGAGTGTCGCAGCACGCAAAAAGCCGAAGGACGCACAAGGTCCTTCCGCGTGGTGTGTAGCCACGCGAGTAAACTAGTCAGACGGGGACTGACTTTCATAGTGAGCGCATCGATTAGTGTCGATGCGCGTTTCCTTAGCCAAGTAGATAGAGTTAGCTGTAGGGATAGGATATGACTGGATAGGGAATTCTGTGTCTTTATGTGAGATTTAATAGCGACCGTTCTTGTGCATTAATCTATTGTTAAAGAGCCAGTGACAATAAAATGCATCATCCATACCTCTCGTACGACTTGCAATATTTTTGTGTGGTACGGGAGAAGTTGGTCCTGTAATGCCTGACGCATCGGTTGCTGACAGTAGTATTACAGGATCGGTAACAAACCATCCTCACAAACTTGTATATTTTGTATAGGCATGACACGTGCAAAGAAACCGCACAGTCATTTGGCGTGAAAACTCGTACAATTCAGCCAATCATTTAGTGTAAATATGTAATGTTCATTTACTTGATATTATGAACCATATTTTAATGACGAATGAATGTTTTAACAGAATGATGGGATGAAAATGAATGAAAGATGTGTAAATGAGAGGAGAGAATGAATACAATAGTAAACATTGAAAGAGAGAGAGAGAGAGAGAGAGAGAGAGAGAGAGAGAGAGAGAGAGAGAGAGAGAGAGAGAGAGAGAGAGAGAGCGAGAGAGAGAGAGAGAGAGAGAGAGAGAGGTAGCGGCAAATTATTTGTTCACCGCTTGAGACGTCTTGTTGTGACTTGTCTGTGTCAATCTGTGTAACCAATGTGTTGTCAAGTTTTAAGTGTGTTACTGCAATACTTTAGTAGTAGTAAATACAGAAAATACTTTGAGCATCTTGAAACGGAATTGTGGTCATAAATAAGAATAACAGACATTTGTAGCCACAATAAACCAATTTACGGCGCTCGAAGGAATACACACATGTAGAATAGAAACGCATACACATGTTAGCAAATTAAGTACACTGTAGCTTATTAGAAAATACGCAAACAAACAGAAAAACGAACACATAAAAGTTGCATACACCATTTGCTTCAAAGAACAGTAACTCAAATCAGGGGACACAATAACCTCTTAAAAACCTTGATGTAACATTGAAAATATTTCTTCACAAGCGGAAGCTAGAAGGTGAAGAGTAGAACTTAATGTATACGAGTTGGGGCTGATATTATTGGGAACAAGAACATTCGATGCTCATGTGTTGTACTCATAACAGAGTCAACTTGTATTGGGTTGTCATTTTGGGCAATATGAGGACAGGTCAAAAGACATAAGTCAACGGACAGAAGTCAGAAGACATGGGTCATAAGACGGAAGTCAAGACATAAGTCATAAGACAACGGTTCCGGATCAAAACAATTCCCAAGAAGATCTATATCCAACTGTACTGATACGATGGGTTACTCAATTAGCCGAGTGAATTAATAGAACAGTGTGAGTAAGGAGAGGAGAGAGTTTGTCCTATCCCCAGAAGAGAAATTTACAACTTATAAGATCTTTGACAAAATTGGACAGCCAATTTTTCAGTGACCATACAACGTGTTACAAGCATGAGTTAAAAGGTTGTAACACTACACGGAGAGGAGCCTGTCAAATATCTGGATAAGAGATTACAGAGTTAAGAATATAAGAAATAGAGCTAAGACAGAGACCATTAGAGAACACCAGACAGAAGAGACACCAGCGCTATAAATAGCTTTACAACGGGACACACTTGTGTCAACCAAGACGGCATTGAGTGTAAGTAGCCAGGGTTTCCCAAGACACTAGGAAACTCGCCTCGACGAGTAACCGTGGAGTACAGGTTACCCTAGTTAACTGACCAGCGTGCTGGGACACCACGCACGTAAGACTCGCCAGCGCATGGAGGATCCAACGTTCGTGTTTGAACACGCAACTAGAAGCGTGGCTCAGACTGCGACTGAGACGGCTAGAGAGTAGACGTGTTCCTTATGAATACTATAAGTTTATAGACAATAGTGATTGTTAGGCTTTAGATTCCATTCAGTGATTAATAGTATCATTATCACCTCTTCATTGCATCTGTGTAACGTACTATGATGTTTATTGTCAATGAAGTATTCCGCTCGCGGAGCTTGTTTGTAATCAGCTCTAAATAAATTGCATCTCTTTTGCAAATGACACGAGTTATTATTTCGTGTTGTGCAAAAGTAGGGGAGTCTTGAAATACCTGTCGCAAGTAAGTTGCTGACATTCCCTTAGTTAGCAGAGCACAGTGCACGAACTTAGAATAGATTAGAAATAACAATCATTAACTACAGGATTGGTAGTTAACAATCCTCTTAAATATGTATAATTTTGTACAGAAATGACGAGTGCATAAAGATAGTACAGTCATTTGGCTTGATAACTTGTTTAAATTCAGCCATTTGTTTATTGTAAATATAAATTGTTCATCCATTTTTTCTACAACCATATTTTAATGACAGAACTAGTATCTTAAAACCTTTGTGGAATGAAAGATGAATGAAAGATGTATGAATGGGAATGAAAGATGAATAAAAGATGTATGAATGGGAATGAGAGAATGAAACAAAAACAGAAAGAGTGAGACATGTTGCGAAAATTATTTTTTTTCGCCGCACAATGCGAGTTCTTGTAATTCGCCTGTGTCAAATGTGTGTTGTCGTAATTTTATCTGTGTAGTTGCTATACTTCAATGATAGAGATAGGAAATATATTTTGAGCATCCTAAAACGGAAGTGTAGTCATAAATCAGACTAACACACTCGTTTGTAACTGCAGCAAACCGCTTTACGGCGCTCGAAAGATTACATACACATATATTATAGACGAAAACACATATTGGTTAGTTTAATGCACATTAGTTTAATATAAAACACGCAACCAACCAGGAAAACAAACACATAAAGCTGCATACACTATTATTTGCAAAGAGGGATAACTACTCCAAACAGGGGACACAACAAAATCTCAAATAACCTAAGAGTAACACTGAAATATTTCTTCACAAGCGGAAGCTAAAAAGGTGAACATTGGCACATAAGCATGTAGACTCGTTGGAATAGAATATTATATGGGAGCATGAATATTATTCATGTATTGCACTCGTAATAGAGGCATTTTGTATGGGTTGTCAGCTAATTGGCAATTGGAGGACAGGCCAAAAGGCATGAGTCTGGTTCACACAACTCCTGAGAAGTATAATATTAGGATGAGCATAGTCTCTAGCCAACTGTACTACTGTGGCATGCTAGTAAATTAGCCAAGTAAAGTGGTACAACAGTGTGACGAGGGAAAGGAGAGATCTTGTCCTATGCCCAGAGCAGAGTTAGAAAACTTACGTAGCTTTTGACAAAATTAGACAGCCCTAATTTTTGTGGAGATTACGACTTGTATTACACCCATGAATTAAAAGTTTGTAACACAACACACACAGAGGGAGGGAGAGTCTGTCAAAAAGCTGCTAATAGACAAGATAGAAGAGTTATGGAAATAGACTCAAACAAGATAGATAGAACATAGCTATCTAAGAGATAGGGGACAGAAAGGACAGAAGCATGTGAGAGAACTATGAATAGTTCTCCAACTGGACACACTCGTGTCCTAAAAGGGGACAACGTAACACGTGAGCTGGGGTTACCCAGGATAGAATGGGGAAACCCACATCACGAGAAGTGTCCAGGGAAAACACTGGTACTCCAACCGGGTGACCAGTAATTAACGGCGTGCTGGAACACCGAGCACGCAAACCAGCTAACCCACGAAGGGTCTATCGCTTGTGGCTGGACACGCCACGAAGATCCTCAGACCGGGACTCGACAGCCTAGTAGACGGACTGCTGTATTCGCTAGGAATACTGTGTTGCTTAGAAAGGACCGTACTAATAGATATGACTTAGACTACTTACTTTGATAGAGATTACCATCGATGCCATCTCTCATTTAACATCATCACGACATCCCATGATATGTATTAACCATATGGCTATCCGCCGCTCGCCGAGCTATTGTAAATTAAGCTCAGAATAAACTTGTATTATACTTGTATCATTTTGCGTAACCTTCGTGTTATCATTGCTTGTGGTACAAAAGCGGAAATCCTTGTATGCCTGTTAAAGTTGAGTTGCTGACACTAATCTTAATCTTAATGTATATATCAAAAACAAAAATGTACAATTATAGTTAGTTCAGAAGGATTTCAGTGAAAAGGTAAAGGCAAACATATTAAAATAAAACGAGCTGCCTGTTATTCTTAAGCAAATGTAAGAATGAAAACAGAAAACAACAACAACACATACAGTATGGAATGGAACACAGAAATAATTTACTAATGAGTATGCAATAAAACAATACACAACCGCAAATCATTAAATGACATTTTCATAAAAATTTTACAACACAAATCATCAGAGAAGTCAAATAAGTTTGGATAACGCCGAAAAAATGTAATATGAAAAAACACCATAACGTTAATGACAGTTACTAAATTATAGAACATTTGATCACAAACGACAGAAAGAGGCAGTCAATAGTTTTTGGACAGAATGTGAGAAGTGACATACGTAACACCTTGTAACAATTGGGAATCTTAATGGATGAAATGGAGAGGAAGAAATGAGAGAAACTGTCACCCAACACTGACGTCACGGCAGGCGGGATATGCCCATATCCATCCCGCCTCCTTCAGAAGATGACGGAGGTTTCTCCATCAAATCCGCTGCTATATTGTTCGCCAATCAGGGATTCTCTCCACAGTCTGCTATATTCCCCATTAACATGACGTTGCTTACAATGTTGTAGGCATCTAGGTGTAATGCTATCGCAGCTGACTCAAGCCTACACTGGAGCCTTTCGTACACATCATAAACACAAGTTCCCGCAAGACCCCATGTCTCCCTACCTTGTCTGTAACTACCCGGTAGGTTCTGTGCCTGCTCTAAATGGGACACCAATCATCTGGATACTATCTATTCTAAACACAGAAGCCACAAACAATATGTTGCACGATTTATTGTCAGACACATTTCTCTGCATCTCGTCGGGTGCATATTGCAGATTTATATATCATGTGAAGTGATTAAATGACTAATACTTAAGCTTAATTGGCTTAATTGAGAATAATGGTTTAATTGTTTCAGCTTAAGTATTAATAATTCATTCATATTATGGTGATCGTGTGAAATTCTGTCCATTGTGGTCCTTATTAACTGCGACAGTACTAGAACAAAGAGATTCACCTGTCCATTGTGGTCCTTATTAACTATGACAGTACTAGAACAAAGAGATTCACCTGTCCATTGTGGTCCTTATTAACTATGACAGTACTAGAACAAAGAGATTCACCTGTCCATTGTGGTCCTTATTAACTACGACAGCACTAGAACAAAAAGATTCACCTGTCCATTGTTGTCCTTTTTAACTACCTCAGCACTATAACAAGGAGACTAACCTGTCCATTGTGGTCCTTATCAAGATAATCCAGAATAATGTCACTGCCCACCTCACCAAATAACATGAGTTTCCTCTTCAGTGGAAACTCCGTCTCCTGCAATGCAAAAAAGTAAGATATTTCAACTTTCACAAGTTAAAATCTGAACACTCATTGTAAAATATACTACTAAAGCTTCATACGTCGAATATTTATCATGACATTGTAAAAATATTTTACCATAACCTCACAACTCTAAATTTTCATAATCACATTGAAAAAAAACAACATATTATAACCTCATAACTCTACACATTCATCATCATATTGTAAAATATATTAAGTAAAATATTCATCATCACATTGTAAAATATATTACTATAACCTCACAACTCTACTTATTTTCATCTTCATATTGTAAAATACATGACTATAACTTCTCAACTCTAAAAATTCATCACCACTTCGAAAAAAATATTACTTTAACCTCATAAATCTTGTGGTATACGTCATCAGCAATCACCACTTTTCCTCAAAATGGAGAAAATGGGTCTATGCAGACGCTTCTTATATGGACTGGAGTAAGGTTGAAATGAGCGAAGTCCCAGCCTGGCCAGCTGGAAACCTCCCAGAAAGTAGTTGTCACTTGTGAGAAAATTGTCAGAGAAACAAGTCTATTTCCTAACCTGGGAGAGGTTTATCCTAGTGCTAAACCTCGCCCTCTGCACCACCAGTAAACTTGTGAATTCATTGTAAATGCTATGATGTGCTTCTAGATGCTTATAGGAGACATGTATTATTAGTTTTATATGTGGATTGAGAAATTAAGAGATCAGTGCCTCATTGAGAGGATAGTCTGACTTGCTAGCCTTCTGAAGAAAGAAATGACACGCCTATTCCACTGGAAAGTTTGCCATGTTTTCACCTGCTATGAGTAGTTTTGCTTTATGCATGTGAACGTTATCTCACTCACAATGCATATTTGCAATTTACTATGGCTGTAGGACAGTTCCCCATGGATGCACATTATTGCACAATCTTACTCCAAATGTGGAAAGTCCTGGAGAGTCTGTATTTTACACCTCTTGTGTTTAGATTGTGTGATTAACATGTTATATTTTTCATGAATACATTGAGAGGATTTGAGGGAAAAGCATGTTGTTCCCATGAGATTTATTGCTCAGTGAGGGAGACAGCTAGAAGCACCATGTGCCCATCATTATGCAGGAAGTTCCCTAACCGCCAACATGGCACAATTACTGGTGACGGCTTGGAGGCAACTTTTATGTTCAGTGACTTGCTAAAAGCGTTATTATAAATGCCATATTGCAATTATTTCCTGAAGTAGGCACTTCCTATTCTTGATACATTGGATGAGTTTTACAGTGTTCTCAACCCCTTCCCCCCCCCCCAACCGGCTCCCAAGCGTCAGGTGAGGGAAGAACAATGTATTTTGTGTGTGATCTTTGCTCAGTCCCTGATACATATCTATTAGATAGCTCTCATGTTAATTCATGTAATGATCACAATTGTTCTAATTTGTGTGTCTTACATTTTAAATGTTGGTTCAAGATTGTTTCTTCAACTGCTGGGGAAAAATTGAATTTTGTCCAGTGGAATTAGGCAGGTAAAATGATGGTGAAGGGGATAGTTTTGTGAACCGAGTCTAATCTGAGGGACAAAAAGTCTGGGCTTTGCATTATAGATGTTGGGTGATCACATATATATCATGATGACTTTGTTGTCTCAATATGCTTAGGTCACCACGCTTTTGTCTTATTGTGATGCCGGTGTCACACCAAGAAGCTTGTGTCTTGATTGGATGATATCGTCTCAACTGAGGCACTGTCTCAACAGGAAGACCGTATCACAGCCAGATACCTCCATCACAGCCTGTCTTTGTTCCAATGAAACTCTGTCACAACAGGACAACTTGGTCTCACCTCTATGACCTTATCTTGTTCTGGTATCCTGACTGGTAGGAGTTTATATCATTGTAACATCATAACATCAAGGGCAAGTAGGTAATGATGTTTTGTTTTGTAACGACGTTTGATTTTATACAAATGCATATAGAAGGGAGTTTGCATTTTATGTCAGCAAGGAGCTTCATGATGCCTAGCTCTATTGTCTTGTCAACAATGGGCTAATGAAGTGTTGGGAGCCTGAAAACTGACAGGTAGGAGGATCTCCATTTCTCTCAGGGTACAAGAGGAATGACGATTCTAAAGAAATGACCCCCACCTCATGGTCACTCCCCATATACCTGGCAGCCCAACATCTTATTATCTGTCTACAGTGTACGGTTGGAATTACCATCATGAGGAATCAGACCAACGGGTGAAGTAAGAGGTTGTGATGCTCGGATATTACCCTGGACACCAGGGAAAATCAACAACATGGTATTTGAGTTAGGAAACTCACTATGTAATGTCTTCAAGAGCAGTTACCTGTCATCAAGATTGATTGCCCTACCTCAACACCTTAAGGATTTATGGAGGGGATTTAATATCCATAGGCCAGACAGTGAATTTCCCCCAAACCCACCACGTGTTCTTAATAAATGGTTGGGCTGAAACCTGGAGTTTGTGTTTATAATTGTAGAAGTTTGGCTCAAAAGTGGTGTTCACATTTGTTATGCGATACTATGTTACATTAAGGTTTGATCATGGTGAGGAGGGATCCATACCCACAGACACATTATAATTCTATACGGTGTGAGTTTTCTTCCTCTAGATGTCTATGGTAGATTTCCCTGATCATTTCGCCTTCCAAAGGAAGCCTTTTCTATACATAAATCGTGCAGGACTTGAAAACACTAGGTTCTGTCCTTCACGTTTGGGGGTTCGGAGCCATTCATAGGTTTCTTAAGGAAGAATAGTTAATATTGATAACCTATCCGGGATACCCCTAGTCATACGACCCACCTTTCTCATTTTAAAAACTTCACAAATCCTATTGCAAAATACATTAAGTAAAAATATTCATTACCACATTGTAGAAAATATTATTATAACCTCATAACTCTACATATTCATCACTAATATTGAAAAATATATTACTATAACTTCACAACTCTACATATTCATCATCATATTGTAAAGTATATTAATATAGATTAACAATTAAAATATTCATCATCACGTAGTAAAATATGCAAAACATACTTGCGGCATTAACATCTTTTGACATATTATTGTATCTGAAAACTAAGGCTTTGCTTACATCATTTAATGCTGCTTGCAGTTCCTCCCTGTTAATAATTTCATTTTTATCAACATTGTGTTTGTTTAGAGCCTGTAAGTGGACACAATATAAATATATTATTAAAACATTATGTACTTATATTTTAATAAGATAATCAATGTAAAAACCCGAAGATAAGGTAAAATATCCCTAGCAGATTTTAAATAATATAAAGAAATTGAATATATTCGTTATACATTCCTGCAAGAAATGGAAAACTTCAGATGGTATGACAAAATAATCATTGTGGAGCTGATGGCAAGAACTCGTGAATCAAAAAAGTGAAGAACAAACATATGAAATGGATAGGACACGCATTAGAGGAAACTCATTATCCTCTATTCTCACAAGACTTGAGAAATATTTGGAGATTAAAAACACGTAATCAGTATCATCATCATCATCAAGTGCCGCAAAGACGAGCATGTTTCTCCCTAAACAGCTATCCTTTGTGTTCTTCATTAACTTCTACCGTTCATAATTTTCAGTGTCACTCTGCCAACCCATTCAACATGGTCTCAGTTTGGTGACCTCTGTCTCTTATATCCCGGATCTTCCTAGCTACAACCACTTTTTCCTCTTATCTTTTGTCACTCAGACTTCTCCGTTATTATTACTTTCTCCTTATACTCTGATCTAAAGTTACTCAAACTTCTCGGGTATCATCACATTCACCTGACACTCTAATCTAAAACCCCTAAAATTTTCAGTTATCACCACTTTCTCCTTATACTCTAATCTCCAGTCATTCATTCTTTCCGGATATTATCACTTCACCTGAAACTCTTATCTATTGTGACTGGGTCTTCAAGGTTATCATCAATTTTTCCTCATACTCGTATCTCAATTACAAAGAATGAAAGCTGATGTAAGCTATCTTATGTTTTTTTTATGAATTAGTTTCTCACAGAACCCACGGGTAAGAGAATTACAAACACATATGAGGAACATGAGAAATGCATGAGAAATAATTAGTCTGGAAAAAAAAAACTGTTGGTATATGTACTATAATGAACATACACATACATTCGGAAACTTAAATACAAAAAGGTTTCTTCCAAAATACATCAAAGTTACTCTTTGTTCTAACATATACACATTTACCCCTTGTTATAAATGAACAAATGAGAAAACAAAACACAGTAACAGTAGGCGCCCATACCCGAAGGAAAGCGTTCATTGCTTTGACCAGTCTTCTGTGTTCACGGTCCGTTTTAAGTTGCAACTTCTTCTTCTTGATCTTTTCTCTACAAAAGCATTAATGAGTTTTATAACATGGTGGACGGCATTTACATATTTAAACATTCGTGTGAGATTCTTATATGGTCTAAGCAGACTATTATAAATATAACATGCCGTGCGATAAGTAACTAATGCTAAAGTAAATAGCATCTTCGTGTGTATAGCAGCATTTATATGTTGCAGTGGCAGTGGCAAGAACAGCCTTCATCATATCATTATCAAGATGGGCAGAGAGTGGTGGATTTGGTTGGCAGAATTGGAGGTTCAACAACTAAGAGATGGCGCAATTGTGATTCTGTGCGTCGAGGAGAGAAATCTGGTTGTGAATTCTCAGCTAGAATCAGTGGGAAGGTCGTTGCTGTGCAGAATGAAGCCCATGGGATTACAAACTCGTGTATGAAGATCGAGATGGCAACGAGCGCTAGCGGGCACTCAAGTGACCAGAGCAATCACATACTTTTATTCTTAGTCCGTATTGCATGAAGTTAAACTTGTACAGATGTGGCGTAAGTGGGGACAAAGTATAGACATTTCTCTTTCAGAGTGCCAGTAGTTAGAACACACACGACGGAAAAGGTAGACATCTGAATACTAATACTATCTATAAATGACTGCTTGATACAACTACAGATGGAATAGCATATTTAAGAATGCCTGCATGATTTTAAGTGTTTCTATCAAGGAGGGACTAACGAGCGTTCGAATCCGACGTGCATGTAACCACTGTGTTATGGAGTAAACAGTGTGTTTTTGAAAGAACAACATCTATACAATCAGACATTTGCAGGGAGAAACGGGGCACTTATGAAAAGGGACTTTCCCTTTCTTCTATTTTCGTAAGGGTTTCCGGCGATTGTGTTGGTTCCTATTTCCCCGTGACTTCCATACGCGTTCATTCCAAAAGCTTCCTAACCTCATGCCAACAGACTTCCCAACAGATGCAATACCTGGTGCTTATTTATTAGAGATCGTGACCATACTTCTTTTGTTTGCTGCTTGATTTATAAGACATCCTAGTTTACCTTGATAAGACAGCGGGATATGACAATATATGATAATGAAGCAAATATATATGTTTAGATTCTGAGGCCACACAATAAAAACAAACACATACACATACCTGATTAGGGCCTTAGTCCATGTAAGCAGAATAATAAATGTAGGGGTAAATAGACAGTGATAATGTAATAATATAAGACACATTAAGACAAGTATAAATAAATAAGTATGAATAAAACAACACAACTGTCCAACGTTTCGACAATCACAACCTTTTTCAAGAACAAAACTATCATAGATATAAGAAAATTAATATAAAATTGTTTAGCAGGTCTTAGTCTGATATGAAATGAGCTACCACCTAACAGTAGACGGTACTACCTGCTTTCTGTTAGCGTCCAATGTTGGGCGGCGCTCATCAAACTCGACACCCCACATTGTGCCAACGGCTTCGCAGAGGTAATACAACCTAAAGACTAAATGTCATGATAGGACAAACCAGACCCTAAGCCATGGTCGGCACAATTGGTCTAGGATCGAAGCTCTAACAGGCGGGCAGTTAATGCATTGCTTTGCTGATCCGACAGCTTCTGCAGCTTGTCTTGTTCCAGATGTATTGGTGAAACCTTTCCTCTGGAGTAAAGTAGGGAGACCGAGAGATAGATAGATAGATAGAGAGAGAGAGAGAGAGAGAGAGAGAGAGAGAAGAGAGAGAGACAGAGAAGAGAGAGAGAAGAGAGAGAGAGAGAGAGAGAGAGAGAGAGAGAGAGAGAGAGAGAGAGAGAGAGACAATGCTGCATGGTCAACACATGGTCTCTACATTTTAGCCCAGGCTTTGTGCTATGGAGAGGTATAACTCATTCCTTGGCCTTACCGCTATAGGCTGTAACTATTGTGGTTTATTTGCAGCACAATGTAACAAACTATTGTAAGACGGAAAGGTGAAAGTGAATATGAAACTAAAACACACAAATTTACATTACAATTTAAAACACAATAGGAATATTTATAAAGGGGAAGGCGAAGGACGAGTGTGTAACTTCCGTGGATTGCACTGATTTTCATATTTGTAATAGGGACGCAGAGGTGGTTCCAAGGCACCAGGGCCGGGATCTATACTGGCCAAGACCTGCTGACACGTCCACGCCGTGCGTCCTGGGCAACAGGTCCCTTTGGGGACCTGGCTAACATCAGTAGGATCGATGATTCCTCCGAAGCCGGAGAGTATCTGCCTGCATGGCGAGGAACCACCAGTCTGCACACCAATAAGCCAGACATGGGACAACGGATACTCACGCACACCTCAGGTCCTGTATGATTATCACATGTATATTGGACAACAGGATGTATTCATCCGACATACAGGACTTCACGCTGGAGTTCACAGCCAGCGAACACAAGCAAGCAAGCAAGCATATTTGTAATATATTAAGGGGCCTTTGAGTTTCAACTTAATTGTACTTATCAGCAAATGATTACCTGAATTTAAATCTGCAATTCTAAAACCCTTCACGTCATTTGGAGATAATCTACATTTCTCATTAATATAGATAGATCAGTTGGTTTTCTGTATTGGCGAAAATCTACGTTACTTTATGCATTCTCTTAGGTGGAAAATACTTCATCTTATCCAATTATAATCAATTGCGCAAAAAAAAAAACAACAACTGGTGAATACTTCAACATTTACATTTTGTACCTCAAATCTGTGTGTTTCTGTGATCTCTTCATAGACCTTTTATCAGAACCTATACTGACATTCAGGTAATCTATACTGCAATTTCTTTGATTACCTGCAGCTCGTACTTTGAAGTTTAATATAACATTCCTCCTAAACTGATTCATGCTGGTTATCTCTCACTCTCTCTCTGTGTGTGTGTGTGTGTGTGTGTGTGTGTGTGTGTGTGTGTGTGTGCGTGCGTGCGTGTGTGTGTGAGTGTGTGTGTGTGTGTAAAAAAAAACAAGATCAGGTATATGTTTACTTGCTTTTTTGTGGTTGCTAGATGTTGCTGTTGATCACCAAACCATCTTTGTGTTAAACTATTGCATCTTCTAACACTCGTTGTTATTGTCCATATTCTTTGGTGTAGCTTTTATTTTTGCAGATGTCAAGTGTATCATATGCATTGCTTATATGTGTGTGTGTGATGCGTAATGTAGTGAGTTTCTCTGCTTATTATTGACTTTATTTGATATGGTAGATGGTATTACATCTATTTTGGTTGATGTACAAGGTGGAAGCCGCTATGTGGCGAAGGAGAAACGGACGCAGTTTGTAATCCAGAATATAGCGTTCGAAACAAAGCTGCGCGCGATTTGGCTGCAGACCACCTTGTGTTAGTTTTTATACAATGGTATAAGTGTCGGTCGTTCCAGAATATATCACGTTCAGGAACGTGACTTAGCAACAAATAACAGCCAAAAATGTTGGAGTTGATTGCGACGTCCTGTAATGTTTATGCAGCTAACATAACAAGGTAGAAATAAACAGACCTGGCTAACTTAGTGTTGGGAAGGTCTTGAAGCTGTACTCCGTGACGTAAGTTCTCCAGTTGGTACTTTAGTAAATCCTGCTCATTGTCAGAGTACTGCAATAGACAAAACCATTTTGTATTTTAAAGCCATGACATTTACTATCATAGAAAAGTGACGTGTTGGACCTTCACATATACTTGGGCAAAGTTGAATAACTGGTGTGGTTATCTTTTCTCATCTGCATCTCGACCAAATATGTGATCAGTGATACGATAGATTGGCAACTGAACTTTAACCTCTCCTCCCGCCTGCACACAAACACAAAAAAAGCCGCTTAAAAGTCGAGAGGATCGACTTCCTTGCACGAAGGTTTTATCCCATATAGCTCGGTCTCTTCCGCAAGGCAGAAAGCAAGAACTCCGTAGTTCCAGAAACGACCCCCCCCCCCAGGAGTCTACGAGAAAATGCACTCGTGAAACGAAAGACATAGCCCGGAATCGAAGCCACAACCTTCGGGGCGCGAGGCAGACAGCTTGACTTCGCCACGGAGACTCCCCACACAAACACATACACACTCACACACACACATACATATATATGTGTGTGTGTGTCTGTGTATAGCACAAAGATGCTACATTGATAAGTTGGAAGTAGCTATTTTTGCTTCAATAAGCACCTGGAATATCTCTTTTTCAAGTCTAGTTGTAGTCAGCCTGTATACTAGTGCTCCACTTTCTTAGGTGACATTTCTCTGAATATTACTGTAGTCTAGTCATCAGCATGTTGGTACTCAACTTTCTTAGGTAGCATTTCTCCGAGTATTACTGTAGCCAACCAGCATACTGATGCTCCAGTTTTCTAGAGTTTCCACCAAGTCCAACTGCAGTCTGTCAGCAATATAACTAGTGACCAGTTTCTGCCCAGTCTTGCCAGTTGTGTGTCCACCTGTCGTGAGACTGTGACTGATGTGCAAGCAATTCTCTTTAGTTCATAGGCACGACTCATTCATTATGTGCCATGTTGATAAGCATAAGCGGTCATGTTTCGCCATCTTACACGATAAACAGAGTCGTGGATCAGCTCTGTGTTCTTGTCTCGACCATGCCACGTGGCCGAGCCATTTAGATATTTACTTCTCTACCTTCTCCGTGTCCTGTTCTCCTCAATGTTGCCAGTTGTCACCAAGTTCTCTAGTTTATTTCTTCTTATAAGGTGTCCAAAAATGTTGACCGTCTGCGTCTAATTTCTCTAATCAGTTTACGGTTATCATTTGCTTCTTGTAGAACTTGGTATTTCTGTCTGTCCATGGTATTCTTTGCATTGTCATTAGCAACACATTTTCACTGCCATTAGATATATTTTGAGCATGTCTGATCATAAGTAATTTATTTCTGTTATTAATAAAGAAAGAAAGCGGCTGGCAGAGTGGCTAGAGCACCGGACTCTTATTGGGGAGACCCAGATTCGAACTCGCAAGGGGATAGATTTGTTTTTGTAGGGGGCAAAACGAAAACGCTAACCCCAACATGTACTGTTCGACTGCATTAGCTAGGCGGCCTTAATTCCTCAGAGGCTCAAGACGCCCCCCCCCCCTTCCCCACTCAATCTCTCTCTCCGAGGTCAGCATGGCCCAATGGACAAGAGCGCTTGTACTTAAACATCCGGTGTGCTGATGCCGAAGTAGTGGGTTCAACCTCCTACACCGGACAGTTGGACTAAAATGTTGACTTTATGTTCTTGACTTGGGGACGTCAAGTCTGAATGGGTTCGCCTGATGGCGAGGGACACTGGTAATAGGGAAAGTTAATCCACACGCAAAAATCACATATATGGACTACGCCTGAGTTCAAAACGAGCGAACGGAAAACAAAATAAACAAACACCTCTCTCTCTCTCTCTCTCTCTCTCTCTCTCTCTCTCTCTCTCTCTCTCTCTCTCTCTCACTCTCCTGTTCTAAACCGCAAGGTACTATGGCGTGGAGGTGTGTGTGAAAAAAAGACAAGTTGACTTAAGGATTCAGTGAACAGGAGTTAGTAGTCCACACTACACAAGATGACCAAGATCTTCATTGGCTGAGTTAACATCATTACAAAACATCAGTTCATATTCTTGCCAGTAGCCTTAATTGAAGTCAACAAAGAGGTTATAAGAAAACAGTATCCATGGTATCACATTTCAGTGGACTCCAGGTCTGGAATTTCAAGACTGAAAGTTAAATCAGCTGACTATAAAACATCAATGGAAAAGAGAATTAGAGGCAGAGATGAATGCCTGTGCTTCACAGGCAGATAACAGGCGAAGAATAAGAAGAGGCAGAAGCAGCAGCAGAAGAATGGGAAGAGAAGAGAAAAAGAAGACATTTTAACATCAAGTGTTATGAACATACCAACTGCATGCCAAGGGTTTTCTCATTGTAGGTACCAAATCGTTCACTTCGCTCTAGAAGTCGTGGAATGTCTTCCAAAGGTTGAAGTCTCTCCAGGAAGTTGTCTTCTGGCTTCATAGACAGCCACCAGCCTGGAAGTGAAGAAGACAGTTAAGTGTGCATTTCTGTTTAAATCTGAATAGCCAGATCACAGAGGAGCGGGTGATAGGAGGATTAGATTTCTCGCGTCACAAATTGTGTCACGTATGTGTGATCCTAAGTAAGGCTGGGTGATTTACGAAACAATCCTAACCTCTGTACTAGGTAGCTACTGCGTGGATATGTGGCCTTGAAACCTCAGCCCAGGAAAATAAAAAAAAAAAAAAAAAAAATTCACGCATATACTAGCAATCGTACAAATGGCTTAACTGAAAACAAAGTAATAAAAATACGGCTATAATGATGTAAGAAGCAAACATTCTTTGCAATACATTAGTCACATTTATACATTTCTGGCCATGGGTTAATTAGCTCCTTTGAACAGAAAGCTGACATCCGCAGTCTGATGTTCATATAGGTCAGTTCTTTTCTTCCCTGTTTATTGAAGTCTTTGAAGCTACTGGGTGTCTAGCAACAGATGATAGTTACAAAAACGCACCAAACATTGAATTGGCTCGTCCTGTAACTAATGACAACTTTGAGATAAAAACATCAGGGTTGATTGGCCAAATGCCATAACAGGAATATGAACACAGACCTGTTCCAAGACTAGCGATCGTAAGAGATGGTGGATTATGAAAGCCGACGGTAACCGACATGACATTTTTAAATACGGTATACTTTAGAACAGTAGTTCCCAAGCTTTTCAAGCAGAGGACCATATCTACTATTTTCGGTAGTTAAGCGGGCCACAACATTATATAATTATAAAAGTCGTGCAATATCATTTTTACCTTTCTTAACTTAAATTTTAAATCAATTTCGAAAATCGCTATTAGTGTAATTAATTTACAGTTGTAACTGTTCTTCATAACCAGTTACTTAAGTTCAGATGCCAGTTTATCAATGTCTGGGCACAAATATGTTGTGCCCAAATTCATAAGCGCAGCAAGGTTACTGTCAGTGAGTCTGGAACGCTGCTTGTTTTTTATAACGCTCATTGCGGAAAATGACTGCTCGAGGCCTCGCGTGCCACTTTCTGACAGCCGGCGGGCCACATGTGGCCCGTGGGCCGTGGTTTGGGAACCACTGCTTTAGAACTTTGCATATTTTAACGTATAATACAAGGTGGCACACCTTACTGTGGTTATATGTTCCAACACCCATCGATGCGGTTTCATAAACACATTGGAATGTGATCCTAGATCGAACCAAGCCTAAACTGGGGACCAGAAAAAGTCCTGAGAAGTATGTCCCACCGATGGGTAAATACAAATATAGGGCTAACACTGTGTATCCAATATGCCTCAATGCTAAAAGGCCCCTCTACCTTCTCTTTGGTGAGCATGTGTTCAAATCCCCTTCAGGCGAGGGTATTTTTAATTGACCTGAGTGTTTAGGTTGACCTATTCTACAATGGGTACCAGAAATGTTTCTGGAAAGTAAAAGCGGTTGGTGTAGTACTGACTACGCCGGCCATCGAGTGGATTAACGTAATGGCAGATGAAAAGATCACGACATTGTATGCACCTCATACAAATGCCGTGTCCAGAAATCTGAAAGGCCTAAAATGGAAAGCGGTTAGAAGATAGGAGCAGATAGATGTATGTAAAGCAGTAGCAGCTTAAAATCATATATAAACTATCTAAAAATATCCATCATCAGTTTGACGTTAATCCTCGTAACAAACATTTCCGGGTTGAGGCTGATTTAAGAAGACAGAACTAAAAGTACACCAGGATTGTAAGTTAAGTAAAGTAAGGGCAGCTGCTCCAGCTATGAGGCGTATTGGGTATATGATTGTCATAACTATCATCTACTGCTTACAGTACTTTGCGGTGCAGAACAGGGAGGATTTAAGCCTCCAGGATAGTGCAGTCGCTGCGAACTGTGTAGGTAAAGTTTTCATGGGTATATGATTACAAACGGGGGGAAAAATGAAAGAAAACAAACAAAACTATTCTACACTCCTTGGGGGATTATTGGTGCTGGCAACATTTTTAAACACCAGTCAGCATTCGATGTGTGATTGACTTCTGAGTACATTTTCAGTGGAGCAATTTTAAACTGGCAACCCGGGTAGATGAAAACACCGTCGTCGTGAAGAGGATTCGAACACATGACCACCGGGTAGACAGACAAGTGTGTTAACTACAGTGATACCGCGGCTCCCAGGCTAGGATTGACATATGGCACTTGTGGTTAGGCAATGACGGGTAACACATAACACAATAACAGAGTGACAGTGACATCAGTGCGAAACACTTCAACCCCTACATCAGTCAGTAGCACTAAAATGTCGTCTGCTCGACATTGACAAGGGCACATAACATACAACTACATCAGAAGTGGGAGTAATTTCGCTCGATGTCGAGGGACACTGATAGTAGGCAAGCTAATCCACACGCACAAATCAGTTCGGTGCATTAGAAGTAGTATGGACTACGCTTGAGTTCAAAGCGAGAAAGGGAAAAAAGGCTTAAGTGAGATTGTGAGTTAATTATAAAGTAGCCATGAATGAACTTGAGCTTACCATCGAAGCAATGTATGGGGTAGTTACAGAGAACCCCTCCGTCCACATAAATGTCCGTCTGGCCATACAGTGTGTGTTTAACCGCTTTAAACATTCCTGGGGAGTGTAAACAAATGGTGTATGAAAGGGAGCGAAATTTAAACTAGTGTCACATGTATCATATTAAACTCCAGTGTGACATTAATATTTATATTTGGGTAAAAACCACGAAGAATGACTTAAATAATTACTAATAAACTACAAACATACATGAACTGGTGTCTGTGCAGAGCAGGAAGTCTAAAATGGTACGACAGAATCAATATTTTGAGGGTAAGGGAGAGAACTAGTCAAGAGATTCCAGCCAGTCAAGAGGTGATGGATATTTTGTTTACTTCTATCGATTGCTCCATGAATGTTCTCAGTGGATACACAGCGTATTATCTGTTTGTGCCCTCTACAAACCCCACATCGTTCTTCCCTTATTTCGTCTTGTGTTTTATTTCTAACTCATTTTCATGGTTCTTCGCGAAATCTTCGTGACGTAGCTAATTATGCTAATTGTTCTATGTTGATCACGTTCCAAAGGTCCAGATTTCTTTCGGATGTCAATAAACACAGATTTGCACACGTAAGAAGGTACATCTCCAGTATCATATAGTGTGTTCAATCGTCTCGTCTGGTGACCGTCAAGGTGCTAGTGTGGGAGTATAACTTGATGGTTATATACTGCTGACAATAATGACGTTCAAAACAATGGCTCGTTCACACAATAACTTGGCAGATGCTCAGACTATGGCAAACTCAAGGTGACAGGGGATATAGCGTTTATTCTGGAAGGATGCATACACACAGCATACACCCGCACAGTAGGATGAGTCAAATACAGATAACAGTTGTCATCACATGTTCAGCCATCTATCTATTATGGACTGAGTATCTGGTTGCCTTCAATAACAATTATACTGTCCAGTTCGTGACATGTTTTCGTCACTCCCCCTCTCTGTCAATACCAGGTTCAGCCCAGCAGGTTAATAAACAATGCAATTCACAATGAAGACAGACTCTCTGTGTACAGCTGCTGACGATAGCTGACCTTCACTCACATTACTTACTGGAACAGTTCCATCGCTCATCTGGTTCTCATTTGACATTTACGCGTCCTTAGAATACTGATGCACTGTCACTTGAAAATAGACTTAAGATGTGGAATGTCGGTTGATCTTATCTGGTTGAATTAAAGTACTTATCGTTGTATAAATATGGGTGTTCTAATGTTCATGTGGTGTGCGCCTTATGTGTGACCACTGTGTGGCCTGCCTTGTGCCTGAATGAGAGACTATTTATCCTCGATTCAGCTTGTCAACTTCGGCTGTTGTTTCACTCATGAAATTCGGCTGCATGTCACCGGTGTTCATGGATTACCCTTTTGATTAATTTTCTAGGTCTTGTCCAGCTATTGTCTGTTACAGTTAAACTGTTGTAGACTGTCTTAACTCTTTAAGTCTCGTCTTTAACTCATAACAAACCCCTATTTGGATCCCTGACAGTGACCTGTTCTATTCTACATTCTTCTAAGGCATTGCTCATTTCTTTTGACCCGGGATTTGTCAGTTTTCACATGGTGTAGCGCATTCAACACATGCATCTTCAAAATGTATGGTCCTCTGCCATGTAGCGAGTCAGAATGAATGACGTAATGAATAAGTCACAAAGAATCTGAGAAGTAAACTCGAACCAACAGATAGAAAAAGTCTCTAAGTGACGTGAGAAGGTAGAAAACGTCACAGGGGTTAGTTTAGCAACAACAGACAGAGCTTGGGCTGGCGGCACGGAAGGCGGCATGAGTCTATTCAAGGAGAGAAGATTGTCAACAAACCTTCAGGACATGGCAGTGATAGCTAGGAACTACTTGGTAGAAGAGCTAGATCATTAAAGCTTTATTCCTCTCAGTCAGGACCAACGGATGGCCATGAATGTGTAAACTAGGACTCGGCGAGAATGGCCAAGGTGATAGAACGGTCAACCGATAAGAGGCATTAGAACCGACGCTAGGCGGTGAAACATTTTCTTAGGATTTGAGTAAGTAGGTTCAGCTGTGTGATTATATTTATTGCTACGATACCGACCCTCCCGGCTGTACGGGAATGGTATTCTGATGATTATTAGTATTATTAGGATTATGATTCATATTTATCACAAGCTGTTCACCGGAAATAAATATTGTCATAACGGACACGTCAGCCGGCTTCTAGTTGTCAATGCTGTTAGCACATTGCTTCCGAATTCTGTTCAATTGGTTTCACCTATAAAACGAGTTTTGCTGATGTTTATTATTATATGTTATTCACCATTTGGCATCCTCCATTACTAAATGAATTTTTACGTTGCCCAGCTATGGGGTTGAGTGCTTGGTGTGGCACTGTGAGCAGTGGATTTCTTTCGAAGTGCATCTTGTTGGTGCCCACGTTTACTGTACCATGAAGTGTAAAGTTCATAAAATGGCGGACGGTTATCTACCGGAACTTCGGCGAATGGCCTTATGCTATCATGCGTGTGCAGGTTACTAGATATTTGCTCGGATGACGGTCTCCTCCAGCAACGAATTGCATTTTCATGTTAATTTCCATGTAGCATACCGATGTGCATGCCATGCGATTTTCGCTGGCACAGGAACGGAGTAATTATGGGGCGACCCGTTGCTATAACATTGGAACTGTACAACTACAGACTACCGACATACTGTTCCTCAATTGAATCGCGCAAAGGTCTTTCATCAGTCCATAAATTCAAAATCTGATCTTTGTTCATTATAATTTTGTCTTTGTTTGTTTTCAGGTAATCTGTGTGCTCTTTTCTTAGTGAGGTCTTAATTTTTGTGTGTGCATTAATTTGGTATTTGGTGCGTTACGTTGGTTTTCAGTATAATCTTTTACTTTTCCCGTGAATTTCTTCTTCTTTTTTCATGTTTATTGTTTGTAATTTGTATAATCTCCACGAGTTTTAAGATGTCTTCAGTCATCAGTGTCCTACGGCCTTTCATCTTCAATGTTGTGATAGTTGTTTCTGCAACATGCCTGACTGACTTCTTCAATGTTGTGATAGTTGTTTCTGCAACATGCCTGACTGAGTTCTTCAATGTTTCCCACTGGTCATTGACATCTTGAACTATATTTTCTAGATCAGATAATGTATCGAAACAGTTCTTTATTTCTATGTTGAATTTAGCTTCCATCTCTTCATTATTAAGTGCTCATAGACATAATTTAATGTTTCTTGGTGTATATTTGACCTTATTTAACTGTATTTGTTTATTGTTTATAAATAATAAATGATAACTTTAGCAGCCTGCACTTGGTATAGGTTTTATATCCTTTTACAGCATGCTGAACTAGTTTGTTGATAATTATGTATTAAATCTCCTTTCTGACTTTATTGTGAGGACTCTTTTAAGCCCATAACCTTCTTGGAAGTTGTAGATACCACGTGTTTCCCATAATCATTTATGGCGTGTTCATTTTTCTTTCAGTAGTCTCCATGGCGAAGTGCTTGAGCCACCTACCTAGCGCTCCAAAGCATGTGGGTTTTCACTGAGACTCCTGGGAGTTGTCGCTGGAGCTAGAGAGTTCGTGTTTATTGCGACGTTTTCGATAGGCCACTTTGGGGCACATACATAAATGAAGTTGATTGTGGAGTGGGGGGGGGGGGGGGAGAATCTTGCAATATTTGTTGCAAGATACACAAAATTATAGTTTGATATGCTTTTGATATGTTTTCATAATCAGTCCCTCACTTATTCTATTTGTGGCCTGAAATGTGAGTCATATTAAGTAGCTTGCAATATCTAGAAGTATGATGTACATACGAAATTTTACCTGGAATACTCATGGACATACGCACTGCTAGTCTCACTGGCATGTCAGGTGTTGTCTTAGGGTGGCAGTACAGTGTTGTCATCTGATTAAGATTGGTGACAACCACACACAGCTCTCGTTGGTAACGTTCGTACACCTAGCAACACGAAGTATTATTAAATACATTTTAACATGCTGTGTGTTGTTTACATGTAGCCTTGGTTACATATAGTACAGGGTGTATTTTTAATGACTGTACAGTGTCTGAAAATATTGCCGGTCCAAGTTTGTGTAATCACCCTCTGTAAAGTTCATGTAACCTAATCATCATTATGTGCCATGCCGGTAAGCGTGGTCATGCCTCGCCATCTCACTCGATCAATAGAGGCGTGGATCAGCTCAGTGTTCCTGTCTCGACCATGCTACATGGTCAAGCCATCCAGGTATTTACTTCTCTGCCTTCCTCTTGCTCTTTTCCCCTCAATCTTGCCAGTTGTCACCAAGTTCTCCAATTTATTTCTTCTCATAACGTGACTCAAAAAAATGTTGACTGTCTACGTATAATTTCTCTAATCAGTTTACGATTTTCATTTGTTTCTTGTAGGACTTGGTCATTGGTTTTTCTGTTAGTCCATGGTATTCTTTCC
This sequence comes from Cepaea nemoralis, assembly GCA_014155875.1. Lineage (NCBI taxonomy): Eukaryota > Metazoa > Mollusca > Gastropoda > Stylommatophora > Helicidae > Cepaea > Cepaea nemoralis. The sequence continues at coordinate 208,672 of JACEFZ010027004.1, read as the reverse complement.
ATTTTCCTCAGAAATCACATTTCCACAGCCATCAGATGTCCTTCAGCCTGTTTGCTCATTGCCGCGCTTTCACATCCGTACAAAAGCACAGGTGCTATGTAGCACCACAACACTCTTTTTCTCGTTGTAAATGACATCTTTTTATTGGTCAGTATGTTTCCCATCTTGCAAAAGGCTACCTTCGCCATGTCGATTCTTGTTCTAATCTCTTCAAGACATTTACCATAAGATATTATGAGTGTTCCGAGATAACTGTACCGATTCACTTGCTTAAGAATATTCCCATTTACTTGTATATTAATTACATTGTGGTATTTCGTTCTTCTCTGTGTCTTCTTACAATTTAATTCTAACCCTAGTTGTTCACTGTGTGCAACAACCGCATCTACTAATTGTTGCAGATCCTGCTCATTGTCTGCAATCAATACTGTACCATCTGCATATCTGCAACATAATAGGTAAATACAAAACTTGGACCGGCAATATTTTCATACACTGCACAGTCATTAAAAATACACCATATATAACATAAACTTGGCGTCTGCATGTCTTCACGTACACCATACAACATGAACTATAACATAAAATTGACATTCTGCATTGTTTCACATACACCAAGCAACATGAAACATAGGATAAACTTGACATTCTGCGTGTATAGGTGTACACATAGCAGCGTAAAGTATTATATACAGTTTAACATTCTGTGTGTTAACATGTACACTTGGCGACATGAAGTGCAAAATAAACTTACGATCTGCATGTCTTCACGTACACTAAGCAACAAGAAGTATAACATAAACTTTACATTCTGCGTATCACGCGTACATCTGGCAACATGAAATATAACATACAATGTATATTCTATGAACTTTTTTTTTTTAGCATATCCTTTTACAGGACTTAGCTGTCAACACCAGCATCTTTCAGCTGTATGTTGATCTCTTGGCAAGATTACGCTCAGTAGTTTGCCATTGCTTTCTGAGCGGCCGGCTCAGCATCCCGCAAGTCACGAGCGGGGGTCGAACCGCCTCAGTTCTCGCTCCGCTACGAGACTCTGCGTGATAAACGGGATTACAGAGAGAAAGTGTTGTAACCCCACAGCCAGAGAGACCGGCTTCTATGAACTACGTGAATAATTGGCAACATAAAACATTCTACATGTCCACACGTACACCTGACAACACAAAGATTTATATATACGTGACATTCTGCGTGGCTACAAGTCCACCTACTAACATGAAGTATTGAATAATTTTTTCCATTTCGGTTCGTCAGGCTGTTGTCTACTCTTCCGACATCTCTTGTTTGTAATGTTTGTCTATTGCCAAGTTGTAAATGCTATGGAAAGGGACCCGATTTGAGCCACCAGGCGATTTTATGCTCGACGGCCACGCTGGCATCCATACCCAAAGAGGCTTCCTGAAATGCTTCCAACTATGACATAACCGTTTGGAGAAATGACCACGATTCCAAAAACAGTACTTTTATGTAGATTAGGGTTTCACTTCATAGCTGCAGGTGAGTGACTGTATTGTTGCCAGTTTTTTTTACACAGACCTTGAGTTAATGTCGCAATAGTATGATTAACTACCCACACATTTAGTTCACCTAGAACTTGCCATAGATCGTTCCTGTAGAGGCACTCTTTCAGCTGATCAAATTACTCCAGTCTACACTATTTTAGCCACACCGTTAGTGTTACTAATGCTGCTAAGGCTTTTGATTTCTAGTTTGACTTGCTAGTTACTGCGTTTTCTAACTCCAAATCAGCTTCAGCGATCCAATCAGCTAATCTTTATACTCATAGTATTCTTCCGCTTTTCTTTACGCTCGCCCATCTGGTTATCATCTGTATGGCCTTTACGTTTAAACCAACGCTAATCATTGAACGGAGTCTCAGCTTTGCTCTGTACGTTTTTCGCTGCATTCATTGCTCTGTGCATTTAGACAACAGCAACTCGGTTAGTAGTTTTAAAAAGTTAGTTGTATATCCTAAACAGGACGTTGCAGTCAACTCCAGTAATGTTTGTCTGTTTGTGATCCCTGGGCAAATTTTTGTTCAGTAGTTTACCATTGCCTTCTGAACAACCGGCACTCCTATCACTATATGGAAACCAATGCAAGACGGTCTCCTTCCAAATCGTCCGCAGCTGTGTTTCGAACGTGGTATGTGGGATTACGAATTGCATTCGTAACCCTTTCACCATAGAGCAGACTTCATACCCAGAGCTGAACACCGTGTCTATTGATCTACCGACTGTCTTGTCCTTCAGTCTAACTCTTCTTCTTCTGCTCTTTATCCCCCATTGGGGAATATGCCCTCAACCAAACCATTCGAAATCGCCCTATCTTTTGCTATTTCTTTGCAATATTATGCATCTATTTCTGTAATTCTCTACTCTGTGTGTTTTTAAGTTTCTCGCTATTTTGTTTGCCTTGTGGGTCCCAGACAAGAGAGTCACCATCATCATCAAGTGTCCTGTCAGTTGGCGTAGGCGTTAATGGCTCTCCACAGATCTCGGTCTTTGATGTTCTGGATGAACTCTGCTGCTGATATTCCTCCATGCCATCGTCTCAATTCATCCAGCATCATTTCTCTTTTGTCTGCCTCTGCCTCTCTTCCCCTCGATCTTTCCAGTTATCACGATGTTCTCCAATGCCTCTCTTCTCATCACATGACTGAAGAAAGATGTTTGTCTCTTTCGTATTGTTGTATATAATGTTCTAGTTTCATTAGCCTGTTTCAGGCAGCCGTTGTTAGTTACTTTGGCAGTTCAAGGAATTCGCAACATTCGTCTCAGGAACCACATCTCTGTTGCTTCTAATTTCTCCATAATTTGTTCATTTACATTCCAAGATTCACTGCCATACAGCAAAACTGGTTCTACATAGCATTTCAGCACTCTCTTTCTTAACATTCAGTGATAGTGACTTATTGCATAAGATACTCTTCGTTTTCTGAAATGCATCTTTTGCTTGCCCTATTCTGCTCCTAATCTCTGTTGTACAACTTCCATCTGGTGTTATAAATGCCCCTAGGTATCTAAAATTATCCACTTGGTTAAGAATTTTTCCTTGTATTTCTATGTCACATTTTGAAATAAAATTGGGTGAAACTGAGGTAAAGCTGTGAAAATGTTGGTGTCACAATTTTCTTTGATATCACCATTGTTACTGTTTTCTTGACAAGAGACTGCCTAGTTATACTGTCCTCAGGTGGTCTCAGTGTGTGTCCTGTCCAGCATCAGCGTCTTTTTCTCACCTTTTGGTTCACTAGAATTTGTTTAATTCTCTCCACGGGGTCTACTTTGGCGACTCTGTCACACAAGGTGTGCACATTATTCTACGCAGGCACCCGTTTCCGAATGTGTGTAGTTTATTACTAATTCTTTCAGCCGTTCTCCATGTTTCTGACCCATACATTTGTACCGAATGAATATTAGAGTTAAACATTTGTAATTGGGTGCTAAGTTAATCTTCCTTTGACTTACACAAATTTCACGTGCTATGAAAGCTCCTCTTGCACGTATTATTATTTTTACATCCCCATCAGTTCCCCCATTTTTGTCTACATTACTTCTCAAATAGGCGTTTGATCCCGCATCTGGAAGAGTTGACCTACTACGGCCGGCTCGGCCATCTAACTACATTTTGCTGCAAGCCTTCTGTTTTAACAAGGATCCAATTAAATTAAACATCCTTGAGTGCTTTCATGGGCGGAGAATATACTAGAGAACATATTATGACAGGAGTGTTTCCCATTCTCTATCACGAGGAGATGCAGCTAGAATCTTTCCTTAATGTAGTTATAACGCCATCTGGTATTTCTTTAAATAAATGCAGAGGGCTTGTGAGGGCTGGTCTGGTTCGCTAGATCAGTTCCGCGTCTAGCGTTCGTTGTCTCGGATGGCTGTGTGAGGTGCACCAAAATGGAACTTCCCAGCCAACGTAAGTTAGCGAGGCAGGCGTTTCGAGAATGTAACCGCATCGTGCAGCCAGGGTCGTGGTTTGAGCGGGCAAAAGAGCAAAATTTGTACGACCGTTCGACAAAGTCTCGATAAGCGCCCACTCTCTCTCGATGAATAGTGGGTCTGCAGTCAGTAAGCTGGTATAGCTTTTTTACCGGTCAGTCCTGTCGGCGTAGCTTGAAAGCTCGTCGATAGGCGTCCGGTGGTTTTGCATGTATCACCTTGTACCGTGAGGGCGCGCTTTAGCGATGCTACTCTTGGTGTGCGTGTGCGAGGACGTCTGTCCTGTCAGTCGCCATGTGCACTTGTGCGCTGGTGAGGCTCAACCGTAAATCGGGAGATCTGTTCGCAACCTAGACGAGCAATATCTTCTGTGGGCAGCTTCTCGCCTCATATGCGTGTGGTCTGTTCTGGCGGTCAGTCCGTCTCCGGAGAAGGAAATCTTGTGGATCCTATCAGTAATCATACGCTTATTGCTTGACGCTACGCTTGTCTTAAAACTGAAAATTAAAGGAATTGACGGAAGGGCCGTTTGCACGAGGCTCTCGAGAGCCAATATATACAGGGATAACTGGCCGTGGCAGCCTAACGTCCACTGCATCTCTGTCCGTCTTCCAGTCGTCTTGCCATGCTCGCCACTGGAGCCAGATGGACACAGACGAGAGAGCGGGGACGACGGAGTTGCGCGACCACTACCTCGCTATACAAAACTAAAGCGCAAGTCATTCGTTCCTCATCAAAAGATGCAATGTAATGAATAGTCCTCGTCATTCATGATGGACGAACATCGCAAAATAAATGCAGAAATTAAGCACTAGAATGCCGGATTCTCCTTCGGGAGACCCGGGTTCGAATCCTCGGTAAGGTCTGGGATTTTTTTGGGGGGATTGGGCAAAAAGAAAATCCTACCTGCACAGTCCGCGGCGACTGCATTAGCCAGGCGGCCTTAATTCCTCAGGTTCAAAGACCCATCTGCCATAGACCGCTAGGTACTATATTGGCAGTAAATGACAGTATTTTGACAGTAAAGTTTTTAATTAAGCAAAGCCCTTTTGTTGTTCTTCAAGCTGTAAGCTCATATAATACCTTTGTGACAACGTTTTAAAATATATGGTTACGTTTGCTGAATGAGATATTTACATAGATATGACAATGTCTTGAATGCCATAAAGGGTGTTATTTTCCGCATGCATTTGACAATTGTACTTGTACTTCTTGCACTATTTCCCTGTAAATCACAGTAGTATCTCGTAACTTGAATGAGCCAAACTATTTGTAAATCATATAATCAATGAGTATATTTCTACCGTCATTGTTCATATTGTTTCATCATACACATAAACACGCGTGAAAGACGACTTACATACAAAATCATGAGAGAAAAACCACGTGAATAGATGTAAAAACCTGTTTAAAAGTGGTATCCATATCTCCAGTTTGTTCGTAGATCTTTTGACCAAACCATTTGTAGATTCTGTTCCCAGGATTCCAGCCATAAGAAGTCAACAGATTTGGCAGGAGACTGAGATAGCCAAATTTGTGATCTGTCAATGAAAAATGACAATGACAACATGGATGGCAAATATGTTTAAGTGATTTTCTATTTGTTTGTGCACATACTGTCTTGAATACAGTTCACGTTTGTAATCAATATGTGTAGCCAATACAGTATCTGCGTTATTTATACAGGACAGGCAGAAATCATGTAAATGGTACATTGGGATTATTTTAAAATATACATAAGCAAACGTTATAAATAATAAGTGAAATAAACTATAAAAAACACTATAAATGTGAAATACAATCATATTAAACAGTATACAGTACGTAAGACGAGTTATAACTGTTTATTAACTGTAAAGTATATTAACTACAGGTAGCGCAGTGGCTAGCCGGGTAACGTGTTCGAATCTCCATCCAGGTGGATGTTAACCTGGGCTCCCCGATAGACTCAGCCTAAAATAGGAACCAGAAAATATTCTGGGAAATAAAAGCGGCCGTCGTGATATCGACCACATAATACGTCGGAGTGGTCGAAGGGACACGAGTTCTTGCTCTTAAACTTCCGGTTCGCTAATGGCGAGGTAGGCGGTTCAACCCCAACACCGGCATTACGCTGTGCTTCAACATTTGACTTCTGGTTCAGAAAGCCATGGGGAATTACTGGACGTGCAATTGCCAGGAAATTCAACCTGTTGCTGATGGCAACGTCCTGTGAAGGACATGCGACATACTTTACCTATCAAGTGCCTATAGGTTTATGAACATATGAGACTAGCATTAGATACCTAATGCTTTACCCATCAAGTGCCTATAGGTTTATGAACATATGAGACTAACATCCTGTACCTAATGCTTTACCCATCAAGTACCTACAGGTTTATGAACATATGCGACTAGCATCATATACCTACTCCTTTACCCATCAAGTGCCTATAGGTTTATGAACATATGAGACTAGCATCATATACCTAATGCTTCTCTAGGTGGGTAAAGAGGTAATTACTTTTCTTTTTGAATTACTAAATATGTACATTTTTTTTATTTATTTTGTTTTGCGCTCGCTAGCTTTGAACTTAAGCGTAGTCCATACACACTATTTTTATAGTAGTGATGGACTGAATTTTGCTTGTGATCCTATTTCCCTATTAACAGTGTCCCTCGCCATCAGGCGATCCCCACTCCGACTTCAGAGGCTGGACATATTATATAGTAAATACTTAAAAACATAAACTATAATTCATATATGTGGGAACACCATCAAACTAAATTAAAAATAAATGAACGGACCATTAATAACAAATGAAATATAAACAAAAATAAGTACTCAATTTTATCAAAACATTTCAGATACTTAACGGAACAACTGGCCTGGGCTCCCTAGCCGACCCATAGTAACATGTTTGCAATGAAATGTTCTGATCCATCTAGGCACCGGTAAGACCTGCGAAGTGTCAACTGCTCTTGAAAACTGTGGGACTAGCAAATGTTCTGATCCATCTAGGCACCGGTAAGACCTGCGAAGTGTCAACTGCTCTTGAAAACTGTGGGACTAGCAAATGTTCTGATCCATCTAGGCGCCGGTAAGATCTGCGGAGTGTCAGCTGCTCTTGAAAACTGTGGGACTAGCAAATGTTCTAATCCATCTAGGCACCGGTATGACCTGCGAAGTGTCAACTGCTCTTGAAAACTGTGGGACTAGCAAATGTTCTGATCCATCTAGGCACCGGTAAGATCTGCGAAGTGTCAACTGCTCTTAAAAACTGTGGGACTAGCAAATGTTCTGATCCATCTAGGCACCGGTAAGACCTGCGAAGTGTCAACTGCTCTTGAAAACTGTGGGACTAGCAAATGTTCTGATCCATCTAGGCACCGGTAAGACCTGCGAAGTGTCAACTGCTCTTGAAAACTGTGGGACTAGCAAATGTTCTGATCCATCTTGGCACCGGTAAGACCTGCGAAGTGTCAACTGCTCTTGAAAACTGTGGGACTAGCAAATATTCTGATCCATCTTGGCGCCGGTAAGACCTGCGAAGTGTCAACTGCTCTTGAAAACTGTGGGACTAGCAAATGTTCTGATCCATCTAGGCACCGGTATGACCTGCGAAGTGTCAGCTGCTCTTGAAAACTGTGGGACTAGCAAATGTTCTGATCCATCTTGGCACCGGTAAGATCTGCGGAGTGTCAGCTGCTCTTGAAAACTGTGGGACTAGCAAATGTTCTGATCCATCTAGGCACCGGTATGACCTGCGAAGTGTCAACTGCTCTTGAAAACTGTGGGACTAGCAAATGTTCTGATCCATCTAGGCACCGGTATGACCTGCGAAGTGTCAACTGCTCTTGAAAACTGTGGGACTAGCAAATGTTCTGATCCATCTAGGCACCGGTAAGATCTGCGAAGTGTCAACTGCTCTTGAAAACTGTGGGACTAGCAAATGTTCTGATCCATCTAGGCGCCGGTAAGATCTGCGAAGTGTCAACTGCTCTTGAAAACTGTGGGACTAGCAAATGTTCTGATCCATCTAGGCGCCGGTAAGATCTGCGAAGTGTCAGCTGCTCTTGAAAACTGTGGGACTAGCAAATGTTCTGATCCATCTAGGCACCGATAAGATCTGCGAAGTGTCAACTGCTCTTGAAAACTGTGGGACTAGCAAATGTTCTGATCCATCTAGGCGCCGGTAAGATCTGCGAAGTGTCAACTGCTCTTGAAAACTGTGGGACTAGCAAATGTTCTGATCCATCTAGGTGCCGGTAAGATCTGCGAAGTGTCAACTGCTCTTGAAAACTGTGGGACTAGCAAATGTTCTGATCCATCTAGGCGCCGGTAAGATCTGCGAAGTGTCAACTGCTCTTGAAAACTGTGGGACTAGCAAATGTTCTGATCCATCTAGGCGCCGGTAAGATCTGCGAAGTGTCAACTGCTCTTGAAAACTGTGGGACTAGCAAATGTTCTGATCCATCTAGGCACCGGTATGACCTGCGGAGTGTCAGCTGCTCTTGAAAACTGTGGGACTAGCAAATGTTCTGATCCATCTTGGCACCGGTAAGATCTGCGGAGTGCCAGCTGCTCTTTAAAACTGTGGGACTAGCAAATGTTCTGATCCATCTAGGCACCGGTAAGACCTGCGAAGTGTCAGCTGCTCTTGAAAACTGTGGGACTAGCAAATGTTCTGATCCATCTTGGCACCGGTAAGATCTGCGGAGTGTCAGCTGCTCTTGAAAACTGTGGGACTAGTAAATGTTCTGATCCATCTAGGCACCGGCAAGATCTGCGAAGTGTCAACTGCTCTTGAAAACTGTGGGACTAGCAAATGTTCTGATCCATCTAGGCGCCGGTAAGATCTGCGAAGTGTCAACTGCTCTTGAAAACTGTGGGACTAGCAAATGTTCTGATCCATCTAGGCGCCGGTAAGATCTGCGAAGTGTCAACTGCTCTTGAAAACTGTGGGACTAGCAAATGTTCTGATCCATCTAGGCGCCGGTAAGATCTGCGAAGTGTCAACTGCTCTTGAAAACTGTGGGACTAGCAAATGTTCTGATCCATCTAGGCGCCGGTAAGATCTGCGAAGTGTCAACTGCTCTTGAAAACTGTGGGACTAGCAAATGTTCTGATCCATCTAGGCGCCGGTAAGATCTGCGAAGTGTCAACTGCTCTTGAAAACTGTGGGACTAGCAAATGTTCTGATCCATCTAGGCGCCGGTAAGATCTGCGAAGTGTCAACTGCTCTTGAAAACTGTGGGACTAGCAAATGTTCTGATCCATCTAGGCGCCGGTAAGATCTGCGAAGTGTCAACTGCTCTTGAAAACTGTGGGACTAGCACCGTTTACCCAACACGCGGGAAAAGAGTTCTGCATTTTACTTGTTTAAATACCAGAAACACTGAAACCGTTGGTTACTTAATACTAGTACCTTAGAAATTGGAGTGGGTTAACCTGTTGGCGAGGGACACTGGTAATAGGGAAAGCTAATCCACACGCAAAATCTGTCCAGTGCATTAAAAGTAGTAGCGCGTGTATGGACTTCGTTTGAGTTCAAAGAGAAGCAACGCAAAAAAAAAAATAATCTAAATTTTAAAAATAAAGCACTCTAACAATGTATACACATGAGCAAGTATAAATAGTACTATAACAACGTTAATCGTAATAAAGAATTATATGGTGTACCATTTATTCATTCAGTAGCATGTCCTTTGCAAAACCACGCTCCCATAACCTTCCAGAAAACCTCTCGATCATAAGCTAGATGTCCCTCGTCCGATACACCCATCTGGAGATCATACACCACATCCTGCACCAATCTTCTCTTTGGCCTTCCTCTTCCTCTCTTCCCAGGCATATACCCCTCCATTATTGTTCTCTCCAAACTTTCGTTATGTTTCAAGTGACCAACATATTTCAATTTTCTTTGTTTTATCGTCTAAATAGACAACCTTCTTCAATATAAGGGCAGAATGTCAGACGGGCCTGCGTGCCCAATTCTGAACCCTTTGAAAATAAAGATTTTCGTTCGTTCGTTCGTTCGTTCGTTCGTTCGAATATTCAGCTCTTGAAGTATGGATGCATTTGTTCTTTTCTTTATCCACGATATTCTTAGAACTCGTCTATAACATTTACATTCAAAGGCATTTATGCGCTGTTCAGCTTGTTTGGTAAGTATCCAGGTCTCATAGGCCGTATGATGTACCACAGAAAGGAAATATACAATCACAAAGATACGTGTATGAACAACCAGTCGACGTGACTGAAAGAGTAAGAGTGGTCTATCTCCTAAACTTCCAGTCCGCTGACGTCGGGATTGCGGGATCAACCCATGCACCGATCAGTTGAATTTCAAAAGTTGACTTCTCGTTCAGAAAGCAATGGCAAACTATAGAAAACAAAGTTGCTTTGACAATCAACTTGGGGTTGGGTTCAACGCAATGTCCTGCAAGGACGAGCAAGAGTGAGAGGTCTTATTCTTTTCGACCACGCCGACGTCTGTTCTATCGCAATTTAATATTGATCATGACCGACATGTGTATTAGACATAACAAGCAATAGAAACATGCATTTATGGAACGTAATAATCGACAACAATGCTACGCATAATAATAATCAGAACAATAACACAGACGAGGCACTGATCGATATCTATATACAAACATGAATAAAATACACTTACCCAGGAAAATCTTGTTTAGATTTAGGCTGAAAAACTTCTCAAGGTCATGGGAATTGTAGCCGACTGCAAGCAGGGTGGCTGTCATGGCGCCAGCGCTAGTACCCGCCAGTCGTTTGATCTGGGGCCAGATGTTCAACTCCTCCAGCAGCTGGCGAACAGAACACGAGCAGACTTTGTAAATGCGGTAAACAATTGTTAATAGGTCGTTTGGAATCTTTACTCTGTCTTTTTATGTTTTAAAAAGTGTTTATGTGAATGAAAGACACACGCACACCCAACATTCGCACATAAGCAGACAATAAAATAGACTGACAGGTAAATAAAATAAAAAATAAAAAAAGGCAACACATACTCACGAACACACACATACATAGACAGGAAACTAGTTAGAAAAACCCACAGAGCACGCACTCACACACACACACACACACACACACACATAAATAAATAGAGAGAGACCTAAAAGACACGGAGAAGAGAATTAGAGACATAGAGACATAGATTAGTAATAAGAGAAGGACAAACAGAGAGTTGTGTGAGATGGCGAGAGATAGATGAGTTTGGTTCAGATGTTTAAGGGTATATTATCCATTTAGTGATAAAAGACACAAGAAGAAGAAGAAGAAGAAGAAGAAGAAGAAGAAGAAAGAAGAAGCAGAAGAAGAAAAAGAAGAAGAAGAAGAAGAAGAAGAAGAAGAAGAAGAAGAAGAAGAAGAAGAAGAAGAAGAAGAAGAAGAAGAAGAAGAAGAAGAAGAAGAAGAAGAAAAAGAAGAAGAAGAAGAAAAAGAAGAAGAAGAAAAAGAAGAAGAAGAAGAAGAAGAAGAAGAAGAAGAAGAAGAAGAAGAAGAAGAAGAAGAAGAAGAAGAAGAAGAAGAAGAAGAAAGGCAACAAGAAGAAGGAAAAGAAGAAGAAGACGAAATATAATGCATTTAGTAAATGATGGGCACCAAATCAGGGGGAAAATATTTACGGCTATTAATTGGCGTTTCAGAGGTTAAGTAGATCGCAGATTACCCAGTAGACAATAAAAAAGGACACATGGGCCAATGCAACATTCGCATTTGATATCTACAAGGGCTTCCTGGATAAACAAGAGACAGTGGCGGTGGCACTTGATGCTAACAACAGGGTCATGTATGATCGTTTGATATACACTCTGTTGGACATGGAAGTCTGCCCTTGGATTGTCAAATGGATTGCGAATGTCCTTTATGAGCCTAACATTGCACTGCGCATGGGTTCATAGACTTATGACCTATGTACTATTACACCTGGAATGCCACAGGGATCTGCCATGTCCCCGGTGCCTTTTAATGCCCACACCAACAAAGTCGCAGCTGTTGAGACACCATGAATATGTAGGATCTTGACATTTGCAGATGATGTGCTGGCGTAGAGACAGGGAAAGATTGGCTTACGACTTACAGACGGCAGTAAACAGGGTGCCGGAGTGGTACAGAGAGACAGGGCAGTTATAAACCTAGTCATTGCATCAGTTGTGTGGTATTCCCGGGATAACCGAATCGTGAAGTCAGATGTCACATGTATTATATTGAATGGATGTCCTCTTAGTATGGAGAGCAAATTGAAGTGCTTGGGAATCACCTTTGTCAGACGTACTGTAGGTCTTTTAAGGGTCGTGTGGAGGCTTTGGTGGTGAAAGCTGTAAGGGACTTAATGCATTGAGGGCGATGAAAGAAACCGGGGTAGAGCAGAGGATGCTTTACATGCTCCTTTAGCAGTTAATAATTTCAGTCATTGAGTATGATTTGGGGCTCCTGACAGTATCAGCTAGACATGTTGGAGCGCACACCGAATGCAGCCTTGCGGGTGATCCTGGGGTGCACAAAGGACACACCAATTATATGCATTAGGCATATCCTGACACTACCAACAAAAACGGACGGGCATTGGGTCCTTCACGCCAAATGATAACTGAGAGTTGCTGCAGATAGGGATCACCCCCTGTATGAAGCCATGGATATGGTCAAGGTTCACAGACTGAGAAGAGGCAGGTCCTGGATGGCACAGGCAGCAATATCTATACGCCTGGTGTGTGATCTAGAGACCATCAATCGTGAAAAAGAGTAGGTTAAAGTACCGGAAGACATGTCGGACTGGCACAATGTAATAGTAACAGTGAGTTGTGAGTGCAAGGAGTGGGCAGCAGGCCGCACAGAGTTTGAGGTGCAACAACTGACCCAAAGCTACACACATCAAAGTCATCTACACCGACAAAATTGACGATCAACGTGAAACTGTATGAACTGCAAGAAGAATAAAAAGAATTGGCAACGTTTATTTTCCACCCAGTACGTACGGGTGCTGTCCGTTTAATAAAATGGATATCAGGTACATTTTTAGTTTTCTGAGAATTGTCTGGATAGTAAAGGCACCGAGGAAAGGAACTGGCCACACACCTCAGTATTCCTACGCTACAAGACAATTCACACCCAAAAGGAAGTACCTGCTATAGGACTGTCTTCACCTGTTTAAACCAAAGTAACTTACCTAACTGGGGAACCACTGAAGTATCGGTGTTTATCCTTCACAGCACACCTGGGCAGACGAGAGCTTAAAGTACAGAAGGCACCTGTCATGTTTCTGCATTACCGCTGAACACTGAATCTGTATTTCGCGTTCACACCTGCCTTCATGCTGGCCTTAGATTTCGTAAAAACACCAATCTCACACCAAATTACCGTATGCCAAAACCTCGTGTGGATCAATTCACGATTAAATAAGCAAAATCTGCATCTTCTGAGGTGCAGTCTAGTTGTAGCGTTGCATTAGATTGTGCAGTATGATAGTTTTATGGGGAACAAAAAATATGAAATGGTTCTGGTACATCCATCATCTAGTAGATGTGCGTAACTTCCCGTCATAACAGTCTTTTGAAATGTCTCTCTTTCATAGGCCAAATGTCTTGCTTCTGTTGCTGTCACGTCTAAATTATCTATCATGTCTTGAACCACAGCTATGTTGGGTTCTTCCTCTTCCCGACCTCTCATCTATACTTTTGTACATAGCTATCTTGTCTTGACTTTCATATCTTTTACATGTCTACCATATATTATTTTCTGGTTAGACAACCTATCGAGTTTACGGAAAATGAACGTTCAACAGATTCTTTTTATACTAAGAAAATGTCATTTATTTATGTGAAATTAAATTTTCTCTGGCTCTGGTTAGGCTACCAACATTTTATAGGCTCATGAAAAATGAACTTTTCACTGACTGATCAGACTCCCAGTATTTCCCCCGGTGTATTGAGTTTGGGCGGTTTGACAATGCCTAAAACTTATAGAAGAAACTTTACCAGTATAGGTCTAATCTCAGCTAGTCCGAAAGTGATGTGATGAATCAAAACCTATAGTGTGTTTATTTTTGTCTGCCCCAATATAAAATTCCATATCTCAGTAACCAACTGAAGGAAAATGATGAGGTTTAGCATATAACCTTATCATTATGTCCACCCAACAAAACAATTTTTGTTCTGGAGATTTTACAGCAGATTTCAAAGTTTGTTTATATGCGGTATATAATTTACGAGTCAGAGATGAAGTTCATAATCTTAAATACAGCTTAGCCAGACAATCAGCGTTCAATGTTGAATATTTTACGTTTTTCACGGGATTGGCCTTATGCCAAGAACCCCGCGCAGTTTAAACTGGGACTGTTCAGAGGTGTCGTCAAACTGTGGATTATTTCATGAAACCAGATTATTATTATTATTATTTTTTAAAAATCTTACCACTTATCGCTAACATTGAAATGTGTGAATATTTTTCAATGGGATTGAATGCGAAATTGTGTATACACTTCAAAGCATCGCTATGAAGTTGTACACATATTTTTGTATAGAAGCTGATCGCAGGAAACTGTTTTATACTATTACAAATTCCGAAAAAAAGAACAGTGCATGCATTGGGTTTGAGTAAACGGTCATTTCGTCGATGGATGCAAGAATCTGGAATTAAACCACCACGCAATAACCAAACGGTAGGTAGAAAGGTTATTGTAGACAGCTTTGACAAAGATGTCATAAGGCGAGCTATTATAAAAATGCTTTGAAAAGTCGCTTAAAAGTCGACAGGGACGATTTCATTGCACCGGGTTCTATCCCATATGGCTCGGTCTCTTTCCCCAGCATCGCACAAAGCACGAACTCTGTAGCTCTAGCGACGACCCACAGATGTCTCTGAAAAATTTAACTCGTGAACCGAAGGATCGGAATCGAACCCACAACCTTTGGAGCCCGAGTCAAAAGGCTTCACCACTTCGCCACGGAGACTCCTACAATTATAAAAATTTTGGAGTTTTATACCCAGGATTATCCAGCATTATAAAAATGCTGGATTCCAAAGAAACAGTGACTGTAAGAAAACTTAGGGTTTGGTTGAGAAAGAACAATAACATAGATCTATCCAAAACAACTTTGTGGAATATTATAAGGGCATTATCTTCACTTTTAGAAGGTACAAGGGAGGTAGAAATATTCTTTGCGAGTAACCGCATTTAGGAGCCATGAGAAGCAGATACCTACGTAAAATAAGGGAAATACGCAAAGAAATTTATAGCATAGTGTATTTGGACGAAATGTGGATCAATGCGCACCACACAAGTGATAAGGAATGGCAATCATTGTATGGACAGATAAAGCGATATGTGCCCAGTAGTATAGGACAGCTTTTGGTCATGGCCCATGCTGGTAATAAGCACAATGGCTTACAACAGAATGTTGGGCTCGTGTTCGTATCAAAGCATACAGACAAAAGGGATTATCATAATAAGATGAATGGTAATGTATTTGTGCTTGAGACTTCCGCCGTGCCACTCTCATTATAACCCTATAGAACTTGTGTGGGCTAAAATTAAAGGACAAATGGCAGCTGACAATACTATATTCAAATTGTCTGACGTCAAGATACTAACCCAGTCCGCGCTATTAAATATTGATAAAAGTTACTGGGAAAATGTGAGGACCATGTGTTGAAAGAGGAAGAGGACTATTGGAGAAAGGATGGATTGAATTTTATGCAACCGAGAGCAGCCATCAACCTACTGGAATCGTCCGACACAGATTAAGGTCTGAGCAGATCGCAGACCTTAATCCGGATGCACGCTTACTGGGATATTTCGCTCCAACCATTTAGACAAATTGCAGGCCCTAAACATTACAGCATCAGCACAATGTCAATGGCAACAGCTTGTATTCCACAGTGATGAATTTTCAATTCCGCAAGCCCTCAGCGGTGACAAAAAACTGGTATTAAAAAATCAACAACAACAAAAACACTCTAAGCGCATTGAATACCAACATAAGAGTAATATTGCGGTGGAAACTGACATATTGTGGCATAACAAGAAACGTGAGAGCAAACACGTTGTCAAATTACGGGACAACACACGTGCATACGAATCAATCTATAAACTACAATGAAATGAGGACCAACATTTTGGTCGTTAAGAAGAAAGCCCACTACAGAGACACTGACAACTATTTTCATAGTGCAAAACAGGCAATCATGTTCCGTCTCTGAACAATAAACAGCAGAGTAGACAATCTTTCACGAAGACTCAAAGCGGGTCTGTCACCCATGTGTACGTGTGAACAAACTACACAGACAGCTGAACAGATCCTTAAAAATGGACACATGATGACTAAATTGCGGTATCATTTCTGGTCACTCCATACGCACATTAACGCACAGCTATTTGGAAGCTTTCACAAACTCAATATAAAAAGTTAACATAAATACTTATGTACACATTATTAACCGGCAGCTGAAGAAACAAGAAGGAAATGAAAAATAAGGTAAGAAATATATTCCTTCTACTTTCCCGTCAATTTACACATTATTTACCCCATGCCTCTGTAAATTCTCTGTCTTTACTAATATTACATATTGCACCCCTCTCGGGAGTCTCCGTGGTGAAGTGGTCAAGCCGTCTGACTCGGGCTCCGAAGGTTGTATGTTCGATTCCTTCATTTCACGAGTGCATTTTTTCGGAGACTTCCGAGGGTCGTTGCTGGAGCTACGGAGTTCGTGCTTTGTGCGACGCTTTCCGCCCTGCGGAAAGAGACGCAGCCATATGGGATAAAAACCCGGTGCAATGCAGTCGACCGTGTCGCTTTTAAGCTACTTTTGTTTTATTGCACCCAATCCCATACGAATCTGGCTACGCCTTGTACTTTTGTCCTTACCAGAAATAACGTGGTTTACTGTAAGACTAGTTTGTTAGCGTGAATTCACTACATTTTCCCCGAAACATCAAAGAAATATCGCCGCTTTCGATGATTTAAGTTGCTTTTGGACCTATCAAAGACATTAAATGCAACATTTGCTGAATGAGTAAAGCACATCACATTCTTGTGCTGAAGTCTGGGGTAGTGTAGAGCAAGAACGTAGCAAATACACAAAAGTAACTACAACTGACTTAAATAGAGTACTTTTTAACAGTCTTCCTAACATCTGTATGCATCAATGTCAAACTTTTCTTTCAGAAATTTTGTTTCTTTTTTGTTCATTTTGTCTCTTCTAAACTTCTCTCTTATTTCTTGTGATAGATATTTATGGCGTACCGTTTTCACATAGATTGATATTCCTGTTGTGTTTTGCTCTCGTTATAAAATCTAAAGTATCATTTGTAATCCAACAGCTTTTCCTGGCAATTTTTGTAGTACAATATCTATGACTGATGATATTAGGATATCTCTAGTTTGTGTGGCTAATTAATCTGGTGGCATATCATTTTTAGACTGCCATCAATATTTCTAACCCGTTCTTCACTTGTATTGTACATTCGTCTGGCAATCTGTTAGTATCATAAGGGACTAATTTTGGTTCTTTAATCGATTCTCGTAATTAACTTTGAGTATTGCCATTAATAGCCCATGATCGTTACCACAGTCAGCACTTGGCAGGGTGTTGGCTATGATTGTTGTTTTAGTATTATACAGATTATTTGGTTTCTGGTATTTCCATCTGGTTATGTCCTGGTGTGTAGCCTTCCTGGATGTAATGGACAATAAAACAAACGACAATTCTGAAAATTCTGTGCAGCCCATCGGTTGAAAAGATTCCACTTCGTGCATTTCTCGACACTGTCTTTAACTATGATAACGAAGAAAAAAAAAGTATATGCATTTCGCGTACTTCATATCATGTGCAGTTAACGATTGACACTGGCGTCCACCACGGTGAAAACAGAAATAATCATTAGGGAGTTTGCAGCGACCCTTGTATTCAAGGTGGTCTCTTCTGAGGGTTAGTGTATTGTGTGTTTTATGTTTCAGCCAAGGGAATTCATTTATTTGCTTCGTCTTATTTATTTCTGTTGTGTGCATCTGACGAGACATAACGAAATAAACCAGGCAGTTAATTTTGCAGGAAGTCGAATGAAAACAAAATATCATTAGGAAGCTTGTCGAAAGGAAAGACACATACAGATAAAAATACACGTTTCGACTAAAGTTTTTATTAACGAAAAACAATAAACAAGAATACTTAGCGAGAATACCTAAATATATAGGAATGGCAAATAAATAATTCGCACGCTCAACGAACACACACACAACCCTATGTTGGGGACAGGACAATACGGAAAGGCGGAACGATATAGTATGTGTTGAATAGCGAAACAAAGTAAAACAACAGAGCAAGAAAATTGCAGACGCAAATAAAATGTTAACAAAAAAGACTTGAGCTGCAACCTGTGTTTGTCCCTGTGTGTGTCTTTTCTTTCATCGGACTTCCTAGCTAAGTTTTGTGTTCATTGCTTTTCGGTAGTAGGTGGTCCGCACTCAGCCCTTTTCTTGGATATAATGTTGAATAAATTGTAGTTGCCTGTTGTTTGTGCAGGCTCCATGGCGAAGATCTTACAGACGCAGTTCGTAATCCCTCATACTGCGTATGAAACACAGCTGCAGGCGATTTGGCAGCAGACCGCCTTGCGCTGTTTTTTTTACGAAATGGTATGGGTACCGGCCCATCAGAAAACAATGGCAAACTACTAAACGTAAACTTGCCAAGATATCACGAACATCAAAATAAAATTCTGGGGTTGACTGCGACGTCTTGTAAAGGATATACAACTAACTATTTGTTGTGTTTTCTTTGTTTTAAATATAATGGAACCAAGGTGCGATCTGTCAGCTGATATATTAAATCCTTCAACAATAGGCCTACTGGTTGATGGGAAATGGATATGAAACTAAAATAGCTATAATACTTATGTCTGATTATGACAAAATTTGAAAAGAATTATCATCATTGAAATCTCCATCAATGCTGGTCTCCTCCCATAGATCACACACAGAGAAAATCACCAAAGTGACCGAACTCCATGGTACCGGCGAATATCCACATGTGTGTAAGGCAGAATCAAACATACCAGATATTTTTGTGGGTAGCTTTTCTAATCTGGAAATTTTGCCTAGGCAGCGTCATATGCGGCCTGCTATGTTAGATTAAACTGCTGGTGGATTTTTAACGTTCTAAAAAAACAGGTCCTCCGAGTAAAAAAAAAAAAAAAAATTGCCCTTGCCCTAGAAGGTTATACATCCGATCCACTACCCAAAGATCAAGGGCAGTGGACGGTGGGGGGTGGGGGGGGGGGGAGGACCAACCTTTCTCTTATTTTGTAAAAATCCAAACAGTCAAGGCCGTGAGAACCTGGTCAGTTTGAGCCAAGGGAGGCTGCAGTAACGCCTGCACTGATCTACTTAACCCCAGACATCAAGTGAACACAAAAGTATACAAGTATATTCTACATAATACGGACTCAGCTAAATTAGACATACTGTGCAAGAAAGGAGTTGATGACAGGAATAAAGACATCCATATCCTTACCCTGACAGCACCACAATAAGCCAAGCCTTTGTTGCCTCCTCCCTCGAAGACGATATTCTCAAAGGGATACAGGTACATCTTGGGGTCCACCGATCTGGCTTTCTTGTCCTCCGTGTTGAAGATAGAGAAAAAGTTTCCTCTTTTACTCAATCTAATGTACTTGGCTTTATCACGCTTCTTAACAATCCCTGTTTTAGACGTGCCACCATCTGTTTTCGCGACGCTCTGTTGGCCTGTATCACCGCCTGTCACGTTGTTGGTGATAGCTGTACTTGTCTGGGTCCCGTCTTTAGTTACGTTATTATTTTTCCTGGTCAGGGTCCCGTTTTCTGAAGCAGTTGAAGCATTATCCTCAAATGCAGTGTTTATTGTTGATAAGAGAATATTTGTAGTTCCAACTATCACAGAAGGGTCCAGAGGTATGTTTTCAAAGGCATCATCATCTCCGTCTATGCTGTTATCCTTGTCGTAATCGTCAAAACTGTCGTCAAGTTCGCCCTCGATGTGACTGTTGAAATACTTCCTCTGGGCTTCTCTGATGATCTCCAGAGCAGTGAGGGCGGGGTCGGGTTTGTCTTTGTGGTCCTTGTTGCTGCATTTGTTCCCCATTGTGAAGCTATTCTGTGAATTAAGAAATAATTTACACATTTTTATTATTTTATCTAATCAACGTTATATTAGCAATTTTGTAACTAAGTAATTATTATCATTAGCATCGGCATCGCCATCATCCCAATTAACATTGGCGTGAAGGTAATTATTATGGTCTGTCTAAGTGTCACTGTAGCCGGCACGTGTTGCGCTGACAATGGTATGAGCTCCGTCGGATGACTGTTCCACATACGGGCTCGTCGCTCGGTGCGGGAGGTAAAGAGTGGTCATCTATTCTTCCGTGCATTCAAGCCTACAAAATGTGATGGTCCTAACACATCATAGACCCATAGCACGTTTCTCTTTTCGGGACATGTTTTAATTCCCCAATTGTCACGATGATGTCGGCATTTAAAGTGTTTTCCATTGTCACGAGATGTCGGCATTTAAAATGTTTTCCTTTGTCACGATGATGTCAGTATTTAAATTGTTTCCCATTTAAAACATCACAGATATGCAGACTTGAAATAACACAACAAGGATGATTTCTTATAAGATTTGATGTTACACGACAGGAAATCAATTGACATAATACCAGTGGGGTGTTTCTAAAAGATAAACATCATGTAAATGAAACAATGATTGTAAGTACAGATCCGTTTTCCGCGTCTTAAGTTCATTGGACACATGGTACCACATCCATATTCTAATAGACGTATCGGCGCTCCTGATCATGAGCTAAATATCACACCAGGCGCATTCACTTCCCAAAACATAGCTTAGCACTCACTCTAGCCTAGGTCTACCTGGAGCCCCATGTCGATTTTAAGGATCTGCTTCGATGGAAATTCAAACCCCGTGACCATTAAATAAAAGAATTTGATAAAATATCTGGATTACAACCAGGCCGGGTTATCTAGACATAGCTCAATCAGTCAGACATAATTATCTGGCCACCGATCAATCAATTATGCAGATATTTCTACACAGCACAACCAATAAGACAGATTTCTCTACACATAGCACAATTAATCAGACAGATGTATCTACACACAGAACAATCAATCAGACATATTTCTCTAGACACAGCACAATCAATCAGACATATTTCTCTACACACAGCACAATCAATCATACAGATTCTCTACACATAGGACAAGTGTTCAGATATAGTGAGGGGGGGGGGGGGACATAACGATCCACCATGCTACAGATAGACAGAAGTATAACGATAACATTTAAGAAACATCACAGCGAATGAGGCACATGACAGATCTGATTACATACCTCTTCATATTCAGATGAAGAAGAAGAAGAAGAAGAAGAAGAAGAACGAATGGACTTTATTTTCAAAGGGTAACAAATTGGGCACGCAGGTCCGTCTTACATTCGGCCCTTCCAATCACTCATCTTTCGTTCATCAATAGTGCATAATATATTCACATAGGAAAAAAAACATTGTCAAAAGAATGTTGTAAACATAAACAATGCATATTACCATGTTACGAGACACATACTCCCCACCCACCCATCTATCCCCCATCCATGCACACATCCCCCCCCACACACACATCCCCCACACAACCACACACACACCCAAGCACACATACATATCTCCACCCATCCACCAATCCACACATCCCACACGCCCACCTACCCACATCTCCCAACACACCCTCACATCTTCCACACACCACACGTTCCCGCACACACATCCCCCACTAATCCACACACCCCTAAGCACACATACATGAACCCACCCACCCATCACCCACCCACACATCCCCCGCTTACACACATCTCCCCGCCCACACACAAATCCTCCACCCACCAGCACTCACCCACCCACATATCCTCAACCACCCACCCACACACCCCCAACCACCCAGCCAAATAAACATCTCCAACCACACATCCCCCACTGTAGTGTGTGTGTAACGAATGAATGTCGTATTAGTTACTTGTTCTTCTTTACCACTTTAGTGTCGTCCCTGGAGTGAAGAGAATCGATACCCACATTTGTTTTAATTCAATATCTCTATTCTGGAGATATCCAGCAGACTCCGTCCACACACTCCCTCAATCTGAAGACACCTTCCTCTCACTCTTACTCACCCCTGGATCATGCCCCCTCTCATTCTTCCCCAACATAACATACTTGACAACTCTCGCTTCAACAAATAAAAAACAAGAAATTTATTAAAGCAAAGAGTATATGTAGGAGAAGTGTATGTGTGTATAAGGTGTAGAATGTGTGACGTGTATTCTAATGGTAGACCAGTGATTTAGAAGCAAAGTCTGTAACATCATAGTGCTTAGCACACAACAGCACCATTTTTTCCGGACAGTGAACCTCACCCAGAAGATGACGACTTTCTCCAATCACTCGAACAAACAGGATGCTGGTAATCCGATAGACACTGTTGATCTTGGTCTCCACTCCACCACACGGTGAAGTTACTCTGTTTCCTAATATTTGTTTGAACTGATAGTTCTCCAATTAACTGAAATGTCACTTGGGGAAACTCTACTGTTTATTAGTTTCTGGTTATAACATTTTCCCCTCTTTTAGAACACAACCTATTAATGTTTGTTAGGTAGATGTGTATATAGCTATATGTATATATATATATATATATCCTTAGTATGCGAGTTATTAATCTTCGGTGATGAAGCTTATCACTCATTAAACACAACACTTCTGTTCATACAATTCCACTCAGCAGAAGCCAGGTTCCCGCAAACCAACTTGGGTATAAGCCCTATGTAGCGGCCTCTCAGCAACCTCTGTCTTCAGATGCTGAGCCATCATTGTGTCAAACTTTGAAACTGCTTCTTCGAAGTAAACCCTCTCCCACTCACGTAGAACACTCAAGGGGAACTGTACATGGAACCTGTAGAGCAGATAACATCATGGTGAGGGCAACTCAGTCCTGACCGTAATTAGGTGATTGTATGCAATTAACAGCACTCAGATCTATAACAGAGATCCGATCTCTGTCATGCGGCCAAATAAATCAATCATATGATCTGAGACATGACAACACCAGGAAAGAATAACGGAACGGGTAGAAACCCAGCAGATGCCCTACTGGAAGATCCTACCATTACACATTCCCCTCCTCCCTCTCAACCATCCTTAATCTCTCTAATTATTATTCCACTACATTGTCCTCAACTTCCTGAGTAAAACGATATATAACACAAGCTACTTGAAGCCACAAAATAGAATACTAGTGCCGACGCTCCTATGATACTTTCTAGCACCGCACTTATAGAACATTCTATCACTAATCCTAATACATTATATCACTACACAGTACTGTACTCTATTCATAATCATACTCTTAAGTAGATATAATTAATTGCCTACCATATTTCTATTCCTGTTGTTACTCGAGAAACTAGGCAATCCGATTGGATCTATGTCCGTGGATAACTATCCCTACTAAGATAGGCTAGTCCCTCTAATATACCACAACTGGGAATTATCCCCAATTCTACACTTCAGAATGTTTTCCTCGACTCCATCCACCTGTTTACTGCACTGGGTTTTATATAGGTGCTTGAGTGAGTCACCGGAAAGTCCAGACGCCAATCAGTCCAGAATCTGGCTTTGTCCTCCTGTTTCCAGACTAACCAGAGTCAATTAGCTGTCAAGTTTCCTTTTCATCTGTGGAGTTCTTTGTCTCATCCAACAAATATCCGGGTTGTCTGTAAGCCAAAGACCTTTCTCCCATTACATAATCCTTCTGACCTCTAGCAGGCATTCTGTCTATCACTTGCAACGACCCACTTCCGTTTGGTAGACAAATGTCGCCAGTACACACCTCTCGAATAACATCCTGTCATCAAACTTGTCGACTATGTGTAGACAACTCTACGTGACTCCCTTTGATCTCATACACACTGTTGACCAGGTGTCGAGAATCTGTACAGACGTATTGTCCTCAGTTTGTTCACCATAAAAGCGTCAATTGTGTTAGCAAAATAATGTCGGGTTTGGTTATCATTGATCGACTGACAAGTTACTTTATCCTGTGACACCCACCCACCTACCGCCTACCACATATCCCCGCAAACCCACACATCCCACACCTAATAACACACAAAACCCGCACCCAGCCATATTTCCCCCACTTACACACATCCCAACCCACACAGTCTCCCCCAATCCACAAACATATCCCGAACCCAAACACACACCCCACCCATCCCAAACCTACACACACTCACCCACCCACACATCCTCTACCCACCTACCCACAGTCACCCATACCCCATTCACACATCCCTTAACCACACATCCCTTAACCAGACATCCCCCACACACACATCTCCCCACCTACACACACATCTCCCCTCCCCCACACACATCCCACCACCCATACAAACATCCCCCACACACATCTCCACCCAACAACACATCCCCCATCCACAAACACACACCTCACACTCTCACACACCCCACCACCCAAATATACCCCTCACACACCTCCCCCACCCACACACATCTTCCCACCCACACACACGCCTCACCCATACACTCATCCCTCACACAATCCATCCACTCACACACTCATCCCTCAACCACTCACACCCACACACCCCCATCCACCCATCAGCACATACATCTTCCATGTACCCACCCACACTCACACAACCCAACCACCCAGCCAAACGCACACCCCTACCCTCACATACTTTCTTTACCCACCCGCACATCTCACACCCCATCACACCTTCCCCACCCACACACACCTCACCTACACACATCTCCAATCCCACACAACACCCCAACCATATACACATCCACCACCTACACACGTCCCCCACACACATCCCCACCACACATCCCTCACACACACACACACACATCTCCGCACCCATCTCCCAACCACCCACCTAAACATCCCTACCTATAAACACTCCACCCACACATAATCCTCCACCCACCCACACACACCATCATCCACATAGATATATCCCCCACTCACACTCACATCCCCCACACACCCATTCCTCAGCTCACACGTACCCCCACACACTCACACACCCATTCAGCCACACATCTCTCACCAACCCACCCACCCACCCACATATACATTCCCCACCAACACAACCCCCTAACCCACCAACACCCTTACACTTCAAACCATCCACCCAAATATTCCCCACCCACACACACATCACTCACCCACATACACGCACATCCTCCACCCACCACACACCCCTTAACTCACCCACATATCCTCCATCTAACCACAGACATACCCCATTCACAACCCTTCCACACACACACGCATCCCACACACACACACACACACACCCACACCATCCTCACATCTAGACAATTACATGATGCCTCACATAATCACTGAAACTAGTATGAACAAACTCCCACACTTTACACACACGCAAACACTGACGATTGTCGTGAGCATTCTCGCAAACATTGAAAAACATGCAGAAGAATTGTATATATACAATGTGTAACGTAAAAATTAGTGATGCAATTCAACTCTCTCTCTCTCTCTCTCTCTCTCTCTCTCTCTCTCTCTCTCTCTCTCTCTCTCTCTCTCTCTCTTCTTACACACACACTCACTATCTCTCTCACTCACTCTACAGTAATGTGCATGTGTTCGTATTATACATGATTATATCAAGTGACATACAAAATGATAATATGAAAGATGAGAATACACCAAAAAAAAAAAGCAAACAACAACATGTGGAATCAAGTGGCATTCAAAATAATAATATGAAAGATGAGAATACACAAAAAAAATAGGTATAGCATGTTACATGATATGCGTGAGCTCAACTCTCTCTCTCTCTCTTCTTGCATACACATACACACACACACATGCGCACCCACACACAAACACATCCACTCCCCGCCAACCCACATATCCCGCACCTACCCACACATCCCCCACCCACACAATCTCCCGCCACTCACCCACATATCCCCACCCAAGCATCTCTCCCCACCCACACATACATCACAACTCATCCCCCATCCCACACACACTCACCCAACCACACATCCCCAACCCACCCACACGCCCAAAATCAACCATCCCCCAACCACGCGTCCCTCAACCACAACACCCCCGCCTACCCACATATTCCCAACCCACACACACACACACAAACACACACACATATCTCACCCACTCATACATCCCTCACCTACTCACACACATCCTCAACTACACACACATTCTCCATACATGCATCCCCCACCCACACAACCCTATCACCTACACATCCCCATCCACACACATATCTCCACCCACACACAACCTCACCACCCACATATACATCCCCACCCACCCACACATCTCCACCCACCCACACACCCCTCACTCACCCACACACCCCCACCCACCCACACACTCACCCACACACATATCCCCACCCACACTCCTATGCCTCACCCACACAAAACACCCCCACCCATACACACAACCCCCACACTCATCCCCCATGCCACCCACACACGCACACCCACCCACCCAAAAACATACACCCACCACAGGTCCCCAACCAAAACACACATCCTCCACCCACACGTCCCCCATCCACACACACATCCTCACCCACCCGCACATTCCCCATCCCTCACACACACACATCCCCACACATCTCCTCACCCATCCATATCTCCCAACACACACACACACATCTCCCAACCCACACACACATCCCCCACCCCCACACACATTCCCAAATGGAAACGTGAAAACGAAAACAATATATTATACATTATGTAACGAAGAAACGGTTATGCAATTCAATAAAGAATATAATTCCTGGAAGTGACATAAACATTATGAAATGTGCATATAGTACAAGTTAACATCAAGTGGCAGTCAAAATGATAATATGAAAGATGAGGATACAGAAGAAATATGGAATAGCGTATATATCTCTTTATTTTTCTTTCACCCACACTACACTATCTCTCTCATTGTCTCACACTCTCTCTTATTGTTTCACTCTCTCTCACACACAAACTCACTCGCTCTCATTTTCTCTTAGAAGAAGAAGAAGAAGAAGAAGAAGAAGAAGAAGAAGAAGAAGAAGAAGAAGAAGAAGAAGAAGAAGTTTATTTGTGTGTTCATAGGAAACTATAGAGTAAAGATATTGCTGCGCGACCTTGTTTACATGTTCACATGCCGCCTTATAAAACATGGTACGGGACATATTTCTTGGCAGTTAAAGATGACTAGCGTGATAGTGATAATAAATTCTCTGACAGTTTAAGTATATTACTGAGACAGTATGGAAATTTCACATACCGCCTAATTTTACCGGGGAAATATAAACTGGAATATTTTTGAAACCAAAAGGTCAAGGGCCAGGATTGTTTTTAAAATAGTCATAGGTTGAGCGGGAGTGCATGACCGAATAGCGGCAAGGCCATCCTCTATTGTTGACTAGCAGTTTCTCAGGGAGAGGAGTGCCAAATGTATTGTACACTTTGGGTTCAAGCTGTCAGATGGACAACAGGTGAACGTTGGGGGTAGCATAATTTATGAGTACAGGCGGCATTGGAAGTGACCTTAGCTGTCAAAGGGGAACGCTATACTCCAAATTTATGGTGGCGGGAAAAAGTACATGAACTCAGGACCATGAACTTCAGAGACAATGTAGATTTGGGTTAATGATATGATGGTAGTATGCAAATTAAGCAGAGTACGCGAGGTACTGATTGGGTAGTCTTTCACGAGGTGAGAGAAGCATGGTCACGTGATTCAAGAAAGGCGCCAACTCAAGAGGTGATATATACGTTGGATCCAGTCAGTTTAGACAGTGTGGAACGAGCAAGAGTGCGGTAGCAACAGGGCCGAGGGCTGGGCGGTCGCCCAGCCCAGGAGGAAGTGTGAGTTTGGAACTCCAGCAATGGTGATGTCTATATACCAGGCTGTTTAGTGTCCAGGAAGATGGAGAGGCAGTATTAAAGACGGAAAAGATGCACATATCACAGTTTCGTCTGGACTGCCGAAGTAAACGCTAGGATGGTCAAGGATCTGTGAACCATTTATTCCAGATAGATAAATCTGATGGAGTGGAACGCAAATTCCGAGGATCACAAAATGGCGTGCAAGCCATTTGAGAAGGACTGTTGGCTAAAGAAGAGCACTCAGTAGTTGCAGATGATGGCTAACGTCAGATAGGACAACCACTAGCCAGACTGCGATCGGAACCACACGGGAGACACTGCGATCGGAATCACACATGAGACTAAGATCAATCGGAATCACACAGGAGATTAATGGCAAACATGGTTGGAAAGGTCAAGTGGGATTCACGACAAACGAGAAGTTGAAGAGAGCAATCGTATTTCAAATATGAAACCCAGAAGGACAACGGGACGGCAGATGTTGAATGTAAGTTGACATAAGACTTAGACCTAATTAATTTAATTGTATATTATAATCAGGTATCTTAGTTTAGAGAGCTATAGCAAACTACAGTAGGTGAACTTACCGCGTAATCATGAACGACCGACAAATGTCAGGACTGAGTGCAGCGTCCTGCAAAGGGCCCACACCTAACTAGCTAGCTAACTATAATAGCGGTCTAAACAAGGAAGCGTTGACAAACTACAGAGCGTTAACCCGCTAAAGGAACCACGGCCCGACAAGGAGCAGGATTGGATGCGACGTCCTGCGAATGACCTATATTTAAATGGCCGAAATAGAGTGTTGGGGGTCATATTAATCGGTTAGATAAGCAGAGTGTGGATAAACTGTATATGTGCATGTAAACTGAGCAATTAGCCTACAAGATTAATGAGAACTAGGCGAGTGCAACTGCATGTAAATACGCAGAGATGGCAGTATTGCAAGGATATAAACACAGCGACCAAACACAGCAGACGGCAGAAGAAGATAGCAAGGCACTAGCGATCACTAGGTCAACCAGACAATAGGTGAGATCGTCGGCCGGAGACGGGACGGACACAGGAAGGAATGTTGTCTTTTGTTCGCTGGACATAGGTGAAAGGAGGTCACGCTTCTGCTGTTGTGTAGTTAAGTTGGCCTGGCGTGGTACAGGCAACGAGTTCAAATCTTTGGGTAAATGGTTAAATACTTAATGTTGGCTGTAGGCGGCGCGTCGGGAAAAAGGCGATAATAATATTAGTTAAACATATGTGTTCACAATACGGTTCTTAATTTATGCTATGGCTAAGATATACTAATACTAGTATAGATAAAGAAGCGATAGATGTTAAGGACTTTGTAGGTAGTGAAAGACTAAGGTTTATTATTACATAAAACTCACGGGTATTGTTTTATAATGTTTCAGACATTGTCTGGGTAAACTGGAGTTGCCTGGATAAACCAGGCATAGCTGAATAAACAGTTACCCGCTGAACAAGTTGGATGGGAGCGAATTAAATCCCTGGGTATATGGATTGATGGATCAATCTATGGATCAATGGGTATTTGGGCTAAATACATGGACCACTAATAAGCCTACGGAAAGATAGTTACGAAACAAAGGCCGGTGTAATTCCTAGCTTTAGTCTTTTGCTTCATGCGGTTAATAGGTGATCATAAGTGGCACTCCCCTAACATCCAGTTGCATAGGCTGTTACACTATCTATCTCTCCCTTGTGAGGTAATGCAGCATCGTATTATTACAGTTCAATATGCATTATGTGTCTGCAATGCATGTACTGATTACTCTATGCGATTATGTTGTAGATTGTCACTCTGTTATTGTTCAGAATGAATTAAATATATGTTTGAGTTGCCTTTTATTTTGACTTGTCAGTCTGAAGTAATATAAGTAGAGTAGCTT
The DNA here is from genome assembly GCA_014155875.1 of Cepaea nemoralis. Taxonomy (NCBI): domain Eukaryota; kingdom Metazoa; phylum Mollusca; class Gastropoda; order Stylommatophora; family Helicidae; genus Cepaea; species Cepaea nemoralis. The sequence goes on along the minus strand of JACEFZ010027004.1, from coordinate 178,774 downwards.
AGAGACCTTGTGAGGCTGTACATCTCTTCTATAACCTTATAACATACACCACGAGACATTGATGGTGCAATAGTAATTAACTATTGTTCTCACGCGGAGACACGAACCTACATCTGTCGTATCCCTCACTCTCATCCTCTTTTTCTCCTCCTCTCTCTTCATCTTTCTTTACTATCAAAGGTAGTGTGTAGTAGGCAGAGTTCGACTGAGGAACGAACTTTTAGGCTTCACACTTATCTTATATCATTTCCCTCATCATTCTTTTCTTTCTCTTCTCTCTCTCTCCTCCCTTCCTCCTCTCTCTTCTTCCTCTTTTTTTCTCTTGATCACATTACCTAGCAGCATATGTCAAGTCAGGAAGTGTAACACCCGTTTGAATCCAGGAGCTGTGAATGAGCTGGAAGGCCAATTTTTCCATGTACAAGTGGAATAGACAGGTTAGTTTACCGGCGACGTTTAGAAATATTGATTTCTGAAAATGTCTTTAGTTTAACTTGCGCGTGGGAACGAAATAGGTCAGAGGTTACGGCTTGCGCCCCTGGCTCAGTCAGATGAGGTTCGTCGCATCCTGATCCTGTGTTTGTGCCTGGGACGCCAAGCCTTCTCGGATAAGCGGGGAAGACTTGGATGATCCGCATGAACTTTCAGCACGTGAAGGAATCCCTGTTCTGTTGAAAGAGTAGGCCGTAGCCTAGGCAAAGTTTCCAAATATGAGAAGCTACCCACAACATGCTGGCTCCTGGGCGAAGAGTTTACTGACGCAGTTCATAATCCCGCACATCGCGTTCGAACCACGGGCGATTTGGCATCACATCGCCATGCGTTGTTTTTTTTTTCTAATGAAAATAGTATGAGTGCCGGTCGTTCAGAAAGCAATGGAGAACTACTGAACGTAAACTTGCCAAGAAATCACGAACAGCCAAAAATGCTGAGTTTAACTGCGACGTCCTGTAAAGGTTATGCAACTAACTTTAACCCACAACGTATTTGGCTATAACACACATTTGGATCCCGGCCGGTGTTACGAAGTTCGCGCACTGTGTTGGGATTCTGTATGATATGTGACAGAAGACTGACGCACGTAGCAGATAGCCGTAGTTATTGAAAGTGATCGTTTACAATAAAATGGCGTCAAGTTAATCCAAATGTGAAAGAGTGACTGCAAACAGGATATGGAAATATGGACCATAGCAGGCAGGCTTCGCTGAGATCCTGTAGAGAAGGAATAAATAGAAACTCTATTTACTAGTCTTTGTGAGGGCGATCCTGAATGCAGCAACATAACACGGTCTCTGTACAGTATGATGTCATTATCATCATCGTCGTCGTCGATGTTATCGTCATCACCATCATCATCTTACATTGCCACGGTGAAGGTTGGTGGTAATGGATCCCAAACTGCCATTGTACGAGGGCGAGTCAATAAGTAAGTCACACAGATGGCAAGTAAATGTAGTTGGTGTTATCTACAGGTGTCATTAAGTGACAGCAAAATCGAACTTTATATTTCCGTTCGTCAGGTGGCGCTAGGTGTCTCATGCGCATGCGCAGCGCATAAACAAAATGGCGACTGTACTTACGGAGTGTACAACCAAAGAGCAACGTGCTGTTGTGCGTTTTTTGTGGGCAAAAGGACTGCCTGCAAAGGACATTCATAAGGAAATGCTTCCTGTTTATGCTGACAAATGTTTGTCCCGTAAAGCGGTGCATAGCTGGGTAGAAAAATTTCTCAAGGACGCTCTAAAATTGTTGATGAAATCCGATCTGGTCGTCCTGTTGAGATTGCAACAGAAGCATCCGTGCAGCGGGTGGAGGAGATGATTAGAGGTGACAGGCGAGTAACGATAGACTCTGTAGCATCTGCAATAGGGTGCTCACATGGTTCAGCATACAGCATAATGCATGATCGATTGAAATTTAAGAAAGTATGCTCAAGGTGGGTACCCAGACAATTGAAGGAGGAACACAAAATGAACCGATTTGGCCTGTCCTTGCATCATCTCTGTCGATACCAAGATGAAGGAGAAGACAACCTGAACAGGATTGTTACTGGGGACGAATCCTGAGTGCATCACTACCAGCCCGAATCAAAGCGCGCTTCATTGCAGTGGAAACATCCTTCTTCGCCTTGTGTCCAAAAATTCAAGGTTACGCCATCAGCTGGGAAGGTTATGCTGACAGTGATCTGGGATTGTCAAGGAGTGCTTTTAACCAATTTCAAGAAGAAAGGTGACAATGTGAATTCTGAATCGTACTGTGAAGTTCTATCGATGCTTCATGATGCAATTGGAAGAAAACGACCACTTCTGACTAGAGCAGTGTTAATTCTTCATGACAATGCCAGACCACATACGGCTCGATTAACTCAGGAGAAAATTAACCAACTAAGGTGGGAAGTTCTGGAACATCCACCTTACAGCCCCGACTTAGCCCCTAGCGATTTCCACCTTTATGGTCCACTGAAAACCAACCTTGGCGGGAGACATTTCACGAATGACGCCGAAGTTGAATGTGAAGTGAAAACGTGGTTTAGAAAACAGAGCACGCGGTTCTATGCAGCCGGTTTTGGAGAACTGATAAAATGATGGGATAAGTGCAGCAATGTTGGTGGAAATTATGCCGAGAAATAAAAGGACAATGTATGTATAGAAATAAACTGGTTTCAAGTTGTTATCATATTTATTTATTTTTATACAGCCATGTGTTACTTACTTATTGACCCCCCCCCCCCCCGTGCATTCAGATATGTAGCTAGCAAGAACAAGAGGCCCCTCACGTCCCATTGAGCTTTGGTGCTCGTCCAATATTTGTATAGACCTATTGGCACTCCAGGAGTGAAATGGTCAATATCACATCAGCCACCTTTACGTCCAGAATCATCTCATGGTACCCTTTTTACATGGACCAACTGGGCGCCCAGGCCAATTTAAAAATCTGTTTCGGTGTGAATTCGAGGTCATAACCATCTAGCCGTCAGACAAGTGTTTAGCCAGTATTCTCTCGTGGCTGCATGTTTATATACTGTAACCATCTAGCCGTCAGACAAGTGTTTAGCCAGTATTCTCTCGTGGCTGCATGTTTATATACTGTAACCATCTAGCCGTCAGACAAGTGTTTAGCCAGTATTCTCTCGTGGCTGCATGTTTATATACTGTAACCATCTAGCCGTCAGACAAGTGTTTAGCCAGTATTCTCTCGTGGCTGCATGTTTATATACTGTAACCATCTAGCCGTCAGACAAGTGTTTAGCCAGTATTCTCTCGTGGCTGCATGTTTATATACTGTAACCATCTAGCCGTCAGACAAGTGTTTAGCCAGTATTCTCTCGTGGCTGCATGTTTATATACTGTAACCATCTAGCCGTCAGACAAGTGTTTAGCCAGTATTCTCTCGTGGCTGCATGTTTATATACTGTAACCATCTAGCCGTCAGACAAGTGTTTAGCCAGTATTCTCTCGTGGCTGCATGTTTATATACTGAAACAATCTTAAAGGCCATAATGACTTGGAAAGAACCAAGATAAACAACATGGTTCCTAGAAGACGAGGCAAGTGTCTACTACCATCACCAAGACGGACACTGGACAATGCAGATAACAGATGTGTTTGGGCATGGGCATCCACTAAAGGAAAGTGTAAATTAAATAAAGATGATAATTCGGCTGACAAACAGAGTTATAATACTACAAAAACGACAATTATCCTAATAGTTTTAAGTCACAATGATCACATAAGAAGTTTCAACATGTTAGGACAAAGCCTAAGAAGTGCTTCGAGTGCATCTATATTCTGACAAAACTAATGTTCTAATCTTACATTTTGTTTGTAGGTACAGTTCACTACTTCGTTCCACAAATAGACATTTTACTGATCGTACTTACTTTTACACACTGAATTAGTACGATGTGGATGTTTGCTTAAATAATTCGTTAAATGTATCCACGAAGATCAGAACACAACACAACCAAATGAAAATAATACGAACATCATTCGAAATGCCAAACTATATGTACATAAATAATATATCTCAGGCTGTTTAAAAATGCATGGTTTCCTTCAACTGACAGGAGGCCACACCTACTCGCGGGAAGATAACACGTCTGACATGGTCATGTTGTGTAGGATGTAAGCGTGCGGCGGCACTTGACACAACACTTACTACTACAAAAAGTCACACACAAACGCATCTCTTCGTTTTCCATAAGCAGTTTTATTTCCTAGGTTGGAAAAGTTTTCCTCCAGGGGTCATCAAGGGAAACATTAATCTAACACGATATGTTTTAACGAGTTTCTGAAGATGATTAATATAACAGGAACAGATGTGGATGATTTGTAAACATAAACACTTCCTAACAGAAAAGTACGATTAAACTGGGTAAGCATAAAATGGGATTGTCGATATACCGCCTATTTCAAGTAAATTGATTCTCAGCGTGCAGCTGAAGACCACATTATTACGAGTATTATACTCGGATACCATCTGTGCTGCGCTGTAGCGTAGTAGCTAGCTCGCTTGTCTGCACGCCATGGTGGTCATGGGTTCGAATTCGCTTCGTGGAGGAGTCTCAAAATTGACATGGGCTCCCATAAACTGGGTATTGGGAAATTTATTGGGAAATAAAAGGATATCAGCATGATATTGACCACATCAACCTTCAAGCGCCAAGTGATCTATACAATCATGGTTGAGACTCCTCTGGCCCTGTCAATACGGTCATGTACCCCTATCACGTTTACACGTGTGTAAGCACAGTCAGAAAAATACCTCTTTTCAGCACATTAGGTACATGGTAAGTTGTAAGTACTTTACAGGATGTAGCAGTCAACCCCAGTATAGGTTGACTGTTACTGGTTTACTAGGCAGGTTTGCGTTCAGTAGTATGCCATTGCTTTCTTAACTACCTTCGCTTATACAACTATAAAAATTTAACTCTAGGCATTCTGCTTCCAAATCGGAAGAAGTTACAGTTTCATCCTCAGATGAAAAGGCAGAATTTAATGCATCTATGTCCCAATAATTCTACCCCTCGCCCTCCAACAAACCACTATTTAGTATATAAACATCAACAACCATCAAAATAAACATTACATAATACACTGTATTTCATTTAATTCTATGGAAAATATTGTTTCGCTCTACGTCGTTTCACTTAAAGTCGCGCGTTCCAAGAACGTAACCCCGACGTTGACCAGGGCCTAACCGTGCGTGTGTGTGTGTGTGTGTGTGTGTGTGTGTGTGTGTGTGTGCGTATGTGATTATATATATATATATATATATATAGAGAGAGAGAGAGAGAGAGAGAGAGAGAGAGAGAGAGATCAGATAATCAGAGCTAAATCACAACGGTTATCTTGGGTTGTTGTAAACGATATGTTGAGACATTCCTTAATCTAAAAATGGAAGAGGGACAACAATTATGCACATTATCTTGGTGCATATTTCTCCTGTAAGCTCGTGGGCTAAAGTAACGTTCCTTCATATGCGCTACTGTACAGTAAACAGCTATTTCACATAAAGCGTTCCATTGTATTTTAAATCTCTAGTGATAACGGTCGGCGTCTGTGGCTTTTGTGTGGTGAACGCAGGTTCACAATCGCAAATTACCGGGTTCGAGATAAGCAGGTGGCGATGTGGAAGCGGATCGTTTTGCGTTGATTTTCCAAGGGTAGCATAGGCTGTTGAGAAATCAATAACAAACTTTTTTTCCCTCGCATATCGTTTACATGACATTGCAGTCAACACCAACATTTTTTCAGCTGCTGTTGATGTCTTGGCAAGTTTTACGTTCAGTAGTTTGCCATTGCTTTCTGAACGACCGGCTCACATACCTCCGTAAGTAACCAGCCTCGACGCGATCCGCTGAAAAATCTCGCGCAGCTGTGTTTCGTACGTGAGTATACGGGATTACAAACAACATCCTTAAACTCTTCGTCAGGGAGACTGACAATGACAACCTAGTAAATGTAAAATTATTGACAAAATCACAGTCAATAAATTCCCAGGGTTCACTGCGGCGTCCTGCAAACGACATGCAACTATCTGTTAATGATTAGTGTATTATTTTGCAGTACAGAAGTTTTAAGCTGCTCCTTTAGCTATAAAATGGCTACCAGGAAATGTCATGGGAAGAAAATGCGACCAGACTAATATTTAGTTATTATTCTATGTCTGGCGGGGGGGGGGGGGGGGGGGGGGGAGGGGGGGGGAGGGGTTTGGAAGGTGAGATGTAATAAATAAAAGACATTTTATTTAACAAACCACATCATCTGTCAACAACAACAACAGCAAAAAAACCAAAAAAAAAAAAACCCGGTAATTTACTGCCATTATAGTACCTTCCGCCGGTCTCTCTGGCCGAGGGGTTGCAATACTTTCTCCGTAATCCCGTTTATCACGCAGTGTCTCGTAGCGGGCGAGAACTGGGAGCGGTTCTACCCCCGCTGGTGACTTGCGGGATAACTGAGCCGACCGCTCAGAAAGCAATGGCAAACTACTGAGCGTAATCTTGCCAAGCAATCAACAGACAGCTGAAAGATGCTGCTGTTGACAGCGATGTCCTGTAAAGGATATGCGAATTAAAAAAAAAAAAAAAGTACCTTCCGGTATATGGCAGGGGTGGCTTTGAGCCTGAAAAAGGCCGCCTGGCTAGTGCAGTCGCCGGGAACTGTGCTGGTTAGTTTACTTTTATGCCCCCGACAGAAAACAGCAAACTCCATACCTTCTGGAGGATTCGAACCCGGGTCACTCGAAGGAGAATCAGGTATTCTAGCCACTCGGCCAGACGCTCCTCAAACACATCATCATAGTGAGACACATCATCATAGTGAGATAAACATAGAGTGGAATTTGTAAAATACACATTATATGGCGATAGATAATTGATTAAAATAGGTATGGTTTATTTAGTAAACACGTTTACACTCAATGTTCTGTACAAAGTGGGGTCATAAAGTTACATTTACTGACCCTGGGAGAGTCAGGCTTGAGACAGTCGTCATAAAGCTAGGTAAATGTGAACTAAACGAACATGACATGAGTGTTAAGTGAAGTTCAACTCTGATCTCAGATTCTGACGTCATAACTCACATCGAGCTTTCTTGTGCTCTTAAGTAGGAGTAGCTCGGGTCTCAGTTGTGGGCAGTGTGTCGACTCACCTATCCAAGGTACAGTCAGTACACAGACATGGCGGGGGCATCTAATATTCATTCCTTCATTCATTCAGCAGCATGTCCTTTGCAGAACCTCGCTCCCATAACAATCTTCCGGAAAACTCGGTCATAAGCAAGATGTCCCTCGTCAGATACACTCATCTGGAGATAATCTACCACATCATGCACTCATCTTCTTTTTGGCCTTCCTCCTTCTCTCTTTCCGAGCATTTACCCCTCCATTATTGTTTTCTCCTAACTTTCATGACGTTTCAAGTGACCAAAATATTTCAATTTTCTTTGTTTTATAGTCTTTAGTAGCCAACATTCTCCAATATTCAGCACTTGAAGTATGGATGCATTTGTTCTTTTCTGTATCCAGTATATTCTTAGAACCCGTCTACACCACTTATATTCAAAGGCATTTATGCGCTGTTCAGCTTGTTTAGTAAGTGTACAGGTCTCACATCTAATATGGAATCTAATATTAGATGCTTGCAGGAATTCGCAGCTTAGTTTCTGCACAGAGAGTACTCTTATCGCTGTACGTGTAAAGTGTAAACCGTGCTACCGTAATCTATATTACATTTATTTTCATGTTCAGATATCTTTGAATACGCTGCCATGAGAATATGTTTCGAGTATCCACGGAAATCTCCTGGTTTACGGCTATCTCACAACAGTTCGCAGCCAGGTGGATGCTCAGCTGATTACGACACTCTACACGGAAAAGATGGAGGCGAAGAATGGTGAGGGAGACCAAGAGAGAAGATACTAGAAAGTTTGACACAATGGCTTGCAGGTACATCTGTATGAGATATATTTAGTAGTACACGAGACCAAAAAAAAAAATGTTTTGCATATCCTTTACAGGACATCGCTGTCAACATCAGCATCTTTCAGCTGATTGTTGATGTCTTGACAAGATTACGCTCAGTAGTTTGCCATTGCTTTCTGAGCGGCCGGCTCACATACCCCGTAAGTTACCGACGCGATTCGAGCCACTGCTGATTCTCACCGTCGTCACGTTACTTACGAGAGTATACGAGATTACGGAGAAACGTCGCTAACCTCTAGGCCAGGAAGCCGGCACACGAGACAAAAGGCTGTGGATATACATGGTGACCAACGCCACACGGAATGGACTATAAGAAAAAGATCCACCGGATGGTCAAATCTGCACTTGAATAGAGATGGGAACTCGCTTGCCAAGACAGTCGGAAATTGCTGTCAAAGGTGGAAACCACCCATGTGCGTGTGGAAGATAAGAAGAAACCACTGCATTATTCCCAAGAGAGCAAGTCTATAAACACATGCAAGAACGTTAGGGCATTGGATTATACTGAGCTGATGTGTGTTGCTGAGAATAGGAGACAGTGGAGAGATATGATCAAGCGACTGTAACACTAGTCTTCGAACTGATGGACCTACTGAATGAATGAAGGAATGTGTTTATGAGCAGATACAAAGCGGCACATGTAAAGTAGAACCTTGGCCTGTGCGGGTAGAACGAAATAAATAAACATATCGTTTAGGAAAACCTCTCTCTCTCTCTCTCTCTCTCTCTCTCTCTCTCTCTCTCTCTCTCTCTCTCTCTCTCTCTCTCTATCTATCTATCTATATCTCCCTCTGTCTGTTTCACACAAATACACAGAACATGAACATGTCTTAAAAATTACACATACACACATGCAGTACATGTTTGCGTGTGTGTGTGTGTGTGTGTGTGTGTGTGTGTGTGTGAGAGAGAGAGAGAGAGTCGTTATGTTTCCCCCTTGTGACTGCATGTCGGCGCGCGTCTGTGGCTTAGCTGTAGTCAACGTACTTTCACAATCCCAATGTACCGGGTTCGATGTCTGCCACAGGCGATTTAGGAGCTGATTGCTTTGGGTTGATGTTCGCAATGATATGAGCGCCTATCGTTCAGATTTAGGAGCTGATTGCTTTGGGTTGATGTTCGCAATGATATGAGCGTCTATCGTTCAGATTTAGGAGCTGATTGCTTTGGGTTGATGTTCGCAATGATATGAGCGCCGATCGTTCAGATTTAGGAGCTGATTGCTTTGGGTTGATGTTCGCAATGATATGAGCACCTATCGTTCAGATTTAGGAGCTGATTGCTTTGGGTTGATGTTCGCAATGATATGAGCGCCTATCGTTCAGATTTAGGAGCTGATTGCTTTGGGTTGATGTTCGCAATGATATGAGCGCCTATCGTTCAGATTTAGGAGCTGATTGCTTTGGGTTGATGTTCGCAATGATATGAGCGCCTATCGTTCAGATTTAGGAGCTGATTGCTTTGGGTTGATGTTCGCAATGATATGAGCGCCGATCGTTCAGATTTAGGAGCTGATTGCTTTGGGTTGATGTTCGCAATGATATGAGCGCCTATCGTTCAGATTTAGGAGCTGATTGCTTTGGGTTGATGTTCGCAATGATATGAGCGCCGATCGTTTAGATTTAGAAGCTGATTGCCTTGGGTTGATGTTCGCAATGATATGAGCGCCGATCGTTCAGATTTAGGAGCTGATTGCTTTGGGTTGATGTTCGCAATAATATGTTCAGAAAGCACTGGCAAATCGCTTAACGTAAATCGTCCAGAAAATCACAAACAACCAAACATTGCTGGGGTTGATTTTCACGTCCCGTAAAGACTACACAACTATATGCTGCGACTGTTAGGCCGGCACCTTACATTGGAGATGTAACGAGGCAGTGACAGCGCTATAGTTAACGGCCATTGGACACACAGCTCTAAGGTGGCCAGATATTTTCATTAATCATGTCAGTCCAGTCGCCGGAGTGAATAGCTTAAAGTACTCGTAAATGTGAGGAGGGAGACTGACGCTGGATGTAACTGAAGTAAGGGTTTTCAGGACAAGCAATGTAAGTAAATAGCTTTGTTGTAAAGCTTGGAGCTGTATTGGCTATATGGTGCTAGCCCAGTTTTGTTATAGAACACATTTTGTAGGCCTTAATGCACGGAGTGGCCAGTCTTTCCCTCAGCAAGCGACGAGCCCAGGCGTCGAACCCTCCATGTTATATAACGCCCATCCTACTGTATTGGTGTGAAGCATTGATATTCGCTCTCGAGACATTATCAGCTCAGTTCGCTATTGGCGTCGCTGACTGATCACGATGTCTACACCCACACACCATCAGCTGGTGCGAGGGGTGGGCCGGCGGCAAACGGTGCCACCGCTGCTCTTGTGCCCTATTTTTGAAAAAGTAATGCCTAGTTCACATGTACGATAAAAGCCATCCTGCGAGTCCACCTTGAGATTTCCAACGCACGAGTTTGTAGGCTCGCTCCCACAAAACCTTTGAACCTATCTACGCCTCTGCACACTTTGGGATGTGTATTTCAACTTCGGCAGGACGGCTTTCGGTTAAACTAAGAAAAGTCATACCCAGTCCACAATGTGGAATACACTCCCGGAACACACTTATAATGATCCGGATGCAGCAATGAGAATGAACGACTTAGCTTGATAAAAAACAAATTCCCTACACCAGCCTGTCTGTCGCCGCACTCCATGGCAAAGAGGTTACGGACGCGGTTCGTGATTCCGCTTACTTGCTGTCACCGTCCTAGATATCTAGGGGAATGAAACTCGGGCTCATACAGGCAACAAACTCCGTTCAGATACAATCTAGCATCATTTATTTACATTATGTTACAGTAAGCTGGCGAAGCGAGTTTTCGCGAGCCAGCAATCCGCAAGTTGCGTATCACAGGAGTTTACAATAAACATGATTATCACAACAACTCTATCAGCTATCTAACATATGCATAAGACCCCTAAATACACTTGGGTCTTAAGCTATCAAGTCCCCCTTAAGGTAAGCCCTGTTGCTTCCTCGATGTCCAGTCCGTGTCTGCCTTTCCACACGTGTCGCAATCCGACACGGGTGGTAACTCTCTCCGAGTTTCTCGTGGACCGCGCAATCGGCGGGCCCCATCGGTGTCCACGGGACTGTGGACACACTGACCGGTCCTTCGAGAAGGCTCTGTATTATTCGAGCCTTCGAGTGACTCGGTTCTTTCCCTTTAGCTGGAGTTCTCTCCCTTCTCCACTTTCTCTTAATTTTATGTCGGTACCGCCCTTATGTGAGACTGTGACAGGAGTCCCCCTCCCCCCTGCTTTGATGGGTTATTATATGGTAATTAGTTCTGTACTAATTCTGTCACAGGATCACATAAAATCGGTGTTTGTAGTTTGGTGGATAGTAACTTGGCAACCTACACATCTGCATCAACAACTCATGTATTCTCCTATACAGCACTTCAAGATGATTGCTGAAGAGGTATCTCTCTTCTATGTTCTTAAACATGCTTATCTGACCGAAGTTCCGTGACGTTTCCAGTTGTTTCTACAACCGCGCCCTTCTCAAGTATCCATATGATACCAAGATATAAAACTCTGTGTAAGAGAGCTTTAACAAGACAAATGTCTTGGCTTATTTAAGTACACTTGCAAATCTTGTTCTGCGTGTGTATTTCGATACATTTTTACCTCCGTATGTTGTATGTTGCTGAATATGTAGTTATGCTATTGTTTTATCCCATCTGACTACATGTGTTCCTGTTGGCTTGTTAGTGTATTGACTGATATGTTGCTGTCCATAATAAAGTGACTGTATTTTAATTGTTAGTGTTCAGTTTTGAGTTTGTATCAAGTGTGTGCTAACTGTGTGGTTTACTTCCAAGCGTCACGAGTTGGGATGTCCTTTGTCATGAATTACCCAATGTGTGTAATGCATGATCGGGGCATTCCAAACAGTGGTGCTTAGATGTAGTGTATTAAATACTAAATATGTATCAACAATTAGACAGGTAATACATTTTTACATGAAAGACGCAGACAAATTAAAATAAATACGTTTTGCGTACAATTTGTCCACTCAGTATATCGCTCTCTCATTTAATTCATTCACTCTGTCATTCATACATCTTTCATACAAAATAGTATTTTGTTAAAATAGACAAATAAAGTTGAGGTAAGTCTTACTGCCCTTAGAAGAAAAAAAAAACGGATTAGGCGATATGTTCCCTTTACGGTAACAATTACTTTTTGTACTTGTAATCAAAAAATGGTTTATAATTTAAATAGGAACATTGCATAGGAAGAATATTTCACCTATGAGTGAAAATGTCTGTAATATATTATGGTAGAAAATATACAAGTTAAATGTTGACATATTTTATATATAATCAAATACAAGTGTAATACATATTAACTAATAGTAAATTAATTAACTCCAACGACGATGTGTGTGTTATCCTCCTGCTGTTCGTGTATCGTGCCATCAATGTTAACAGTTCCTATAGATGTCCCTTGCATGTGGTAATAGACGTAGTTCCATTTCGGTTGTTTGCGAAGTTTCTTTGCAATAGCGAGTATGCAGTGTTCTTAATCGTTACACGATAAATGTCAGTTCACTGGTTGAAATCAATTCACAGATATTATATATATATCGCTCGGATTGTTTTTAAAGCCTTAACAATTGGTAATATGGCTTAATACAATATAGGGTTCTCAAAGTTTCATGTTCGTGAGTGTTATAAGTAGACCATTCACTTGGTTCAAGTTTCATGTTCGTGAGTGTTATAAGTAACTAGCTGACCCGGCCCGGCTTCGCCCAGGCCCTGGAGGGGATCTATCTATTTATCAGTCTGTCTGTCTGCTTGTTTGTCTGTCTGTCTGGCTGACCCGGCCCGGCTTCACCCAGTCCCTGGTGGGGAGCATCTCATTTAATTCATATAAGTAATCATATAAGCTCTCCCGTTCCCGACTATCTGTCTGTCTGTCTATCTGTCTGTCTGACCGGGCCCGGCTTCACCCAGTCCCTGGTGGGGAGCATCTCATTTAATTCATATACGTAGTCATATAAGCTCTCCCGTTCCCGACTATCTGTTTGTCTGACTGTCTGTCTGTCCCGGCCCGGCTTCACCCAGTCCCTGGTGGGGAGCATCTAATTTAATTCATATACGTAGTGTTATAAGCTCTCCCGTTCCCGACTGTCTGTCTGTCTGACACGGCCCGGCTTCACCCAGTCCCTGGTGGGGAGCATGTCATTTAATTCATATAAGTAGTCAAATAAGCTTCCATTCCCGACTATCTGTCTATCTATCTGACCCGGCGTGGTTTCGCCCAGCTCCTGGCGCACAGTAACTTAAAAGAATGTCCTTCCACACACCATTCAATGAAAACTGTATAAAAAGATGGGTTACAATGTTATGCATTATGCATTATTTTTATGAAAACTTTGAAAATGCCTTAAAGATTATATCATTATTTATTATAACTCATATGCCTGAAAATAACTATAGACAAAGAATTTAACAATAGTGCAAGTACGTCCAACAATATGACTATAAAGTATATAGAAATGTTATTAAAAGTTATGCCTCTTGAAATTACTTTTCTAGAGTGAAGTCCCCCTGCTATATAGACATTATATAATGAAAATGGAAAAGTAAATGTAATTAAATAAGTCGAAGATTTTACATTAAGAAATTATTATAGTCGGTTGCAAATGAATGAAAGGAAGACGTGTAGAAAATTTCATCTCAATCGGATGTACCGTTATCGAACGCATCCAATACATAAATCCCCACACACAAGCAAACATACACTCTGTTTTATAGATATAGACTATTCACTTGGGCGTTGATACTTCTGAATGAAAGTTTTATAGTAGGTGTAGAGGTACACTGTTCTATGCAACAGACTAAAATATCACAGCTTATTGTATGGCGAATACTTAATGTGCATAGTGTTAGTCTGCTGGTGCATTAGTTTGCCGTGATAAAAGGTCAGCAATAATGTTATCAGTGCCCTTGATATGGCGGATTTCAAAGTCGAAATCCTGAAGAAGAAGACACCATCTTGCCAATCGATGGTTCTTTGGAACATCTTGTTTAAGTACCAGCAGTGGCGAATTATCCGTTAAAACAACAAAATGCGAACCTAAGAGGAACTTAGATAAACGACGCATACAAAAAAGTAGACTTAATGCCTCCAACTCAACTGTGGCATAATGGATTTCTGCCTTTTTCAGCTTGCGTCTGACATAGAGTATTGGATGTCTCACGCCTTGATATTCTTGCATCAGGCATTCTCCAATTGCGATAGCACTCGAATCTGTGGTCAGAATAAAGGGTATATCTATGTTTGGTAATCTTAATACGGGTGGGTTAGAAAAAATTTATTTCAATTTGCACATTACATCCTCTAAGCGGATACTCTTACAAAATTTTTCTGGATGATCTTTTGTCAACAGATTAGAAAAAACTGATGTGAGTTCCGCCCAGTTTGGTATAAACTTGGCATAATAGTTATGAGACCTAACAGGCTTCTGACCTGTTTCTTTGTAGTTGGAACTTGTAGGTTGAGAATTTTTGATACGATTCTATCATCTGTCAATAGTTTGCCTTCGGAAATCCTATGACCTAGGAAGTCTATCTGTTTATAGCCTATTTCAACCTTGGAAGGTTTGATAGTAAGTCCAAAAAGAAAGATTTGGTTAAAGACTTGTTGGAGTGTAAGTAAGTGAGAAGTCATGTCTGAAGAATGGACACATATATCATCAATATATGATTGCACGTCCTTGATGCCGTGCAATAACAGTCTAGTTAACCTGACAAATGTGGGGGGAGCGTTCTTCAAACCAAATGGAAGATATCTCCATTCGTACAGCCCAAGCGGTGTAGCGAATGCTGTTATATGCCTTGAAGAGGGAGATAGTGGTACTTGCCAGTAACCTCTAGCTAAATCAAGTGCCTTTCTTAATTAGTTTTTGACAGATATCACATGATTTACAATGGGTTTTTATGTCTTGGCAAAATTTAGGCCAATAAAATTGGCTCAGGACTCTGGCCCTGGTTTTTTCATAACCCATATGACCTCCGAAAGGTGAGTCATGGGCTATATGAAGCACTTTCTCACGATGTGACTGAGGTAGAACCACTTGCTGTATCGTGGTTTGATTTCTGGTATATAATCTCGTTAGAATATTGTTATTTAGTCTGAATGTTTAAGAAGCGTTTTTCGTTAATTTTGGTTTCAATCCTACTAGTCGAAAGTATTGCGAAAGTGTTGGATCTGCTTTTTGTTCTTCTATAAACTCGGTGGTGGTAATATTGGGTGAAATGATTTGTAGCGACTCCTGAAGTTGGTCGTTGTGGGTTTTGTGTGTCATCTGTCTTGTCACTATATTAGCGTATTGTGTATGTTGTTGCACATTTACAGGCTCAATATTTTGTGGATCGATGGTGTCCTCAGTTCGAGGTGTTGTTTTGATGGTGTCATTGAAAGATTCAACCGCCCCTGTGTTCTGCACCTCTGTGAATTCGTTTCGAATTCCGTCATCGGTTGTCTCCCTTGTGCTTTTGGCAGTTTGAGACATGCAAGCGTGGTTTTTCATTTTGGACTCGTTGTTCGGTTTTTGTATACCGTTTTTCTGTTCCCATTCTCTGATTTCTTTTTCAGAGCAGGATCTTATGTTAGGAAGATTCCCAAGGATAATTTCAGCGGCAGGATTTTCTAGTACTGCACATAGCACTTGTCCTGATATGAAAGGTGTCCGAATTTCGGCAAGTGCTAGGGGGTATCTTTCGATAGTGCCTGCGAATGTGCGACACGATACGTATTTGTGTGTGTAGTCTTTGTCATTAACTAATGTTCTTTTAATTCCACAAAGAGTCGCTCCGCTATCTCGTATTAGTGTACATTGTTTGTTATTCACAAAACATGTTGCAAAATTTAACTTGCCTGTTGGTGTTAAGGCTGCGTTGGCCATTTCGTTAGACACTGGGATTGTGTGGCCGCATAACAAAGTTGTAACAAGCTGAAATTTTCTGCAGGTGTTACATGTGTTATCAGTGATGGTGTTAATGATTTCTACTGCATTACCTAACTCACTCGCAATTTCATTCTGGATGTCGCATTCGTTCTGTTGTTCAGGTTCTTCATCTGAAGATGTGTCTATTAATGCGGCATTGGCCTGCTTCATCATCTTTCTTCCATCACAAAGTCCTGAATAATGCCCATAACTCGAACACAAAAAACATTTAACCGCTCTCTGATATGCGTTCCTTTTGTTCTTTTGTTTTTCCACTACCATTTGGAGATGATGTGGATAATTCGGTGATTTGTCACACATCGCGTACTGTTCGTGTGTCAGATGACAATACTGACACATGACTGGTTTTGTGAACTTAGAGCGTTGTTTGAATCTATTTTCATTCGGTTTTGAATATTTGGTGTTTGTAACCGCTGCTGTTTCATTTTGGCTCATATTTAACTGAAAAATATCGCGGTTCGCTGTAAAATATGCGCTCCCCTTAGTTTCTATTTCTTGGATAGTTTTACAATCCATTTGCCTTAAAAATTTAGAAAAAGGTGTTGGTATTGTGCTAATAATTTTATCAATTATAATTAGCTCTTTCAGTTTATCATGGTTGTTATTTGTTTTTGCTGAGGTTATCCATTTTGTACAAATATCTTGAACTGTAGACACGTAGTCTATGAAAGTTTGGTTAGGTAATGGGGCTAATTTTGAGAACTGTAGTTGATAGCCTGCTGTATCTAGTGAAAAATGTTGGAGTATTCTTTGTTTTAAATAATCATAATCTTTCCTCATGTCTTGTGGAACTGTCTCTATCACTTTTAAGGGCTCTAATGCTAAATTTCTCATCAGAATAAATGACCAGTCGACTTTTGCGACCTTATGGTAAGTCATCAAACACTCGAAGTTCTCTAAGTATGCGCTTATTGAATCTCCTGAACAAAACGGCTTGACAAGGCCTTTATATTTGTTGTATTTTTGTTCATCTTCTTTACTTCTAATTTTGTTTACTGAAATTTCTAAGTTGGAGTCAATTTCCATTTGTTTCAGTTTTATCTGTGTCTCTGCGTTTAATTGGGCTTGCTTGGTTGCAGCTTCGAGCTCCATTTGCATCTTCTTCTCTTGAGCCTGCAGTTGCATTTTCTTTTCTTCAGCTTCCATTTGCATCTGCATCTTTTTCTCTTCAGCCTCAATTTGCATCTTTTTCTCTTCTCTTTCTGCTTGCATCTTTTTCTCTTCAGCCTCAATTTGCATCTTTTTCTCTTCTCTTTCTGCTTGAATCTTTTTCTCTTCTGCCTCAATTTACATCTGCATCTTTTTCTCTTCTCTTTCTGCTTGCATCTTTTTATCTTCTCTTTCCGTTGCTCTTTCTTCTCGTGCAATATTTTCTGAATGCGTCTTTTGTGCCCATTCTGAAAGTTTTTCGTCAGTATATCCTAACCTAATTCCTAATTCAATGCACTGTTCTAATGTTGACATCTTGTATTTTAGTTATTGTTCACTTTATTGAAATTAAATCCCTTTGAAATTAGTCCGGGTGTACAAAAATTGGTTATCCCCCTTAATGTTTACATTCAAATTTACACGAGCAGGTTTACTTGGTTATGAGATTAGCATATATATAAAAATCAATACAAAGAAAAATGTTACATCAATGAATCATCGATGAGTATCGCTTAGGGATATAATGAGCATGAAATGATACTCATCTTATTTTTCCTGGATTCTCGATTGTAGTCTTGATTGGTTTTCCTGTTTTCTCGCCACTGCTGGAGGACAGGTTACATACACACGATATTTCGCGGAACAATCTGAT
This sequence comes from Cepaea nemoralis, assembly GCA_014155875.1. Classification (NCBI taxonomy): domain Eukaryota; kingdom Metazoa; phylum Mollusca; class Gastropoda; order Stylommatophora; family Helicidae; genus Cepaea; species Cepaea nemoralis. Next base: position 160,957 of record JACEFZ010027004.1, on the reverse strand, counting down.
GTTGGAATTTAAAAAAAAATAGTAACTGTCACTGTAATTGTCACAGTCATGTCAATGTCAAATTTCATAAACATTATCATCATTTCAAATATTTTTGTAGAGGGACTACAATAGCTCATTTACAGATGATACGATGATAGCTGCAAAGTTTTCGACTTTGTCATGTATGAAAGTTGATATATTTTACTTGGCAAAACCAAGAGCTGTCTGGAAAGTAAAGCTTGTGCTTGCCAAAACCGGCTTGCCCCCAAATAGCCTGTCACCGTCCTAGATATCTAGGGGAATGAAACTCGGGCTCATACAGGCAACAAACTCCGTTCAGATACAATCTAGCATCATTTATTTACATTATGTTACAGTAAGCTGGCGAAGCGAGTTTTCGCAAGCCAGCAATCCGCAAGTTGCGTATCACAGGAGTTTACAATAAACATGATTATCACAACAACTCTATCAGCTATCTAACATATGCATAAGACCCCTAAATACACTTGGGTTCTAAGCTATCAAGTCCCCCTTAAGGTAAGCCCTGTTGCTTCCTCGATGTCCAGTCCGTGTCTGCCTTTCCACACGTGTCGCAATCCGACACGGGTGGTAACTCTCTCCGAGTTTCTCGTGGACCCCGCAATCGGCGGGCCCCATCGGTGTCCACGGGGCTGTGGACACACTGACCGGTCCTTCGAGAAGGCTCTGTATTATTCGAGCCTTCGAGTGACTCGGTTCTTTCCCTTTAGCTGGAGTTCTCTCCCTTCTCCACTTTCTCTTAATTTTATGTCGGTACCGCCCTTATGTGAGACTGTGACACCTGCTTTCGAAACACAGCTGCGACTGATGTAGCAGCAGACCCATGTCGCGCTGGGTTTTAACGTGATGGTATGAGAGCCGGTCGTTCAGAAATAATTGGCAAACTACTGAACCTAAAACTTGCCAATATATCAACAACAGCAGTGCTAGTGTTGACAGCGATGTCATGTAAATAGGATATTGGGGGGGGGGGGGGCGCGGGGGGGGGGGGGGGGCAGCCTGTCTGTCATCTACTGCCCATAGTACCTTGCAGTGTAGGACAGGGGAAGGGGGGGGGGGTCTTCAGCCTGAGGAGTTAAGGCCGCCTGGCTAATGCATTCGCCACGAACTGTGCAGGTTAGGGTTTTCCTTTTTGCCCCCGACAAAAAAAAAATACACACCTTTCCGAGGATTCGAATCCGGGTCTCCAGAAGGATAACCCGGCGTTCTAGCCACTCGGTCAGCCAGTCAGTTGAACTAGAATGTTGAATTCTCGCCTTTGACTTGGGGACTAAATTGTAAGTACATCAGAAGTCGGAGTGAGTTCGCCTGATGGCGAGGGACACTAGTAATAATGAAAACTAATCCACACGCAAAAATCAGTCCAGTGCACTAAAAGTGGTAGCATGTATATGGCCTGCGCTAGAATTCAAAGCGAGTGAACAAAAAAAACAAATCCCATAGCATTACACTACTATGTGTATGTGACGCGTTAGGACCACCAGGTGTGTTAGGTCAGGGTGCATAAGGGGTGGGGGCAGGATTTACCTCTTGTAGCGAACAGCGAGAACAGGCAGCGAAGCCTCATTATGCCATTGTAAGCGTAACGTTCTAACCATTACATCAATGTGCCCGCTGCCAAAACTGAAAACACAAAATACATTAATCCGTTAATAAAGTCGTACACAGTTCACAAAACGGAAATGCTATTCCAATCCACTGATAGTCGTCTAACGCGCGTCAGTCGCTCCAAGCTAGGATACAGATTCAGATAAGTACCCTTAATATTGTCATGTAGTGTGTTTCATGTAGTTTTGTGTCGGTTAGTGTTTGTTTGTTATGTGCTGACGAAGGCTTCGGCCACAACGTTCAATTTGTTTCTTGTAATCGTGTTTCAGTAAAGCTCACAATCTACTTCTCGTTTTTTGGTGATTCATTCACAAAATGGAAAGCATTAGTCACCACGTCTTCACTAAAATTACAAGTGTATTGTATCTTTACTGTCTGAAGTCTTCAATCGCAATGTGCTATATTGCACACAACGTGTGATTCTCACAATTCGTGATTCCTGGCCAAGTTTACATTCAGTAGTTTGCCATTGTTTTCTGAGCGCCCGACACCCATAACATTTCATAAAAACCAACGCTAGGCGGTCTGCTGCCAAATCGCCCACAGCTGTGTTTCGAACAAGGTATGCGGAATTATGAACTGCGTCCGTAACACCTTCGCCACGGATACGGCATATATGCCTTGTACTGTGATAAATAATGATGCGCTGTCTTAGTTTCTAACATTCATCACAGTTCTATAGAAAAACGTACAATTCCAAGCTGCCATACACTCTATATTTCAGTAAAATAGTTTGTACCTAGAACAGCCGATTATTACTGTCAGTACTATATGTACATGACACTTACAAATACACACTCACAAGAACGAAGTGCATCCGGCATTCAAAGGTTATGCGGAGACAATACCCACATCCTGGTGTCACTTGTGACCTGGTTTGAAAGAACTGGTCTGTTAAATTTCGTTCGTCCCACTGTGCGGATTAGATGTGCTATGTTCATGTATTTTGTGTGCGGTTTGTTTTGCTTTCGCTGGCTTTTAACTCAAACGTAGTCCTTGCGTTTTGATTAATGGTTCTTGCGTGTTGATTAATGGTTCTTGCGTGTTGATTAATGGTTCTTGCGTGTTGATTAATGGTTCTTGCGTGTTGATTAATGGTTCTTGCGTGTTGATTAATGGTTCTTGCGTGTTGATTAATGGTTCTTGCGTGTTGATTAACTTTCCCAATTACCAGTGTCCCTCGCCTTTAGACAATCCACTCCGACTTCAGAGGTACTTGTAATTTACCTCCCAAAGTCAAGGAAGAGAAGTCAACATGTTAGTTAAACTGACCGGTGTAGGGGTTGAACTCGCTACCACGGCATTAACGCACCGGATGTTTAAGATCGAGCTATCTTATCCATTCGGCCATGCTGACCTCCATGTATGTGTTTAATTACACTGCTGTTCGCTATTCCAAGTTGTAGACGAGCACACAGCAAACCCAAACAGCGTGCCAAATAACGGAATGCTAGACATGGTTGGAAGAAGTCAGTCTGTCATTCTGGAGAACTATCAGTATTTTGGTAACGCCGTGGCTTAGGTTGAGTGATCGCGTTTCATAATTTTCCGACACACTGAGTCGATGGTTCAAAATAAACTGCAGACGATTTGAAAGCAGACTGCCTTGCATTGATTTCGATGGTGTAAGTGTCGTTCGTTCGGAAAGAAATGGCAAACTACTGAACTTAAAATTGCTTAGTAAATCACAAACAGCCCAAAATGTTGGTGTTGATTGCTATGTCATGAAAGGGACATAAATTTAATTGTAAACTAGTGTTACATTCCATGTAACAGACACAACAGAAAGTACAAGAACAACGATATACTAAAAAAATGTTTTGCATATCCTTTACAGGACATCGCTGTCAACATCAGCATCTTTCAGCTGATTGTTGATTTCTTGGCAAGATTACGCTCTGTAGTTCGCCATTGCTTTCTGAGCGGCCGGCTCACATACCCCGTAAGTTACCGACGAGGAGAGAACCGCTTCCAATTCTGGCGCAACGTCACGTTACCTACAAGAGTATACGAGATTACGGAGAAAGTGGTGTCACCTCTAGACCACAGAGACCGGCAACGATATACTACCGACAGAAAAAGAGGACGAAGAACATGGCGAGCAGCTTAAGACTTCCTGTCCGGTGACGGCGACTTTCTTAACCACACAACTCCCCCCCCCTCCCCCTCCCCGCCCTCCTCCGAAATGAATCCACCCTGTCTTACTTATATAGGGGTTACAGACGCAGTTTGTAATCCCGCACACCCACGTTTGAAACAATACAGTTGATTTGGCAGCATACCGTCTTGCGTTGGTATTTTACGAAGTGGTAGGCCTATGGGAGTCGGTCGTTCAGAAAGCAATGGCAAACTACTGAACGTAAACTTACCAAGAGATAATAACAGCAAATAAATGCTGGTATTGACTACAAAGTCCTGTAAAAGGATATGCAACTAACCTTTTTAACTGTCTCATTGAGTTTTCATATTAACAATCACTGTTCTTATTATTACTGTAACTTTCTCACTGTGAAACTGTTGTACACGTGCAAATCGTTAGTCTAATAGGCCTAGCTAGTGGGCCACAACGACAGGTGAACGTTTGAGTTATTCGTCAGTTAAATATTAGGGACAGAAGAACACTGAAAGTCTCGGCCATGAGGAAAAAAAATCCCAATGCTGAGAAACATCTGAACTGAATTGTTTCGAATATAGGAGTCTTCGAAAAAAAATGTAGCTTTTTTTTGGTTGCAAGGCGATGGGTTTGGAAGTTGCATATCCTTTACAGGACGTCGCATTCAACACCAGAATTTATTGGCTGTTTGTGATTTCTTGGCCAGTTTACGTTCAGTAGTTTGCCATTGCTATCTGAGCTCCACGCTAACGGGTTTCTGAATACGGATCCACACAAGTGTTGTGTGAGAACAGGATCCTGTAACTGATTACATGATTTTGGAACGAAGAGAATGGGAAAATCGCACTGGAGTGTCGTCTGCCCCGCGCGCAAAGTTGTAGAGTACCCATTGTTGTGACTTTCAGGTGGACAAATGTTACTGTGGCATGTCCAAAGTTCCAAGACTGCGTGAGTAACCCAACTGGCTTGAGTGCTGAAGCATTGTAGGAGCCGACACACTTTACCTTTCCGACACCTATCAATCATCAACGTCTTCTGTCTCAGGCAGCTATTAAATTAACCACATTTATTCTTGTTAATATTGACACAATTTAAAAAAAATTTTCATTGACCTATACCAATTTAAAACACCCCAAAATCAGGAATCTGCTAACGACCTTTGAAATGTAAGGATCATGACAATTTGAAGGCCTCAGTAAACAGAGAAAGAGATGGACAGCACTTTACTCTCTTAGCGAACAGCGAGCGGAGGAGCCGAACTCTCGTCCGACCGCACTCTTGACATTATCAACGCAACCTCCTAACGATTACACCAACATGCCCTCGCAGTCTTCTATACAAATGCTTATGACTCAGACAGTTATTAAATTAAAGTACCAATTTCCAGGCACCAAAGAGTTAATTCTAAACCCTCCTGTAACGAAAACTATAAACGATTACCATTTTATTTTGTGTTGCGTAAATACGAATGTAATTAGCTATGCTACTGTACACAGTACAAAGTACCTACCTACCGTACTGGCAATTCCCAAGTCACATGACAAGGCTATGTGAAGCTATCCTAGGCAAGCACTGTGAAGCTGTCTTAGGCACGCAATGTGAGCTCTGCAGGGCCTGGAAAACTTCAGCATGTGAACATTAATTCAGCAAACATATCCGCCTGCGCTGCACCCGCCACACCTCATGCACAACTAATTCAAAGCCGACTTGCCAACTTGCGTTGGGCTTGCACTTCTTTTCTCTCATAATGCTAGACAACACAAGCAAACATATCCCGCAGGCATGTGCTAGTTACAGTGCCACATATATTTATGTTTATTCTCTCCGGGCTGGCTTTGTGTTTAACTCCTGTTGGACTTACATGGCGGGGAACCACGCTAATATAGCAATGCATCAAATACAAACAAGCTATCTAATACACGGATAATTAACACTGATAGCCGGATAAAGAACACATTCTATCTAACACTCGGAGTATGAATACATTCCCCCTCAATAACCGCTTAACACATTCTATTTAATATACACAATAAGAACACATTATTGCTTTGTTTTGTTTTTATCCATCGCTCGGTTTTAACTCTAGGGACAAAGAAGAAGCACTATGCGTGTCTGTAGAAGTCACAGGTAAGTAAATGCTGTGTATATGCTGAGAAAATTAATTGAACGTTCTATAGTAGTAAACACAAATCTATGGCATTGCTTTATTGACTACGCAAAGGCTTTCGATAGAGAAAGACATGTCAACATGATAAAGATGCTTGTAGATTTACAAATTGATGGGAAAGACCTTGGATTTGCGCGCGCGAACGCACACAAACACACACACACACACACACACACACATACACACACACCATGTGTGTGATATGCATAATACTTGGAGGCATATGAGAATACAACTTCTGTGAATTGTAACAATTAAAAAAATATAGACACCCCAGAATTTTAACCCCTAGTCCAACTGCTGTAGTTATCTAATTGTTCATTTTCCTACCAATTATTCCTTTGCACCTACCACAGTGTAACTGTTGCCCCATTACTGGGGATTTGAAATAACTTATACCCTCCATTCTTTAAACAAAACAGGTTGCACGCGGTTCGGAGGCATTTTCTGCAGTTGGGGTGTGACTTTTTAGTCCTTCGCATATTCTAGGTAACAAAATAATGATCAGAGACTGACAATTTCCCAACCTAACCTCACTGCCTTAATTTCTCAGGTAATTCGCATATTGTGTGAGGCTGGGTCGACCCACAACCATACAAGCTGCAACAAGAAGAATCCATCTGACCACATCGTTCATCCAGAGCCGATGGCCTATATAGATATGGCGCCAGCATCATGCCCGAAACACGCCTCAAAAGGTGCAAATAAGGGTCTTTTAATTGTACTTTAGGCTGTTATTCATCTGACATAGTCTCACTCTTGAAAGAGATCCAAATTCTGTATTCAGTCTAGATTGACAATCCCTGTTGTTAAACTCGCCAAAGGCTCTCGCATTCTCCGACCCCTCTATCTGTCGACTCTGTCCTACCATGCTGTTAACCAATCCTGATCCTGCCCCGTGCTGATATCTTCCCTCTTACACCCACATATGTTTTAAACATTTAATTTCAGTGTAGAACTATTCCGCAGTTCAAATAACTGGTCAAAGTTTAATGGCGAGATAACCGGCTTCATTGCCCCAGGGGCAGGTTAATGGCGAGTGAACCGGCTTCACTGCCCCAAGTTACATGTTAATGGCGAGAGAACCGGCTTCACTGTCACAAGTTACAGGTTAATGGCGAGACAAACGGGTTCACTGTCCCAGGTTACAGGTTAATGGCGAGAGAACCGACTTCACTGTCCCAGGTTACGGGGTAATGTCGTGGAGAACCGGTTTCACTGTCACAAGTTACAGGTTAATGTCAAGAGAACCGGTTTCACTGTCCCAGGTTACAGGTTAATGGCAAGAGAACCGGCTTCACTGTCCCAAATTACAGGTTAATGGCGAGAGAACCGGCTTCACTGTCACAAGTTACAGGTTAATGGCAAGAGAACCGGTTTCACTGTCCCAGGTTACAGGTTAATGGCAAGTGAACCGGCTTCACTGTCCCAAATTACAGGTTAATGGCGAGAGAACCGGCTTCACTGTCACAAGTCACAGGTTAATGGCGAGAGAACTGGCTTCACTGTCCCAGTTCCCGTACGACAACACTGGTCAAGACGCCATAAGCAAGATGAGAAGAAGAAAACTAACTTCCCCCCGCAGGAGACAAGGAAGATGGTTGCAGCCACCATGGTGGAATGGAGAGGTCGAGAAAGCATGGCTGGGAAAGAGGCAGGCTGTCAACGACTGGGAAAAGGCCAGAAAGGCTAACATGCCACAGGTTGAATTGGCGAACCTGAAGACTGAGGTCGATAGGACGACGACTTTTTTCAAATCCTGCGCCAAACAGGCCAAGGCCGAGAAATGGGACGAGTTCTGCAGGAAGGTGTGCTCCGAGCGATCTCTTACGACATTCTGGCGCCTCCACAAGAGCATGAACGGTGCTGCACAACGTAGGGGTATTCCAGACTTTCAAGGCACAGACCTCGCATGGAAAAAGTCGGATGCGGATAAAGGTAAGGCCCTTCTTGCACGCTACATAGAACAGACTGACCAGAAAGACGAGCCCGCCAGACAGAGGACCACGACGACACTCTCTCAGTTGTGCGAGGGGGTCGGGACAGACGAAGAATGGACAACCACAGCTGAGATATTGATTGCGATGCTCAAGAAATCACCTAACACCGCCCCAGGCCCAGACGGCATCCGATATGGTGACCTACTGGTGATATCAGATGATGACATGGAAGAACTGGCCAGACAATTCAACACCAGTATCCAGAGGGGTCAGGTCAAAGAAGAATGGCTACACAGCTACTTGCTGCCGCTGCCAAAACCGAACAAAGACCATTCCAAGATAAGCGGCTACAGAATCATTACGATTCAGAATACTGTTGGCAAGCTACTGGAGAAAATTGTAGCACACAGACTTGCTTGGGTCTTGGAACAGCTCGGCTGCTTCCCGCCCACACTTGGAGGATACAGACGCAACAAAGAGTCATGGCTGAATGCGGCTATCTTTGCTCAAGATGTCTACGAAGGATTTCAGGTCAGAGAAGAGACATGTGCGGCCGCCATAGACTTAGAGGACGCATATAACAGAGTATCTTTCGAGCACTTGACGCAAACCCTCCTCAGACTGAAAGTGCACCCTCACCTTGTACGATGGATAGCTGCAGTTCTGTTCCAAAGGAAGGTGGTGCTAAGATGCGGGAGTTGGTCTTCTGAGCCGATAACGATATGTCCAGGATTGCCGCAGGGTTCACCACTGTCACCAGTACTATTCAACGTGTATACGGTGCCGATCACTGAACAACAGTTGGACGGGAGGGGTAGGACTCTGTCATTCGTTGACGACATCCTCGTGTATCGACAGGGTCGAGATAGACAGGCGGTTGCCAATGATATGCAGGGCGAACTAGATCGAATTTCCTCATGGTGTGCTGATGCCGTTGCCCTTGTCAACCCTGCAAAGGCAACGGTTACATGGTTCTCACTAAACAACCATATTGTGAAAACAGACCTGCCGGCAGTAAGAATGGATGGGAGCAGTTTGAGTAGAACCCAGTCAATGACATATCTTGGCGTGAGGCTTGATCGTAGCCTGTCCTTCAGAGATCATGTCGATTATGTCATAACGAAGGCTCGAAAAGGTTTGTCAGCAATGAGAGTCATGGCGACTGCCAATATCGAGCAAAGACTGCTAATACTTCTGTTCCAAGGACTTGTACTTTCACGCATCGAGTATGCCCTGGCCATCCTCACTGTCAGCCCTACACAGATTGGAAGACTCGAAAAGGTACAAAACGAAGCCATGCGCATCATTTTGGGCTGCACGAGAGACACCAGCTGTGTAGCAATGAGATACCTCCTTGACTTCCCGACAATGGAACACAGGATCAAGATCTGGAGAGCTCGTGCATACTTAAAAATAAGTGCAGATGAGCAGCACCCTCTGCATGACGCTATATTCAGAGAAAAGGGTGACAGGCTAAAGAGGGGCAAATCATGGATGGGTCGGGCGGAAGATGTCGTCAGACAGGTCTGCAGTCTTACCAGTATCAACCCCGGCAAGGAATGGGTGCCGGTGCCTCCAGCCTTTAAGTGCACTTTCTCCTGCATTATCACACTCGACAGACGGTGCAGAGAGCAGAACCCTGCCGCTGTCAATGCAGAGGTTAACGCGCTCATCTATGAACACTCAGATAGCCCCGAAGTGCTCATCTATACAGATGGATCTGTTGTAAAGCAGCAGAGAAGTGCGTGGGCATTTACAGCCCGTTCAGCGGGCCGAACCGTTCAAGAATCCAATGATGCCCACTCTATGACCACGAGCAGCATGACGATGGAGGTGATGGCAGTTACACAGGCTTTCATATGGCTGGAATCACAGCATTATACCAACGTGTGTGTACTAAGTGATTCAATGAGCATGATTCAGAAGGTCGAAGCTGGATCTGTACGTAGACAGTGGACTGAATCGCTGCGGAAGTCTGTTGTCCGTAAAGTCACCTTCATCTTCGTCCCGGGACATGCGGGAGTCGAGGGAAATGAACGAGCTGACAAACTGGCTGGCTCTGCACCCCCCATGAGATGGCCAACCCATGGATCGTGCCGATGTTATTAACGTCCTTAAAGATTTGGCGAGAACAGAGGATTTTGACGTCAGTGATTCCACATCGCTGTCCAGGATGAAAGACCTGGGAGTAAGAATCGGCACAGCCAGACGCGAGAGGTACATTGGGAAAACAAAGTGCCTCGTCAACCAACACAGAACTGGCACTATTAGCCACCGGACGCTGATGCATATGCTGGGGGGAGGATCTGAGCACCTATGGACATGTCCGGAGTGCAACGAAGATACTCCAACTGATAACTGATAACTGATAACAGGTTAATGGCAAGAGAACCGGCTTCATTGTCCCAAATTACAGGTTAATGGCAAGAGAACCGGCTTCATTGTCCCAAATTACATGTTAATGGCGAGAGAACCGGCTTCACTGTCACAAGTTACAGGTTAATGGCAAGAGAACCGGCTTCACTGTCACAAGTTACAGGTTAATGGCGAGAGAACCGGCTTCACTGCCCCAGGTTACAGGTTAATGGCGAGAGAACCGGCTTCATTGTCCCAGGTTACAGGTTAATGGCAAGAGAACCGGCTTCATTGTCCCAAATTACAGGTTAATGGCGAGAGAACCTGCTTCACTGTCCCAAATTACAGGTTAATGGCGAGAGAACCGGCTTCACTGTCACAAGTTACAGGTTAATGGCAAGAGAACCGACTTCACTATCCCAGGTTACAGGTTAATGGCGAGAGAACCGGTTTCACTGTCCCAGGTTACAGGTTAATGGCGAGAGAACCGACTTCACTATCCCAGGTTACAGGTTAATGCGAGAGAACCGGTTTCACTGTCCCAGGTTACAGGTTAATGGCGAGAGAACCGACTTCACTGTCCCAAGTTACAGGTTAATGGCGAGAGAACCAGATTCCCTGCCCCAGGTTACAGGTTAATGGCGAGAGAACCGGTTTCACTGTCCCAAGTTACAGGTTAATGGCGAGAGAACCGGCTTCACTGCCCCAGGTTACAGGTTAATGGCGAGAGAACCGGCTTCATTATCCCAAGTTACAGATTAATGGCAAGAGAACCGGCTTCACTGCCCCAGGCTATATGATATGTCATATGACGCGGTGGTTCCATGAAGAACAACTGACGAAAGAATCGCTCAAATGACCTACCCTGTAGCTACAGCGATGACCCGCAGGAGTCTCCGGATAAATTGTACTAGTGGCCAGAACGAACCAAACCCAAAGCGAATTAACGGCCTTCAGAGTGTGAGAAGACAACTTCGCCACTGAGCTATATGTGGGACGAGTGAGAACAGACTTGAATATATTACAGCATGTACAACAGCAGCTAAACCACACATGAACAAAGCGATTAATGTCCAAAATAACTACAACTGGAAACATTAAAACAACGCCTATCAAGAAACCTGGAAAACCACATGTATAAAACATATACAAGACATATGAGACAGCAGAACCCAACAAAAAGCAGAAACACGTGAAAGGCTTTTCTGATCACCCCATGGATCAATTGTTTAATGGTGTTGATCGCTGAGGAATAAAGGGAAACAACTGTATGAAAAAGACAAGAAAGAAAGATTAGGACAGATTCCATACTCAGCATATCAACAGCCCAGCCTATTGATGGAGGAACAATATTCCCAGCCTGGAGAGAACAACGCCTGCCTGAGATGATAGGAAGCATTTATTTAATGATAAAAGGATCACTCAGAATGTATCAGAAAAAAGTCAAACAACGATAAGCTGCACAGAAGAATATTGTCCACGCAGTATTTGGACCAATGCATATATACGAGGATCAACACAAAAACTCAACAGAAAATGGAGGTACATCAAAAATGGAGCAAAGATGACACAGTCAGTGGCAACTGGAAAGTTCTGAAGTAACTTAAAAGCAGAGACACAGGGCTTGGAAACTGAGGCAAAATGTTGTTGACAGAGAATAACATAAATTCTTCTTCTTCAGCGTTCCGAGCCATTGAGGTTCTTTGCTGCAGATACAATCCGTCTCCATTCGTCTCTCTGGTGGACCTTCTCTTGCCAGTCGTTGATTCCAAGTGCTTGTAGGTCTGTACATGTATTATCTCTCCACCGCCTTCTTGGTCTACCTCGGGGTCATTTATTTCCTGAGTGTAAGCGAGTTTTGTTTCCCTATTATCTTCCATTCTTTCTATATGCCCCAGCCATTGCAGTCTATTAGCCTTCATGATACCAGTGATTAGCGGGGACTTAAACAGATCATAAATGTCTTTATTACTTCTTCTTTTCCACTCTCCAGGTTTCAGAGCCATACAGCAGAACTAGTAGACATGTGAGTAGCACTGCATGAACTATGTCAGAAATCCAAAAAAGGTTATATGATCCTCGTACTGCGACATACCTGATAATGAAGAAGGTAAAAGATTAGCAAAGTACGATGGGAGACTCACTCAGATTCATATAGACATAAGCTATGATTAGGCTAAGAGAAGACTAAATCATCCTTATATGGACATATGCATGGATGAGGCCAAGAGATTCATCAGAAGCAATTATAGAGCCAAAGCATCCAGACCACCGGAAAGATGTTGCATAATACCAGCTCCAACGAAGAGAAGAAATAACAATAATGAGACTCTGCACAGGACACAACAAACTGAAATATCACATGCTGAACTGACTCAGTGCCAAACAAAAAAGTGGGTTGGACCAAACACGGCACACAATGAAATGAACAAGTATTATAACGTTATTTCCATTCACCGAGCACTGACATTGCGGACGTTGTCACGAAATAAAACAAATAACACGATGATCCTATTAAGGTGATATTTTGTCCTTTTGTCCAAATGGGAGGTCACGTTTGGCTGATATATTATCCTTCCGCACTGAATCAGTTAATAAACTAATGACTGGAGATACCGAGGGCTGTAATTGTGAAACCGGTACTACGACGGTTAAACATTTGATGCAGGAATATCCAACATATGCAGGACAGTCTGTTGGTCTACGCCCGGTCTCCTTGATGGAGATGTCAACAAGCCTAAGCTGACTACTGCTGCTTTCTTTGGACTTATTCATACTGACGTCTGGAGGTGAATTCATTAAAAAGAAGAATACACATTTTTTGTAATCATCGTGGTTGTTATAGTGTTAGTGCACTGTGCTGAGAAGCTCCTCGCGTGATCACGTGGAGGAGAGTGAAGCACTTATGGAGATATCCGTGTGTAAAGAACGTAATCCTTGGAAACCCCCCCCCCCCCCACCCCCCTCCCCCCCCCCCAAAAAAAAAAAAATATGGCCAAAAATAATATAACGATTTATTTTGTATTAAGAATGTTTGCTCGTACTTTTATTATTGTTATTGTGTTTCTATTGTTATTGATGATAACAAAATCTGCGTGTGATGAAATATTCACTGAGCTAACTCGTTGTGCCTTTAATGAGTCGACAATAATGTGTTCCATTTAAAGACTTTCAACACATAAGCCACAGGCATTAGGTTGCGCGACTTATGGCCTGGCATATTTAGCTGCATCTTGTCAGGTGCACACTTCAGAGAGTGTTTTTTCCCCCATCTCCTATTTACAGGACATCGAAGTAAACACCAGCATTTTACTGCTGTTGATATTTGTTTGGCAATATTACGCTCAGTAGTTTGCCATTGCTTTCTGAGCGAACAGCTCACATACCGCCGTAAGTAACAAACGCGACGCGATCCGCTACCGAGTCTCGCGCAGCTGCGTTACCCTACGTGCATATACGGGATTGCAGAGAAAGTCGTTAAACCTTTAGCCAGGAAGACCATCACTTTAGAGTTATATATATACTAGCTGACCCGGCCCGGCTTCGCCCAGTTCCTGGCGGGGAGCATCTCATTTAATTCATATTCGGCCCCTGCTCCCGTTCCCGTTCCCAAAAAAGACGACCCGGCCCTGCTTCGCCCATCTCCTGGCGGGGAGCGTCTCATTTAATTCATATTCGGCCCCTGCTCCCGTTCCCGTTCCCAAAAATGAAGCCCGGCCCGGCTTCACCCAGCCCCTGGCAGGGAGCGTCTTATTTAATTCATATCATCGGCCCCTGCTCCCGTTCCCGTTCCCCCCCCCCCCAAAAAAAAAAGACGACCCGGCCCGGCTTCGCCCAGATAAGTTCCCGTTCCCGGAAATATGGCGAACAGATTGGAAGATAACAATCTTCATCCCATTAACTAACAAGGGCAATCTGAAACTACTGAACGTAAACTTACCAAGATATCACGGAAACCCAATAAATTCTGGGATGACTGTATAGATGTCGAAGAGAAATAACAAGATGAGTTAGAAAATTTTCACGTATTTAAAATAGATGCATTATTTTTATGAGAACTTTAAAAGTGCTTTAAAGATTTTATCATTATATATTATAACGCATATGCCTGTAAATAACTGTAGACAAACAGTTTATAAAGCTTTGATAACAATGCAACAATTATATATAAAATATATAGCAATGCTGTTAAAAGTTATGTCCCTTGATATAACTTTTCTTAAGTTAAGTCCCATTGCTATATATAAATTATAATGTAAAGTAAAATATTAAATTTTATTAAGTAAATAACTGTTAGTACACTAACAAACTATGACAGTTGGCTGCACGGGAATGAGAAGAAAACATGTAGAATATTTCATCCCAATCGGATGGACCGTTCGCGAAAGCATAAATAACATACAGACAGACATACATTGCATTATATATATATATATATATATATATATATATATATATATATATATATATATATATATATATATATATATATATATATATATATACTTTCTCCGTAATCTCGTATCCTCTCGTGAAGTGACGTGACGTGCGTGAGAAACGGAGGCGGTTCTCCCCGCGTCGATAACTTACGGGGTATGTGAACCAGTCGCTCAGAAAGCAATGGCAAACTACTGAGCGTAATCTTGCCTAGTGCCCAACGGCAGCTGAAAGATTCTGATGTTGACTGCAACGTCCTGTAAGGGATATGCAATATATATATATATATATATATATATATATATATATATATATATATATATATATATATATATATATATAAAACAAAGTGTATGTATGTAAATATATATGTAAATATATATGTATGTCCTTTATTTGTTCGCGAACGGCCCATCCGATTGAGATGAAATTTTCTACACGCCTTCCTTTCATTCCAGAGCTGTCAACTGTCATAGTTTTTTTTTCTTCTTCCTCCTCCTCCCTCCTCCCCCTCCCAAAATACGTACGTAAATATATGATGATGATGATGAAAGAATCCCCGAACCAAAACGCCAGGGAAAGGGAAGAAAATGACGTGACTACACAGAATCGTCACACGGCAATCATCATCATCAAGTGCCGTGCCGGCTGGCGTAGGCGTTCATGGCTCTCCGTAGATCTCAGTCTTTGGTTTTTTGGATCAACTCTGCTGCTGATATTCCTCCATGCCACGGCAATATCAATAACAATTCATCTTTTTATGTGTAAGGAAGTTATCTACAGTCGTGTAGAAGGGAAGAACTAGACGAGTATGAATTCGGAATGGCGAACTCTCTACTCCTCTCTTCTCCTCCCTCTACCTCCTCCCTCCACCCTTCTCCTCTTCCTCCTCCCTCTCATCCCTCTCCCTCCTCCCTCTCCTTCTCCCTCTTCCTTCTCCCTCTTCCTCTCCCTCCTCCTCCATCCTCCTCCCTCCTACTCCCTCCGCCTCCTCCCTCCTCCCTCATCTTCCCTCCTCCTCCCTCTCCCTCCTCATCCCTCCTCCTCCTGCCTCCCTCTCCTCCTGCCTCCTTCTCCCTCATCATCCTCCCTCCTCTTCTCCCTTCTTCTCCCTCTTCCCTCTTCCTCCTCCTACCTCCTCCCTCCTCTACCTCCTCCTCCCTCCACCCTCCTCCTCCCTTCTCCTCCTCTTCCTCCTCCCTTTCCTTCCTCCTCCTCCTCCCTCTACCTCCTCCTCCCCCTACCTCTTTCCTCCTCCCTCCTCCTCCTCTTCCACCTCCCTTTCCTTCCTCCCCTCCTCATTCTCCCTCCTTCCTCTCCCTCCTTCCTCCTCCTCCTTCCTTCTTCTCCCTCTGCCTCCTCCCTCCTCCTCTCCCCTCCTCCTCCCTCCTCCTCCTTCTCCTCCTCCCTCCTTCTCCCTTCTTCTCCTCCTCTCCCCTCCTCCTACCCTCTTCCTCTTCCCCTCCTCCCTCTCCCTCCTCCATCCTCCTCCTCCCTCTTCCTCCTCCTCCCTCTTCCTCCTCCTTCCTCTTCCTCCTCCTTCCTCCTCCTCCCTCTTCCTCCCTCTCCCTCCTCCATCCTCCTCCCTCTTCCTCCTCCTTCTTCCTCCTCCTTCCTTCTCCTCCCTCCTCCTCCCTCTTCCTCCTCCTCCTACCTCCTCCCTCCTCCCTTTTCCTCCCTCCTCCTCCTCCCTCTACCTCCTCCCTCCTCCTCTCCACTCTTCCTCCTACCCTCTTCCTCTTCCCCTACCCCTCCTCCCTCTCCCTCCTCCTCCCTTCACATTCCTCCTCCTCCCTCTTCCTCCTCCTCCCTCCTCCTCCTCATCCCTCCTTTTCCCTCCTTCTCCTTCTTCCTCCCTCCTCCTCCCTCCTCCCCCTCCTCCTTCCTCCTCCTCCCTCTCCTCCTCCTCCCTCCTCCACCTCCCTCTACCTCCTCCCTCCTCCTCCCTTCACATTCCTCCTCCTCCCTCTTCCTCCTCCTCCTCACCCCTCCTCCTCCCTTCTCCTCCTCCCTCTACCTCCTTCTCCCTTCACATTCCTCCTCCTCCCTCTTCCTCCTCCTCCCTCCTCCTCCTCATCCCTCCTTCTCCCTCCTCCTCCTTCTTCCTCCCTCCTCCTCCTCCTCCTCCCTCCTCCTTCCTCCTCCTCCTCCCTCTCCTCCTCCTCACTCCTCCTCTACCTCCTCCCTCCTCCTCCCTTCACATTCCTCCTCCTCCTCCTCCTCCTCATCCCTCCTCCTCCCTCCTCCTCCTCCTCCCTCCTCCTCCTCCCTCCTCCTCACCACTCCTCCTCCCTCCTCCTCCTTCTTCCTCCCTCCTCCTCACTCCTCCCCCTCCTCCTTCCTCCTCCTCCCTCTCCGCCTCCTCCCTCATCCTCCTCCCTCCTCCTCCCTCTACCTCCTCCTCCTCCCTCCTCCTCCTCCCTCTACCTCCTCCCCCCTTCTCCCTTCACATTCCTCCTCCTTCCTCTTCCTCCTCCTCCTCCTCTCTCCGCCTCCCTCCTCCTCCTCCTCCCTCTACCTCCTCCCTCCTCCTCCCTTCACATTCCTCCTCCCTCCTCCTCCTCCTCCTTCTCCCTCCTCCTTCTCCCTCTTCCTCCTCCCTCTTCCTTCTCCCTCCGCCTCCTCCCTCCTCCTACTCTCTCCTCCTCCTCCCTCCTCCTCCCTCCTCCTCCCTCTCCCTCCTCCTCCCTCTCCTCCTCCTGCTCCCTTCTCCTCCTGCGTTCTCCTCCTCCCTCCTTCTCCCTCCTCCTCCCTCTTGCTCCTCCCTCCTCCTCGCCTCCTCCTCCACCCTACTCCTCCCTCCTCCTCCTAATCCCTCCTCCTCCCTCCTATTCCTCCCTACTCCTCCTGTCTCCTCCCTCCTCCTCCCTCCTCTTCCCTCCTCCACCTCCCTCTTCCTCCTCCCTCCTACATTTACCCAAGACAGACAGACAGTCAGACAGATAGTCGGGAACGGGATCTTATATGACTACTTATATAATTTAAATGAGATTCTCTCCACCATGGGCTGGGCCGGGTCAGACAGACAGACAGACAGATAGATAGACAGACAGACAGACAGACAGACAGACAGACAGACAGACAGACAGACAGACAGACAGACAGACAGACAGACAGTCGGGAACGGGAACTTATATGACTACTTATATGAATTAAATGAGATGCTCCCCACCAGGAGTTGGGCGATCCCGGGCCGGGTCAGACAGACAGACAGATAGATAGTCGGAACGGGAACTTATATGACTACTTATATGAATTAAATGAGATGCTCCCCATCAGAGTCTGGGCGAAGACGGGCCGGGTCAGACAGACAGACAGACAGACAGATAGACAGACAGACAGACAGACAGACAGACAGACAGACAGACAGACAGACAGACAGACAGACAGACAGACAGACAGATAGTCGGTAACGGGAACGAGAACTTATATGACTACTTATATGAATTAAATGAGATGCTCCCCACCAGAGTCTGGGCGAAGCCGGGCCGGGTCAGCTAGTATTTATATATATATATATATATATATATATATATATATATATATATATATATATATATATATATATATATATATATAATATATATATATATATATATATATATATATATATATATATATATATATATATAATGCGAAGTGAACAGTTAAATTATTCTGTAGCTGAAATACTTAAAACACATATTCACTGATATTATTCGAGTGTGGACATTTCATATCCCCACGGTAAGCGAAATTTAATATAAAATCGTTCCATCTGCACAAAACTGGTTCGGACTACGTAAAACCTAGGTATATTTCAAGGATCGTTTATAGTTCGTCGAATACAAGTTACGAAACCCCTTTTTCGTTGCTCACTGTATGGCCACAATTTAGCAGGAGTAACGGCCAGAGTTCCAACAGGAAAGTACTGCCATAACTATGACGCTGAAATTGAGGCAATTAAGATAGCCACAGAGAAATTACAAAATACCAGCCATGGTACACAACCTGTGGTGATATTGAGTAGCAACTTTAGTAACTTTTTTAAAATTGCTTTTTAATTATATACCTACATAGTTGGATAGCTCTTGAAAAAGCAAATCCAACGGTACCTTATTCAAGTCTGTAGGTAAATTTTAAGCCGAGATATTAATGTTTGTGTTTAAGTTTATCCTTTAAAAGGGGCATGTAGAAGAAAAACGATATTGACCTTTCACTTTTTGTGACCCATCTACACACTCACACAACTATCGGTTTGCACTTTCACCAAGGGAGATAAACACTGCGGCCTGTCTATCTCAAGAAAGAATAACTCTGCCGGTTTATATATACACTCACGCACACAGATATATACATCTTCACGTCATCTGGGTTACGTAGACCGCGCGTGAACAACTCGCGAGTCTCGTCAGCCAGCGTAGACAGATGCATTTTGACAACAGATATTCCGTTGGAAAGATGAAAAATTAACAATGATATGGTCCATGTAGAGTGATGAAAAATTAAACATATATACAATAATGGGTGTTGAATATAAACAGCATTCATTATCATTGTAGTCGCTCTGAATACTCCATAACAATATTAAATGTTCCTAGCTGGAGTAAAACTGCCATCTCACGCCATTGAAATACCGTATTACAGTATGCGATCTTCATAATTTCAATGTGACATTGATTGTCAACTTAAATGGTTAAAATACAACATACACGTAAACATGGATGCTAAATTTAATAATGCATAGAATAACATTGTAGTACGTCTCATAATACGGTATTCCACTCAGAATAGGTAGCCTAGTTCTCCTGTATAACAAGGATTCCCGATGCACCAGAAATGCAGAACACAAAACGGGGTGAGGAAAACTATATCAAGTAATCAGTGTCTGTTTTAACTCGATCTTGAAATAATCGTGGAATTTATCATAATGAGTACGCTTACCGTCCCCATATCGGAGACACGAAAATAAATTTTCGAACGTAACCTTAAGAAATTATCCGGTAAAATACGGCAAAATGAACCGCAGAACCTAATATTGACAGATGCAAAATCCGTAATAGAGGCGCTCCTGTCTGGGAAATTGTCAGTTCTAAGGACATTACTTTCTTAACTTAAGAGTCAGCATAAGGTCACCATACAGTGGATACCATCCCACTGTGGAGTCCCCTGAAACGACCGAACTGATCGATTGGCTAAGGAAGGAGCAAAAGAGGAACAACCTGATGTGCCCATTACATACCACCAAAAGAAAAGAATGATTAAATCAGTCAGAAGGCCACCAAACCCTACTCAAGACGACTACCACCTTATGGACAGACCAGAACAGGTCATTCTTCTGCGTCTCAGAACAGGACACAATAGATTACGCAACCACATGTATACAAAATTCAAGATTGGTGACTCAGCCATGTGCACATGTGGTTTGGCGTCGCAGACAGCAGAGCACATGTTCCAGGATTGCCCAAACTACAACATATCCAGGCGAACCTTCTGGTCTAGAGAGACAACAGTGGAAGATAAACTCTATGGACCGCTGAGTGAACTAAAAAAGACTGTTAGATTCAAAAAAGAAACAACATTGCAGTTATAAACATATTTCAGGCTAACGAAAGAAGAAGAAGAAGAAGAAGAAGAAGAAGAAGAAGAAGAAGAAGAAGAAGAAGAAGAAGAAGAAGAAGAAGAAGAAGAAGAAGAAGAAGAAGAAGAAGAAGAAGAAGAAGAAGAAGAAGAAGAAGAAGAAGAAGAAGAAGAAGAAGAAGAAGAAGAAGAAGAGGAAGAAGAGGAAGAAGAAGACGAAGAAGAAGAAGAAGGAGTAGAGCTTGGAGTTTAATTGTCTGTCGTTCACAGTCATTCCTGAAGACTATTTAACTCTCTTTTCCACCCTCAGTGGTTCGATTTACGATGTGGACTGTTAGGATTTCTACACATAAGAAAGCGTAATATACTAAATCCCTCCCCCTTTTCTTCCTGCCCCCTTTCCCTCAGCCAATCTCTGACATCTTATATAACTACATCCTGAAGGCATGTTTTAAATCTGTCCTGGTGATCACGATACTCTTCAATTTGAGTTTGTATTAAATGTTATTATGTTATAGATATGTATATATAAAATAAAGGCTGTCATTTTGTGTCTGCAAATGAAGAGGCTTCGGCTATGTACATACAGGAACCACAAGAACCAGATAGATTTTATCAACAGTACATTTCACAAGCAAACACTCAACGAAGTCCGGGCAATACACTTGGATAACAATCTAAAACTTCACTTATATGTGTGTTTGTGTGTATGTGTGTGCGTGTGCGTATGTGTGTGTGTGTGTATGTGTGTGTGTGTGTGTGTGTGTGTGTGTGTGTGTGTGTGTGTGAGATCATTATCATCATCATCATTACTATCACTATCATCATAATCTTCTTCTTTTTCATCCTCTTCATCATTTTATCTCTCTTCGAATCAAAGACCGGCAACCAATTCACTGCAAGCTTTCCAACATGTGTCATTTCCCGCGGCTTCCCCAATGTCCTCCCTATCTCGTCAATCTCAGACTCGAATTCTCATTTCCGTGCGGACTGGGTCTTCCTCTATTTATTTGCACTGTGCATTCTAAAAAAAAAAGACTGTCTAGTTATTCTGTTAACATGTTTTCACAGTATGTGTCCCATCCATAGTCATGTTCTTCACCTCATGCCTCGCTGGCGCTTGCAGAGTTCATTCTGTTAGCTCTGCATTAGTGATTCCATCATACCAGTTTTGTACTTCTATTCTGTGAAGACACCAATTAATGAATGTTTGTAACCTAAAAGTCCTTTTTCCACGCCTTTAGACGTCTTAGGTTACAGTTCTAGCCGCATATTTCTTAGACTAATCGACACTCGATGGGAGGTGTGGTAAATATTGCGCCGGTCTCCTTTGCTCCCCAGAACATTTTCTGATATCCATTTTAGACTGAGTCATCAGGACAATGATAGTTAAAAAATAAACAGACCTCTCATCAGATGGCGATTCGAACGGATTCACATCTAGGCCGACTGGTAAATGTGCTATACATTGTACCACCACAGTTTCAATGAGAGTTTGAGGTTTATTATTATTTTTTGTAAATAGCTTTCGCTCTTGTTATTTCTGACTCCTACAGCAGTACCAATGTGTGTACGTGTGTATAAACACATCCGCAAGTGACACGTTGATTTTAACACTAATCTGATGAACGGTTAATTTTCCGCCTGTCAAGAGAAGCCTAGCGTTAAGGTTTGTCACAGAGCCTAAGGCAAAACGTTCAGGACGGGAAGTTCGGGGCTCACGTCTTACAGTTACCTTTCCCAACTCATACGTGATAGTAAAGGAAAATTAGATGAAAATAATGAATACACACGCTAGAAGAGCATATTGCCAGCAAAGTTATGTTAAAACAGGACACACAACAAACTTGATAGCTTTAAGGACCTGGTATTTTCTGTAATGTATTTTTGCTCGAGTAAAGTAAAACAGTGAACCCCTTTAATAGTCATAGCGTGTACTGAGTATATGGGGCTAGCCCCATATATTAAAATCACTGTTGATTCAACGGACAAGACGGTGTTTACCTGCAAAGCGCTGTGGAACGTAATGAGCACGGCAAGGCACGTAGAGCGCCCTGCTCATCCACTGCACCTGTATTCGTCTCCAGTCGTCTCGACTTGTCTTGCCACTGGACTCAGATGGACTCAGGCGAGAGAGTGAGGTCGACGAATTGCGCAACTCTTCCTCACTTTAATCCTGTTCATCGCGCAAGTCATTCTTCATCCAACTTCATATATCACACTCACGGCTCAATACTTTCAACCCCACTGGATGAAATAAGTGGTCAATCATGACTCTTGATGGACAAGCAACAAACAGCTCCATTTTGTTAGAACCCTCGGCATTCAAGGGTGGTGTGATGAATATCACGCTGGTCGGCTTTCCTGTCCAGAAGACTTGGAGATACGCATTTTAGGGTGGATCGACCTGGTTGCCCAGATCAGAGGGAAAAAGAATCGTGAATGGGATTTCGAAAACATAACTATTGGACTGGCATGCATTAGTGCTAGCCACTGCTCATCTATAGATTTTATATACGTTAACATTATCTGCGATTGTTTATTGAGTGTCCCCTACCTTGATGAAGAGGTAACCCTGATTACCTCTAATCTATGAACTAGATAAGATCAAGGTTAAGGAATTACCTGGGGATACGGTTTGATCGAAGCCTTGCTTATAATGTGCACATAGACCAGGTGATAACAAAGGCCAAGCGGGGTTTGGCAGCGATGCGGGTGATGGCGGCAGCAAACTGTGAGCAGCGCCATCTATGTCTTCTGTACGAGGGGCTGGTCATGTCTGTTTTGGAGTATGCAATGGCAATCCTGACTCTCAGCCATAAGCAGATAGAAAGGATGGAAAGGATACAGAATGAAGCTATGCACATTATTCTTGGATGTACAAGAGATACAGCATCCAGGGCGATGCGCTACCTTCTTGATTTTCCAACCATTGAAGAGAGAATACAAGTTTGCAGGGCACGCGCCTACCTCAGAATTAACGCAAACACACAACATCCACTGCATAGTGAAATTAGGAAGGTGAAGGGCAGCAGATTAAAAAGAGGACGGTCGTGGATGGGTCAAACCGAAGACATTCTTCAACAGGTGTGTTCACTTGAGGACTTAGAACCTGGCGAGGAGTGGGTGCAAGTGCCAACAGACTTCTGCACATCCTTTTCAGTTTGCATCCAACTAGATAGAAAATGCAGACAAGACAATCCGGCTGCTGTTGAGGCTGAAGTACAAGCGTTGATTTTCGAGAATTCGCTAGACGG